>CM021732.1:95618500-95630534 GCA_011075105.1 Heteronetta atricapilla
CCGGCCGCGGGCTCCCCGCGCGGCGCCGCTTCCCCCGCGCCCGCCGCCAGCCCCCGCCGGGGCCAATCAGCGCCCGCGCGTCACGGCGGGGCGCCCGCCCCCCCGCCGCCTCAGCCAATCCCCGCGCGGGACGCGGCGGGCCGGGCGCCCGGTGGGCGGGGCCTAGCGGGCTGACGCACGGCGGCCGCGTCGTTGACGCAAGCGGCGCGGCTAAATTTAGCCCGCGGGGCCGGGGCCCGCCGAGCGGCGTTGCGGTGCGGGCGGGCGCAGCGGGGCTATTTTTGTGTCGCCGGTTGGCGGGCCGGGCCGCGCCAAATATAGACGCGGGCGGGTATTTATAGCCGGGCCCGCTGTCACGGGGCCTCCCCCCCCCACCCCGGTGTAACGACCCCGCTGGCCCCGGCGGGGCCCGAAGGGGTTCCCCTCCACGCGTGGGGTCCGTGCCCGGCGGGGTCCCGCGTGGGGATGCCCCGCCACGGGGACAGCCCTGCCTGACGCAACGGAGCGCGGCGGGGAGTCACGAAATGGCGGCGGCCGGGGGGGGTGACGGGGGGTGACGGCTCCCGGCCCGGCCCCGCCGCAGCCGCGGGGAGATTCCCTTTGATGCCGCTCCCGGCGTGGGCGGCCGAGGGCAGGGGAGGGGAGGGGAGAGGAGAGGGTGGCACTTTCCGCCCTGGTAAAAATACGCCGCTTTCCATGCTGTCATTTCTCCTCCTCCTCCTCCTCCTCCTCGTCGTCGTTCGTCGTCGTCTCCGCGACGCTGCTGGGAAAGGGCCCGCAGCGCCCGCCCTGCCCGCAGCGCGGAAAGGGAGCGGGCACGGGGGGGGGCAGAGGAGGGGACCCGCGGCCCCTTCCCCCCCGTGGGGCTTCCCCCGGCTCCTCCCGGCCCCCGCGGAGCGAAAACGGAGCGTCCTCCGAGGAGCCTGCGAGCGTAAAACTCACCCACCCCAAAACACCACAAACTAACCCCAGAACAACGGCAAGGTTGCTTTGCCAGCCTCCGAGATAACCCTCAACGTGCTACGTAAACCACAGACTCGTTGAAGTTGTCAGGAGACCTCCAAGATCATCCCCCTGCCCCCAGTGTCACCCACTAAACCGTGTCCCTGAGCTCAGGTAACTTGATGGCAGACTCCTCCTGGGAGCCTGCAGTCGTCCTCTGCGGGACCGGAGGCTGCGCATTTCTCTGCCTGGATGCTGCCTCCTCGGAAGACCCCAGAAGGGGACTCGGTCGGTGCCCCCGACATCACACGTCGGCTCGGTGGGCCCAGCGCTTGCACCGGGCACCGGGCGCCCAGCTCCCAGCGCTTTCCTCTGGCAGGGGGCGAGGGTGGGGATGAGGAGCGCCAGCCCGCATTCCCCACCTCCCGGGAGCCTGCTGTGATCCCTGCGCCGAGCTGGGTGGCATCTCACCCCTCCGTTTGAAGTGGGGAAGCCGCGCTCGGGGCTGTCTGCTGGCGTGGAGGAGTTCTGCCTACCCGCTCCTGCTCCGGGGACGGCGTGCGTGCTTTACGTTAAGTGCTTGCAGCTCAAAAATGCTGCCGTGGCCTTACCTGAACTTGCGTTCTCACCTGATTAATCCCTGCTGCCGAGTGTGATTTCTGAAGCAAGGGCTCCCCTTCCCCTCCGTACCCTCCTGGACAGCCAGTAACCCCGTGCCCAGGTCGTTCTCCTGGATACGGAGACATGGATTCGGGTCTTCAGGCAGTGAAAGGAATTAAATCCCAGCTCTTTCGTTTCCTGGGGACTGCTCTATGGGGTCCAACAGAAGGCAGCACCCCTCTTCTTCCAGCAGTGCCTCTGAAGAACCCTGCGGGTAACATCTCCAGAAAGGCTTCTGGCACCCGAGACCAGCGAGAAGCACACCCAGCTACGCGCCCCTGCTCCAGAGGGGGGGATTTGGGGTCAGAGAGCTCCTCCGTGATGGGGGTGAGATGTACGACAGGCACCTGCGGCCCCCAGCTCCTCACCGCCGTGTTTCCAGGCGGAGGGAGGAGCTCATCCAGCTTTCTCTGCCTCTCCCAGTGGGGCAGAAAGGTGCCCTTGTCACACAGAGGTCACGGTGGGGAAGAGGGAAGGCCTAGCTCAGCCTCTGGTGTTGTGTTTGGCAGCCTGCCCCTTGCCAAAATTAAGCCCTGGTCTTGGTTAAATTAAGCCCCAGCCTAACCCAGCCTGCCATCGAGCATTCACGGTCAAAAGTTTTTATTTTCTTTTCCCAACTGGTTAAGGACGCGGTCAGGTGGTACAGGCTCAGATTTTCCGAGCGACGACCCGCTGGATCGAGGCCACGCACACGGGAAATTTCTGCCCCAGAGGGAGAAATTTTGAGCAAGACTCAGACGCTCCCCACCAAGCCTTCCGTGAAGGCCAGAGGTATGCGCAGTATGCTTTGTTCGCCGCGGCTCTGTTTTCCCAGACAGAAGCTCCACCAACTGGTGGGATCGCCCTGGAATTCGGCGGGGCCACGGACTCGAGGAGGCTCGAATGTTCCCGGGCTGACTCAGTCCGCTCGCTCTGCCTGGCTCGAGGAGACAATAGGCGATTCTTCCTCGCTTGCCGGGATCCAAAATTAAAGGTGAGGAGGGAAGGAAGGCTCCCCTCAAAGGGCAACCCACAGACTAATTCCTCCTGGCCGCGTAAGGGCTGGTGGCGAGCGGGAGATGCCGGGAGCAGACAAGGTTCAGGCATGCGAGCACAGCAGGTTATTAAATCAGGAGATGAAGAAACATTCAGAGGGATCTTAATTTGAGTGCGTTAATTATGCAATAACGAAGCGGCTTTAGACTGGATTTACCGGGGAGGCACAAGAGCTCCATTTAGCTTTGGCCTCGGTTCCTTCACGAGGACAATCTTATTTGGTTGGCTCCACTTTGAGAAAAGAGAGAGAGAGGGGAAAAAAAGTGCTCAAGCCCATCCTATCCTGGGCAAAGGTCTTCAAAGAGTAATGCTCATTAATACAGAGATGGGTCTTAATGAATGACCAAGGCCATGGGGCTGGTTTATAACCTCTCCCTCCCCAATATAAATATATAAATACAAAAAAAAAAATAGTACTTGTTTCCAGTCTACCTTAAAAATAGAAAAATGATAACAATTACCATTATTTATTTTGTAAGGTCCTTTCCCATGGCTTCCTTCATTTCTATAGTTCGTTCTTGGCGGGATCGCCAACCTGCCGTCCCAGGGAGGAGTCCCTTTATTACTCAGCACAACACCATCACCACAAACTAAATAAATAATGTATACCAGATGACCGCTTAGGCTTCTTCAGAGGGCGCTGCCGTTGTGGCAGTGACCCGGCGACGATCTCCGACCTTCCATTTACCTTCTCCTCGGCTGGGTTTTGGCTGAGGACGGGGCTGCCAAGGCAACGGGCTGCCGAGTTGGTAATTTTTTTTGCCGCTGCCCATGGCGTAGGTGCTTGAGCGTACGGCTCCGGCTCCAGAGACGAGCTCGGAAGCCAGGTGTTGGGCTTGTGAGAACGATCGTGGGGTCCGAACCTGAGCGCACGTGGCCGCGCTGACCCGGGGTGGGCTGGAGGCGCCCTACCTGGGGCCACGTTACACCCTCCGCAGAGGGTGGGAGGGAGCGGGAGCGGTGCCAAAGCAAACCTGCAAACAGGAGGAGCAAAGTGCACCGAGCACAGGCGTGCTGGCTGCCGGACCAGCGCCGCAGGCAGCCCGGGCAGCTCCTCTCCCGCTGAAGAGGAGGACAAAGCGCAGGGGACGCCCGGGGGAAAGGCGAGAGAGGGGATGGCTGCTGGGGCACCCGGAGGTGGGATCCGTCCTCCTCCGGGTGAAGGTACCTGTGAGGTTCTGCTCAGCTGTGCCTGGCGGGGACCTGGCTGCCCTGCCTGAGCGGAAGGGGACGCCGTGAGCATTCATGCCCATTGGGTTTTTCTGTATTGTACTAGGATAGGTTTGGTGTTTGTGTAGGAAAGCTGTTGGGGTGGTGAGGCCAAAGCCCCCCGCCGCCCACGCCGATGAAGGCATCGCTCCCAACATCCCCGTCCCAACCCCGTTAAGGCTTTTATTGAGGTAAAACAACAACTTCATTCCTTCTGGTGTGATAAAACAACCACCTCGTTCCTTTTCTTGGGGCAAAACAACAACTTTATTCCTTTTATTGCGATAAAACAACTTTATTGCTTCCATTGCGACAGAACAGTGACCTTATTCACCTTTTTCGTGATAAACCAGTACCCTTATCCCTTTTACCGCGACCAAACAACACCTTTATCCCTTCAGCCGCGACAAACCAGTAACCTCACCCCCTCCTGTCGCGACACAACCACGACTTCATCCCCCCCCTGTCGCGACATAACCACGACTTTACCCACCCTGCCGCGACCCCTTTCGGCGGGTTTCGTTCCGTTTGTTCCCCGCTGCCGACCCCTCGCCCCCTCCCCCCCACCCCACCCCACCCCACCCCCGGGGGGGGTTTCCCGCGCGGAGGAGGAGGAGGAGGAGGAGAGGGGGGGGGAGGAGGAGGAGGAGGGGGAATCCCCGCCCCTCCCCCCCCGCAGCGCGCGCCCGTCACGCGCCGCCGGCGCCGCGCGGCTTCCCCCGCGGGGGCGTGGCAGGAGTGGGGGGGGAGGGAGGGAGAGGGCGCCCGCTCACGTGACCGCGCCTACGCAGCGCGCGCGCGGCCCCGCCCCCAGCGCGTGCGGCGGGCAAACAAACGGCCCGGAGTCCTCCCCCCCCCCCCCCCCCCCCCATCCCCACCGCCCAGGTCTATAAATAGCTCGCGCCGTGCGTGTGTCACGTTCCCATTACGTCCGCCCTTACGCTGACGCACGGGGGCGGGCGCGCTCCGTGACGTCAGCGCGTATCCGGCCAAGCTATAAATAAACTTCCGGCGGCCTGGCCGCCAGCCGCGCGGCGCTCCCCCGGGAGGAGGGCGGCCTGGCCGCGTTGCCATGGCGACGGCAGCCTGACCCGGCCCTGGCCGCGGCCTGCCCCGCCGCCTGGGCCTTCCTCCTCCTCGGCCTTCCTCCTCCTCCCCCCGCAGCGGGAGGTCCCCTGAGGGCCAGGGGTGTATCGAGGCGGGGCGTTCGGCCGCAGCTGCGCTGGCCGGGGATGCGGCTCCCCCCTTCCCCCCCCCAGCGTTTTGCTGCCTTTCCCCTGCCGGAGTTGGCGCCCCCGCGGCCCGGTGTTGCTGCAGGCCTGGGGCAGCGTTCTTGAGGGTTTGCGGCCCCTCCGCGGTTAAGGTGGGGTGGGAGGGCGTGCGGGTCTGTCTAGACGGCAGCATCTCTGCGTCCCCTCACGGCGATGACCCCTGTAGGTGAAGGTATTTGGGCATCCCAGCTGCACGCCACACACACACGGAGGCCGGTGCAAGGAGGTGGCTCCCTGACTGGCCAAGCCAGCCCACGGAGAAACAATTCTGGGGAAAGGAATCCCACTCCAGCACTTGCAGCGTCGTGCAGTGGGGCAATAATTAAAGTGTTCAGTGTTGCTGGCTGGCAGCTTCCTGGGCAGGGGAGTGTCGCAGCTGTGGACGATCTCATGCCTTTTGTTGCTCGCGATCTTGGTGTGTCTTTCTTCCAAGGAGTCTTTGCAGAGGAATAACAAAGTAAATGGAAAAAGCAGATACTTCTTCATGTAACATTTGTCATACGTGGGGCTTCAGGAAGTCCAGCAATCTGAATCGTTTGCTAGTGCATACTGTTCTTGTGCTTAATTTTGTAGGTCAACGTGTAAAACTTGATTGGTTGGCTTAAATTATAGGGTACAGAGTGCTTGATTTTACACTTGTTCTTTTATATCAGTGGAACTTATAAATAACTTCTGTTAAGAGAATCAGTGATTTCAGCACTTGCAGGGTTCCACTGAGCTGTGCTCGTTTTGGGAGTTTTGTATTTTTCAGCCCTGGTAGACAAACCCATTTCTGTTTTTGCAGGTAAAGTGACAGGCTTGCAAGTAGCAGTGGATTGAAGGGTGATGCTTGTCCTGTCTGATCGCTGTGCCTGGGAATGCCAGCTTTATAGGCGTATCGGAGCTAGCAGCGTTCCCAGACGTGTTGAAGCATTACTTAATCTCACGGTTTGTTTGGGAGATGTGGCCTTTTCTGATGCACACGGTTTGCTGGGACTTCATGCGGAGACTGTCAGTCCTCCAGGAGTTCAGAGCTGGAGGTGCTACCACCTTCAGCTCTCAAGGAAAAGCGTCTGCTTCTTCAGACACTGTGTGCTTGGAGAGAAACTCCATGGTTCTACAGTCGCTTTATCTGCCAGGCCTGTATTTTGCTGGACTATTTGGCTAGACAGCATGCATGGCTGCCCAGGTGAGCTGAAACTAGGGGCAGCTAGGTTGTCTATGACCGATTTCTTCTGACACTTAACACTCTTGCAGTAGGACGGATTACCCACACCGCCGCCAATGGGGCGGCCGGTATCTTGGTCTCTATCTAATCCTCCCCAAAGTATGAACTCCCCACCGTTGGCAGCTGTCTGGAGGCTGCTGAAAAGGATGAAAGAGTCTAGTGATGAACGAGCCCTCAAACTAACCTCACCCTCTGGCTGCGGTGAAGTCAAGTCACAGCACCGTCTTTCCAGGAAAAGTTTACTTAATATTTCTGCCCCGTGATCTTTCAAAGAGAACTTCAGGGAGAGCTCTCATGCAACGCTACCGGTGGGCGAGTTGGGTTCTTCAGATGTATCTGAACGAAAATGCTGTGAGCAAGCTTTCGTTACACTTAGGCTTGCTGTTCATGTCAGTTGATGCCTAAAGGTCCCCTCTAGGGTTCAAGCATTTTGCTGGTTGGCTCTTAAGAAGTTCTTGACAGCCAGAGCACATAGGTGTGCGGTGAGCTGCTATCCCAAGGGAAGAGTAGGCGGGGTACTTGGCTGTAGCCTGGGGAGAGCTGACTTCAAGAGAGGGTCAGTTCTCACTGCTGGCTCCCAAAGGCTCGAATTAAAGAGGATGACGAAGGTGGGAACTTGGAGGTGGTCTCGGTGGTGCTCAGCCTTGTCGCCTTGTTCTTTCTTCAGTTGAAATACGTGGGCAGTATAGTGAGCTTGAGTGGAAGGCAAGTTAGAACAGAACAAGGGCAGAGCTTTGGGGAAAGGAGACAAAGATGAACAGGACGTGGAGCCAGAATGGCTTTTTAGGGTGTGTTAGAGAATCAAAGTAGAATCACAGAACTGTAGGGGTTGGGAGGGACCTCCAGAGACCATCGGGTCCAACTCCCCTGCCAAAGCAGGTTCCCTAGAGCAGGCTGCCCAGGTAGGCATCCAGACAGGCCTTGAGTACCTCCAGAGAAGGAGACTCCACAATATCCCTGGGCTACAAGCACTGGGTTCCTTTATATCATTTCCCCAGGCTCAGGTGATCCTTAATTCTTGGTGCTGGGAGTACTCGTCCTCTATGGGGATGCTGTCTGTGATCAGGCTAATTGATGGTTCCTGCAACTTCAAATGGCAAGCAGCAAAAATAAATAAATTCTTGCAACTACACTTGATAGTAAGAAAATCTGATATTAATGCAACAATATTGTACGTTCTTTGAGTGCTTGTACAAAAAAATCATACTTCAGGAATATCTTTCTGGAACAGTTTGCTCTGTAGCTTCAGGTAGACAGCAATATTTTGTTTCCTGAAGTCATTCCAATCCGTTTTACAGAATTTGGTTTGTCTGATGTATTTTAAAAGAAGAAAAGCTTGACGTGTTCGATTACTTCTGTGGTGTATGTTCGTACGAGCAACTCTGTTCACCTTAAGCAAGTTATTGTTGCTTCTTTTCCAGACATGTTTCCTTTGAGAGGGAAAAAAAGTGAGTTAGGAAAACGTGTTTGGATGCAATATAGCAAGGCGTGATCGCACCAGAATCCACTTCAGTATTTAAATTAGTAAAAAGTACTGCTTGGTACAGCTCTTGAGTGTGATTGCAGCAATACAGTGCGCGCCGGCTCCTTGTTCTAAACAAGTTTTAGTGGGCATTGTTTTCCTGGTTCCCTTGTTTTTCTTTTCATCAGTGGCAAAAATGCGCCAACTTCACGATTCGAGTGTGACATCGCAGGCACAAGATAATGTGGTTTGTTAATGTCACCCTTTTGGTTGCAGCTTATGCCTGTGGTAACGCTAAAAACCATGCCCTTCTTGTTTTCTGTGCCTTCTGTTCTTCTTTTCACTCTAATCTCTCTTCTGCCTTGTGCCTCTAGAGTTTCCAGTCGCTGTTTTAGGTCCCCTTCCTTCCACGAGGGGCCTGTTCTGGACTTTCCCACATCGCATTTCCCTGCTTAACTAGTTTAGTTCGTGTCTGCATTCAAAGTGGAGGCAGGGGTGATTGCACGTTAGCTCTGTAGGGTTTTAGTAACGTGTTTATCTTGACAAGCTGGTGAGCTGTGGAAGAAGTGCTCGTGAAACCTGCAGTTGCTGGTTAACATCTGAAGCATGCAGTCTTTTCTTTTACTCCTTTCAGCCTTTTTCTAAACATTTTTTTGACATTTGGTTTTAATTATGCACTCTTTTACCATTGACTATCATTCAGGACTGACTTGAGTCACGAACAGAAATTAGAAAGTTAGTTTTGCTGCCTGTGTTCAGGGATCTAGCACGTGACAGGGACACAGCTACTTACGTACGATGAGATTTGTCCGTGCCTTTCCACGCGATGGTCTCCTACCAGCGAGCAGATCTCACCCCCTGCTCCCTTTATCTGGGCAGTCATTTGGCTCAATCTTCCTTGAGCCAAGATTTTTGGACTGGAGAGGGGAGAGAAGCCTGCAAAATGATCTTTCTGTGTCTTCTCTTAGGAAAAAAATGCCTGCCTGTAATGTTTTGAAGGCCTCTACACAAAGTGGCAAGTAGCCAGGAAAGACTGGGGACTTCCTTCCTTTTCCTCTTCCTTCAAGGTGAGAGGAGGGATTCGTCTTTCTACGAGCGTTCTGCGAGCAAAACTGAAAGTACGTGAGAAAAGGCAACGTGGTCTTAGTGTGAGGGGGAGACTAACACTGGTGTGTTAGCCCTCGTCATCCTGCTTGTCGAAGGGATTTGATATTGGATGCATTCAGTAACTTTTTTTTTCTTTTACAGCAATGGACTTGGAGAATTTTATTCTCTTTTAAACTCGATGTTTAAAATGCACATGCTGCATTTAATTACCAATGCTTGTGCTTTACTGTTGGAAGAAGAGCTACAGAAGTAAAGAAAGGCAGAAATAAGCAGTGCAGCCCTCTGGAGTACCCTTTCATTTCAAGTGAGCCTCTTCTGGCAATACCGGGGAAAAGCTGGAAAATGTGTATTTGAGGAAGTCGGGGTTGTTCCTGGCTGTGGTTGGTTGGGCACTGGGCAGTTAGTGGTGCAGGTGGAAGGCGGCTGGGTAGGGTGGCTGAACAAGGTGGGTGGTTTGGAAGTGACTGGTGATAGAACTTGGTAGGACTGATAAACCAGGAGGAGCGGAAGGCAGGAGTCTTGGTAATATCGCATAAGATCCTCTACAGGCCATAAAAGCTGGAGAACGAGAATTGGGAGATTCCTTCTTGAAAAAACAATGTGGGAAATGTCAGGCTGAAGTTCTGTAACTCCAGAATAAAGGCTTTGTTCGATTCTGAATTTTGTGAAAGCAAACTCTGCAACCCAGACGAGAACTGGTTGTGTTAACCTGCGCTGCTCTGAATGATGCCTCGATCCCCTTTGCAGAAATCAGTTTGTGTAGTAACTGCGCAGATACAAAGATGTGAGCTTGCCTGAATACTTTCACACGAACCATAAATGTTTTCAATTTGAAAACTGGCCTAATTGTTTCTTAAAACCGAGGAAAGACGTTTTTATGTTAAGTATTAAGCTAAAATAAATTCTCGTGTGAACAATGTGTGGGATTCAGTGGAGTCATGGCTATATAATTGTACAGATTTATTTATATTTAAACAGCTCCCTGAGCTCAGATTGTGCCTCTCGCTTGTATAAATACTGGGCCGCTCCCTGCCCCCCCAGTTTCGCAGTGACTTCAGAAGCGGTGGATCCTGGTGCGATAGCTGGCTACTGACTTTTAGTAGCCACTCATATGGTATAGATTTGCAAAGCTGACGCAAAATGAAGCAATTTATCTCCGTCGTAATACGGGCTGCTGAAAGCATATCACCCCGAAGCTCTGCTCGTTGCACTGTAACCCCGCTGAGTACCAAGACAAGTTCAAGGTTTTGGTTTTGGTCTTCGACTTCACAATGCTCGATGGAAATGGCCCAAGCTGCCCTAGGGAACACCTTCTGCAGTCACGACCCGCTCATGACAGCTGCATTCCACGGGAACAATGGCATTGTTGGCAAAATGGGGAATGAATGGGAGAGACAAACTGCTTCTGCAGTTAGCCCACAACTGAGGGATTCATTCCTGGAACACATCAGAACGCCTGTAAACCTCGCTGTCCTCGGAATTAAGCGTGAAATTCACTTGCTTCCATCTAGACGTTCCACGCTGACCAGAAAAAAAAAATCCCTAGGGCGTGGACAGGGATGATCTCAGTTTCTTTTTAAAAAGAACTCCAAGTATAACAATGTATATGGAAGTATAGAAAAAATAGTGTATGTTTTTTTTCTGCTATTCCTGTGCAGCTGTTAGTAGTCTTTCCCATACCCCAAACTCTCAGTCTCCTGGCCAGTAACAGAAATGCTGTTTGAGCTTGCTTTTTGAGCGAAGGCAAATCCCAGTCAAAGAGAAGACAATAGAAAGCTAAGTGGAAAAGCTACACAGAAGACCGATTTTAAAAAAAAAAAAATGAACTTCATCTTAATTTTACTACATCCCTCCTTCACTTCTTAATTCTTAATATACTTTATTTTACAGATGTTTTTGGATTGTTGAAGTGCAACACAAAAATTTACCCAGTGCTGCCAATGTTATTGGCACCAGAACCTCACTGATCCACTGTAGATCTCATTGGAATAAGTAGATTGAATAGCAGGGAGAAAATACCCACGGTGTATTTCCAGAAAAGCACTGGAGAATATTGAGGCCCATCGGGTAAGTGCAGTCCTTTTGCTCCACTGTTAAATTTTGGGCTTGAACCTAAAGAATCTGTAAGTCTGCTCTGAAATGGCTAACAGTTGGCTCAGGCTTTACAAATGATGACAGAAGTCCACCAAATCACAGGTGTCTTTAGAGGGTGACTGGAGACCAAGCCTTTGCTGTTCCAGAGGGAGCTGGTGGGTACTGGGTTTGGAAGAAGAGGAGGTGGTTCTATGCACCTCACGTAGCTAAGCTGTGAAATTCCTTGCTCAAGGACATTAAAAGTACTACAAGCTTGCCTGGATCCAAAGAGAGGGTAAACAGGTGTGTGGAAAAGGCAGCCATAAGGAGTATGAAGAGTATAAAGAAAAGAGAGAGATCAAGAGTATAAAAAGAGAGAAAACTCAGGAGGGGATGAGAATGGAAAGAGGCTTCCAGGGATGTCCTCTGGCACTGTTGCCTAAACATCTTTTTTTTTTTTTTTGGTCAATATTGCACCGAGTACCTGGTTAGGGAGATCACTGATCTGGCAGCGTCTCTGTACTCTCAAGTTTAAAAGCAATCTGAGGAGAACAGAGGGAATGATAGAGCTCCCAGAGACATCGAAGCTAAAGCTGGCGGAAAAGCAGTGCGGAAGATGTTGCGATTCTGCGTGACTGAGTGAGAAAATGGCAGATGAAATTTAGGATTGATAAATGCAAAATGATGCACGCGGAGAAAAACAACTAATTATACGTACACAGTGATGCGCTCTAAATTACCTATTATCACTCAGGAAGGATTCTGGACTCATTGTGAATAGTTCTGCGAAAATGTCAGCGTGGTGCTCAATGGAGGTCAAAAAGGCAAGTACAACAATGTTAGGAGGGGGTGGAAAGAAAGCACAAGTAAAAAGAAAAACCCATCAGGCTCTTACCTGAATCCATGGAGATCTTGAAAACTGCATGCATTGCGGGCCACCTCATCACGAGGAAGATATAGCAGAATTAGGAAAAAAGCCGAGAACAGGAACAAGGATCACTGCAAGTTTTTTCATGTTAGGAAAAAAGCCGAGAACAGGAACAAGGATCACTGCAAGTTTTTTCATGT
>CM021732.1:95630544-95784138 GCA_011075105.1 Heteronetta atricapilla
AAAAAAGCCGAGAACAGGAACAAGGATCACTGCAAGTTTTTTCATGTAAGGACAGAAAACTTTGTCATCTTACCTAACAGAATTCAGGAGAGAGGGATTGAACGTGGTAGCTCTCTGCAGAGTCATGGGCTGGTGGTGCGGAGGATGTGGCAAATAAAGGTTTCTTTTTTTGGTAATAAATCATAAAAATTAAGTATTCAGGATGCAAGCTAAAAAACAAGCAAGAGGATATATTTTTAAAGGAAAAAAAGGCAAATAATTACGCTCTGGCACTCATTGATGGAGGCAGTTGGAGTAAATAAGTCAGAGCCATGATCTGAGAGTTCAGTGGTCCGCCAACGATTACTAAACACAAAGGTGGTGATGCTGCTTCTCGTTCAGGAAGACCTTCAGTTGCCTACAGCCCCAGGGGGAAGGTGTTGTACCTTTCCCAGGGTAGTCAGCATTGACCGCTGTGATGGACAGCCCCGTGGTTCATAGCAGACAAAAATGCCTTGTTCAGAGCACGTGGAGTGTGCATGTAGCAGTTGGGAGGGAAGAAAGGCTTTGTTTCTGAATGTAAGAAGATGAAAGTAACTGAAATTCAACATAAAAACAAATACAGAAAACCATGGCCTGTTCTGTTGCCCTGCACACGCTGATTTGCTTGGTGATTATGGTATCAAAATGTTTATGACCTTTCAGTAGGCTGGTGAGAGACGATACGTGGGGTTGTCTGAGGGTGTGTAGTCTCTGGTGCATCTTAGTAATGTCAAAGAAGGTTTTTCAGTTTCACATACCTAACTGCAAAGCCTTTTTTTTTCTTCTTTTTTTTTTTTTTTTAATTTTTCTTTCCCTGTGTTTGTTTTAGTGGCATTTTCTTCAGCCAGGTGTCAGTTTCTAAGAGACACAGGAGGTGATGCCATCTAATGCGGAGGCAGAGAAGATGAAGGAGATGCGTACTGCCTGTGCGCTGGTGATCCTGCAGCCTGAGCGCTCTCACTGGTTCCCCTGGTCACTTCACAGAAGTTGCCTACAGCTACACCTGTGTGGCTTCTTGGCCAGTCTGTGGAAGAGCAGCTGGTCATAACCACCAGGAAAGTGGATCCTAGGCTGGAGAGCACTTACTTTCATCCCTGAAGCCTTTTAAAAGCAAGACGGGAGAGAAAAATATTGGATGTTTTTACTGAAATTTCTCTATTTGTGAACCTAGGGACTCAGGGAAAAACATAACAAATAGGACGATGTTGTGAATACATGTTCTTACAGAAGGGCAGATCCATTTGCTGGACCTCAGTCTGATTAATAAAAAAGAAAATGAAACATAGAATGTTATTGTTTATTAAATCTTCAAACTCTTTGCTGTCCGCTTATTTAAAAACAAACGCAACAGAATAAAAAGCAAGTGAGATGATGCTAAAATACGTGTTTTCCGGTGTTGGTCTGCTCAGCATCTTTTAGAAAGTATCAAGAAGTTGGCCTCAGGGAAAGTATCTCCTGAATCAGACTGAAGGTGTTGGTAGGGATTCTGTGGTTAAAACTTCTGCCTATGACCAAGTTCTGAGTATCAGCGTTTGATATCCCAGCAAAAAAAATAAAAAAGGAGAGTAATTGGGTAACGTGGGGAATAATCCATTCAAGGAACAAAGATGTTCCAGACAAGTAAATCACTTCTTAAAATTAAGCAACAATGCTAAGTGATTAACTTCTAAAAATATAAAAATCGGGTATATGTGTTCCATTTTGAGTAATTTCTTTCTTCAAGTTGCTAGACTGAATTTATTTTTGCCATAAATGCAGTGTTACTCACGTTTCCTGTAACTACTTCTTTGCTGAGGGCTTGAAGCATTCATTTTACAGTTAGAGCAGGGATTTCCAACCTTTCAGTTTGCAGGCCCAGAAGAACCTGCAGTGCTTGCAGGAGTGCCTCTAGAGCAAATTTAAGCCTGTGGGAGGTGTCTTTGTAGTTTTGTGATCTCTGAGTCCACTGATGCTTTGGAGGTCTCCAGAACTTCAAACAACTTACTTAGACTCCTTAAATGACACAATAAAATAAATAGAAATCCCAAACGTGTTCTTTGCATGGAAGCTAGCAATTTATCCCAGATATTTTGCTGGCTTTGCCAGGAGCTCATTCTGCACATTTATTCAAGCAGCAGCTAGAGATTTCTTTCTAGAAACTGGCTAGCAACTACTTGATCAAATTTAATTATGCTGGATTGATAGGATCCATTTTAAGTCTTCCTTCCTGCAATGCAAAGGAAGTTATGAGCTAGTTAAGAAAGTGGTGTTCTCTTCAAATATTACTCCATGACTCATCAATTCTTCGTCATTATGAAAATTGATGAAATATCTTTTTTTTTTTTTTTTTTTTTTTCTTTTTTAGTTTAGTCAGTTCTCTTAGTAATATCTTTTACTGGCTAGGTCAGTATGGAGGTCAGACTTACTAGTCTTTGGCTCCTAGGATACCTCTTCATGCCATTTAAAAAAGTTGCTTTCATATGTAGGATCTCGCATTTCCAGAAAACAAAACTGATTAAAGTGAAAGATTAAATGGCAGACGTTACTGGTTTTTCAGTTTGGTGTAAAGTTCCTTTACGTTTTTGGGTATTGTCCTGACCTGTTACAACACTGAATTCAGCAAACTCAAGGTTTCTGCCCTGCCATTCAAATTCTGCTGGCCTTAAAAATGTAGAGGTTGCTTTATCCTTAATAAAAATGACTTCTGACCATGGTGTATTACAGTGTCATTAAAATAGCATAAAAAAAACCACCACCCAAAGCAACAAACAAATGCAAAAGTAGGAGATCTCGTGAGAAAAGACCCTAGTCCCTTCTCATAGATCTCATCCTGGTAATCACCCTGTCAAGAAATAATTAATTAATCCAATCTAATTAATTAATAAACTTACGGCATTCTGAACTTAACTGTAAACTCATTTTCTTCAGTAAAAATTGCCTTTGCTAGTCCCTTACATGTAACTCAACCACTCTTTTTTTTGTAAATTGTGAAGCACAGAAGACTATAAATTTACTCCTTTCTACGGGGACAAAGGTTCACAAATGCAGCATGTGCACTTGGCACCCATGTTTCTAACACTTTCCTCTTCACTCTGCTTGCTCCTTTATGTCTTTATCTCATTCGGAGTGGGACACAGGAAGGCAGGAAGGAGCCAGGGGAATGTAATCAGCAGAACTGGTTTTCCCCGATTCTCTCCTCAGCAGGACTTCCGAAATACCCGCGTCTCCTCAGAGGAGGGACCTCGTGCTTCAGGACTGCGATGCAGCAGAGTCAGTAGTGTGATGCCCTCCCCGTGCGTTTGGAGGATGCCCGCTTGGCTTTGTGGCTTCTACAGCGAGCTTTTGTGTGGAAGCAACGTGCAGAGTGAAGTAATATCTTCCACTGTGAGTATAATAAACGGGGCCAAAAAGAGAAATTTTGCCAGCTAGGTGGAGCTCCCCCACTAAGTTTATTCTCTTCTTGGTTTTGTACAGCCTTCATCACTATCACTGAATCTGTAAATTCATTTGATAGATGGTCAGCTTACAAAGAAAACTAAAAAATGTAGGAAAACCTCTCTCCTCCAGAGATGTTGCCTCAGGAGGAGGTGAGTGCACAGCGAGCCAGCATGTACGGACCATGGCCTGGCTGAGGCCGTGGCTCTACATGTCGTTCTCATTCAGTGCAAACCCAGGGGTGCTGACTACTCTTATTTCTTCCTGGATAATACAAATTTAAAAGTTCTTTGTGTTGACTCCAACATAGCCCACAGGTTGCTGTAAGGTAAACTTGTATTTGACTGTAACAAACACCTGTTCATAGCAAAACTTGTTCTTCCCCCCAGAAGTCATTCTCTAGGCCTGGCATCCTTTGTTTCCATACCTAACCAGGTCTCCAGAGAGTGCTGCATCGAGTGATTTCTCTTTGTGGGGGAAAAGGATGAGCTTTCTCCCTGCAGCCTGAGGTGCAAGGACCAGGTGAGATTTGTTATCCATTTTTATGTTGTCTCCCCAGTAAGGAGTCTCCAGGACATTTTAGGCCTTGATGTAACCACATCATGGTTAGGCCTTCAGTGGTGCTGAAGCCACTTGGCCTTCAGTAGTTTCCAGTAAATACGGGACGCGAAGCTTAGTACATGGCCGTGTTGGTAGTTCAGGAAGAAATACAGAGCCTAGTTTGCTGTCTTACAGGGAAATTTGTGTTTTGGAAAAACACAGCTGCTTTGTTGTGGTTGTGAGGAGAGCCTAATGTATATTCTCATTGGTGTTTAAAATAATGCGTCGGGTTTTGCCACAAGCACGCAAGCGGTCAGTTACCGTTGCTCAGCTGCTGAACAGTAACTCATTATGCTGCAGTAATTTGTTTATTTTTTTTGCTGGGATACCCATATGCTGGAGTAACAAGTTATGGTGCAGGGTTTGAAATGTAATAAAGTGGGGCTATTAAGAAGCTAATTTCTTTTTCCATGGAGCTAGTTTTCAAAGTAAAAGTGAACTTTTTAAGGGCTATACTGATGTATAATTAAGTAAGGATTAAAAAAAAGAAAGAGTGAACAAATAACTTTCTATGCCAATAATTCATTTGTCTGAAATCAAATCTCTCTAAAGGAAATTTCATGTGTATGTGTTTCTATTGTAATACAACACTAGTGTGTGGACTTCTGTATGATCATGTATGGAATATATTCAACCATTAGCAATCAATGTTCTGATTCGCCAAATAGCCAATTAAAAGGAGAAAATCAGAACCATGCTGTAGCATTAATAATGGCAATAGAAGACTTTTAGATTGAGTCAAGTCCTTCTTTTATTTTCTCTGAGGATATGCATACATTAGTATAATGGGAAAATGTCTTTCAGTTCTTTAATTCCACCCTGGGAAAATTTTGAAGGGTTTAAAAATTCTTTGAGTTTGGATATTGAATGAAGGCAATGCCTGAGATTCCTGCTCCCTGGCTGATTTCTGAAAAGCAAAGCACTGGGGAGTATCTCCCATCAGTTAATGTCTCGTGTTTTAATAACTAAGGGTGCCACATATGCACTTTTTTATCACAGCTTATGTAGAACATGGAGGAAGGAGCACCAGAAAGAGAAGGGCAGAATTTGTCAGAAGTCTCCAAAAGTCATTCTTACCTGCCTGACTGGAGTGGTAACTACATTTATGATGCTGTGCATAGAAGTATATTTTAATGGAATGGTAATTTAATGTTATAAATATAGAATTGTTTTATCATGAAACAAAATGTATTTATTTATATATGTTTTGCTATTCTAATCAGAAAATCATTGATCCTAAAACCTATATATTTTAAAGCTTAGCAGCTTATGTATTTATTTACACTTTAAATTCCATTCATTTATTAATTGAAGATTATTTAGCCTAGTGTACAGAGTGGATCTATTAAGTATTCCGTGCATTGCCATGGCACTGTAGACATAAGCTGTGCCATGAGGACCTTTTCCAGTTTCTTAAGACCACATCTAAATTTTGGTGGAAATTGTGGGCTTTTGGCATCTGTCTCAAGGAACAGATTTTGTACTCTCTGCAGTCCCAAGTGCACTTTTCTAGCTGATGATTTTGAGCTAAGGAGTTGCTTAAGAGTAACTACTTGAGTTAGCTTACAGTTGGGTACCATTGGCTGTTGGGCTTCAGCAAATATGTGAAAAGTGACCTGCATCAGTGACCTGGTACATATGTCAGTATTGTAGAAAAAGCTTTGTCTACAATGTTGTGCTCATCATTATTGTTATCATTTTAAAACCAAACCAAACCAAGCAGGCTTCCTCCTCTCCTCAGCTGAGCTATGCGTGAAGACCTCCTTGTTCTAGACATAGTCACTAGAATATGTCAATACAAGTGCTCTGCTTTCAACTCAAGCATGGCACCTTGCAATGTAGTGCCTTGTTATACTCCAGAATATTTTAAAAAGTTGTATCTAAGGTTTGCCAACAGTGGTAATGAGTGCTGGGACGGTATGTGAATAGGGGGAGGATCACTGGGTTAAAAACACAAAGGCAAAGATGTGAAGTCAATATATCAGAGCGACTCATTAGGCAACTCATGTAATGAGCTTCTATAATTCTGAAGCCAACACTTTAATGTTAGCTAGTGATATTGTATTTATGTAGTCACACAGCAGAGGATTTAAGTGACACCACATCAGCTAGTCATGTTTCATACCAAGCAATGGAGCTATTCATGTGACTGGAGAAGAAATTTTTGACGAAATGATGTAACGGAAATCTTGTAAACTAAAGGTAATGGTAGTTTTGCCTTCTAGTTCATCATAGAAGCAACTGAATGATTTTTTAACTGTTTGCATATGACACCACTTTCATCCTCGGGTTCTATAATGCTATTGCAGAATAAAGGTCCAAAATATGCAAGCTTTCATTGAAGCCCTTTGATTTTTCACAATGCTTCCACAGATGGTGAGTGTGCATTTTAGTGCTTATAAGAAAGCAGAATACCAGCTCAACTCTAATGACTGTTGGAGTAGGTAGTCAGATTTCCATCAATGATGCAAATAGTGAGTTATATCAATCTGTGTGTTAATGGCAGGGGAGTTCCCATCCGTGAGGCAATGTATACGTACGAAGTTATAAATCAGTATCTTCAGACCTTAATAGTTCACCCTAGAGTGGATAAATTGCAGGCTGAGCAGGGCTAAACGCTGGCTCCTGACAGGCATTGTTTTGTTCTGAGTCAGTTGCTTGGGGCTGTGGTGACAGCTGCTGACTCTGCACATAGCGGGGCTGGCTGGGGATGTCAGAATATCATCTCTTCATTGTCGGTCTTGCTGCTGAAGAATATCACCCTGATAAATCTTACAATGGAAGTAAGCGTGCTTACCTCATCCTCTACAGGCAGAGCTAGAAGGTTTGATTAAAACAGCTGATGACCTTGCCAGCGGAACTCATGTGAGTGTTCATGCAAGCTCTTTTGTTAGCAGGGCTCTGCAAGTGATAACCTGCAACGGATGGGTTATGAGGAGACACCAGAAGTGGTGGCGATTTCATCCTACACACCTAGATCTGAAAGAGGATATGCATATGCAGAAAAGCTTGTTCTTACTCATCCTGCTTCAATTTATATTGGTTTAACTAAAAGAATACAACTTCCCCTTCCCTAACACAACTATTACTAGTAGAATTTTGTGTCTCAGCTGTAAGTTTTACCAGAATAAGGAATTTTAATCTCTGTGCTAGGAGGTCTGTTTTGCTAAACACATCACTACCTTTACTGAATTTGTTTTGTGGCTAGACAAAAACAAGACTTAAAAAACTATATAGGCAAGTATTCATGCGATTTCCCAACAGTGTTGCTCTTGATAGGTAAGTAATTTAAAATTTTGAATAAGAACATCTTTTGTATAGTGTAGACTGCTCAAAATAAATGTAGTAGAATAAATAGAACATTATTGTTATTATTATTATTATTATTATGACCTTGGCTGCAAATATGTAAAAGGTGTCAATCTTTTGTTGATGTCGTATTGGTTTTATTTCTGGCCTCCAACTTGCAAAGAG
This sequence comes from Heteronetta atricapilla, assembly GCA_011075105.1. Lineage (NCBI taxonomy): Eukaryota > Metazoa > Chordata > Aves > Anseriformes > Anatidae > Heteronetta > Heteronetta atricapilla. The sequence goes on from CM021732.1 coordinate 95,638,054, forward strand.
AGACTCAGAAAAGGAAGTGAAACTATTTTACAACTTGAGCTAGTTTTAGTTTCTAGCAGACTTGTTGCAATATCTGTACAGGAGCCTGTGGAGAGCATAAGTATTCTGAAAAGGAAAGTTTCATGCCTGTTTAAATGCTGTTGTAGGTTCACTTGTTTAACATCGGCAAATGGCATCCCGAGGCTCATGACTAGGAGCATGCTGCCCTTCAGAATCAGTGTAATTTACAGCATTTCTGTATGCTATTTGATTCATTAACACATATATGCATATTTGCTTTTCAGAGTACTTTGTAAAACTGCCACAACATAGATATATTGCATAGCTGTTACTGAAAAGAATATACCTCTTGGGGCTAGAAGGGGACTTCAGAAGCATTTCGGTGTAAAGAGGCTGGTTCAGAATCACAACATCTCATTTCAAAGGAAATTACCTCAAGAAGACTGTTGCTGTCTTTGTATCACAAACTTAAATTAATTCCTCAGCAATGAACCAAAGGTTATAAAGGTAACAATAAAATGAAGAAGAAACTGTGTTTTACATGTTCATCAGGTGAGAAAAAAATAGAAATACTATGAGGTTGAGATTAATATGGCCAGGTGTGGATGGGGGTTATAGTATCCTACTCTGTGCAAGGTGAGGGGATTTAGAGGGAATAAGCAGCTAGCAGTGCAGTTTATTATTATTATTATTATTATTATTATTAGTGATTGTGGGTCTGGTAGGTGAAGAAATACACACACACGGCGTAGTTTTTTTCTGATACTAGAAGTTAGGTGCTGACTTGCACCTGCCTATCGTTCTGCAATTTGGTTACAGTGATAGTGTCTGCTGGGTGAAACAAATTATGTACATGTTTCTCTACAGTCTTTAGAGCACTAATTACAACTGCTTATGCTTATCTGCTGTTGTCTACACTGATGAGCATTACTAATGTGGCTAATATTCCCCAAAGCAGTATTTATGGGACTTTTGCTCTGGACTACAGAAAGAGGCTGTTCTGAGGGTGTCTGGGATTTCTGATGGAGAAATTTTCAACAATAAGACATTTTTTGAAAGTATTGACAATTCACAACAGTTTTATTCTATACGTCCACAAAGGACCGTCATTCATCCTGGGGAGGTGCAAGGACAGGAAGAAAAGTGAAAATAGTAGTGCCAAGAACTGAAATAGGATAGGAAACTGAAACTTCATTAAGAAAATACATTTTGAAACTTCAAAACACAGTCAGATATTTAGCTTCTAAATCCATTATTTGTCCCCACCTTTCTTTAGTCAAATTGGTAAGTTTCCAGTGTGTTCCTCACCATATTATATGAACACTAGGGCCAAGTTTCTAATGAGTGAGGAAGTGTCATAGGCAGCAAGTCTTTAATCTGGGCTAATGGTCAGAGAAGCAGCAAAGCTAATTCTTACTACTGACTCCAGGAGCAGGTTTACTTTATTATGTTCCTGAAAAAGAGATACCTGGAGACTGGTTAAGGTCAGATTTAAGTGTTTAAGTGCTGTATTGACTGAGGAGACTTTGGAAGGTGGTATGTTCTCCCACTGTGCATCCAGGAGAGTTTTACAGAGCTAGTGTTTTCCAAAGAATTTAATGACATGTATTGTAGAATTGGTAAAACTGTGAGACATGCATCAAACATGCATCCAAATCTGATCATAGCTATTGCACAAAAAATGCGGTCTATTGCATCATCTCCACTTAAAAAAAAAAGGCAAAATAAACACCACGGGAGTTGTAGATACTACGCTTCCTGTTGGTTACCTCACACAGCACTTGTAATTCCATAGTCACATTTTTTTCATTTACTGAATGAACCAAATACATGAAAATTCCCCATGTTGGTTGCAGGATAAGGGGCGGGTAGAATATACAGTAGGAAGTGGTAGGAAGGTGTTTGACCTGTGTGGGAATATGTTTTGGGGACATCCGTAAGCACAGGGTAGGCTGAGAGCAGAGCTTAGAGTAATACTGAGATGTAGTGTCCAGTTTGAGCACTAGCTGCTGAAAGGCATTAAGTTCCTGTGACTTACCCGTGCTGTAGCTACTGGCTGATCTAAGTTTGTAGAAATACTTCTTCCACCTAAAACCATGATCTTAGAAAGGCATCTTCTTCCTTTCATTTCTTGGAAGGAATAGCCGTGACGAAGTGCAGTTTCTTGGGTTGCAGTGTTCTAGGCGTTGTAAAATACAGTGTGGTTTCAAGCACACGACATTCAGGTCACTCCCCCACAAGGGAACAGGCTGGTAAGAGCGAGATCAGGACAGATGTCTGAAAGCAAAATTAGTCACTGTGAGCTCTTCTTGGCTACAGGGCAATCTTCTAGTCCGGCATGCTGCCCAGTCAGCAGCTGGGAACACCACCGCCGAAGTGAGAGGTCCACTTTCATTTCAAGTGGCCTTGTGTAAATGGTGGGAGGCTTGTAGGTGTCAAAACCCAGCATTTTCAGGTCTCCTTCCGCAAACACGGAAATCTTACGCAAGACGAAATCAGGCAATCCAGATGCAATAGATCTAAATAGGGAAAATATTGGGCAATACCTGCTGACATCACTATCACTGGAGCTAGACCATATGTGTCTGCCATCGACTGAAGTATGTAAACTTTGCTGGACCGTGGTGTGCGCTGAAGGTTAAGGTTACTCATGCTGGAACCCAAGCAAAAGGCCTCTTGAGGGGACTCTACCTCTGTGGAGGCCCCAAAGAACGGAAAAGGCAGACGTTTCCTCAAGGTGAAGGAGACGTGTTCGGTAGGGTGGTCACCAGGGTGACCAGGGGGTGGCTCTAGATCCTTCAGAAGATTCGGGACCTCGCTGGAAAGGGGGAAGCGCTGGTGGATCTACTGCAACTTCAAATCTGTGAGGGGACACCTGGCACAAGGGGGCTGAAAGTCCCTGACAGGAGTAGGAGGATGGGGAAAAAAGTGGTTTAAGGTACTAGTTTCCAAAGTTTCTGACCAGTGGAGGAAATGTTAGCTTTATTCTTTCTCTGGTACTGCTACTGAGCTGTCTTGTCGAACCTTTAAAAGAGACACTGTTGAAAACAGTGTTTTTAATAGAGTTTTGCAGGCCAGCCTTAGAGCGTTTAGGCTGGCCTCGTGGACCATACTTTGGGAGTGCCTTCTTAAGGGGAATTCTGGTCTACTTATTCTAATAAAGTTCTCAATTCATTGTCAGAAGACTGAAACTCTTTTGGGGATTCTGCACTATTGTCATTTGACATGGTGGCTGTCGGGGACTGGGGATGGTTTAGAGGCATAGGGGGGGTATTGGCCTATCACAGATTCCCTGGGAGCTGCTGTGTGCCATGGGGGGCCTTGCAGCCTATTCTCTCTTGCAGAAGGGGCATGCTCTGCCACCCCCAAGGAACAATAACATTCAGACAAAGAACATTTTTTCCAGATCCCTTTTGCAAACATGGAGCTGAGCATAGAACCCTTTCTGAGCCAGGAGGAAGCTGCAGAATTTTGTGCGCCTGCTCTACCTTCAGGCCAGGATGAATATTGGGCAGAGGCTTCTTTGTAGGTTGATGTTGTGGGACCATCTGAGTGCAGATAGTTCTTCCTACTCTAAAACCAGAAAAAGAGCTGCTGAACCCTAGACAGGTTTTGCATCCCTGTCATTAAAAACACCTCCACTGAATAACAGGGAAAAGAGATGTGAAAGCCCAAGTACTATGAAAAGCATAATGGAGTGCTCTGGGGCCATCGAAGGAAGTCTGATTCCTGAGTAAATGTGCTAATTTGGAAGGAATTCCAGGATAGCTGCCATATACATGAGATCAGTTACGGGTCCACACCAGGTGTGGAATATGTAGGAGAAAACCACATCTCATGCAGTGTCTTTTTAGGGGGTGGTGAAATGAGACATAGTGAGCAGACATACCAGCCCACTACTACCAAAAAGATGAGGTCCTCTACCCTTCCCTCCCTTGCTCTTCTCATCATGTACTTTGTGCTTTCTCTAACACTTGTATCTCTCCAGGAACTGATTTAATTCATTGAAATCTCAGACCATTTAAGCCATTTATGTCTTGGATAGTTTTCTGACATTTCACGGGATTGAATCAGGCTATAGAAGAGGCTGGTGCTACAGCCACAAATTGGAACAGTAGGTGGTGTGGCTGTGAGTAGGGAAGAGGAAGAGAGCTGGGGCACAGGAGGAGGGAAGCAGAAGAAAAAAGGGGAGACAGATCTCATACTTTCAACTGCAGGGAACCACTAGTTTGGCTTATTTACTTACCAAACTTACAGCTGTGGCTGTATGTGACTTAAAGCACTTTTTTCCTTATCCATTTTTTGTATTATTTGTTTCCTTGATTGAGGAACTGATAGGTAAACTGTATATTTGGCTCTAGACATGCCAGGATTTTCCTGAAATTTGCTGAATTTTGTGACTTAACTTTTGGTCTTCTCTTTTTATGAGGTATCTTTCATGCCTTATAATCCCTTTATATATATATATATATATGAATGATTTCCTCTCTAACAAAATCTATCAAAAATAGATAATTAAGAGTCCAACAGCAACAAAATAGAGTATGAGCCATGTGGGACTCAGATTTCTTACTTGGGAGTAAACTTCACTGCTTTAGTACATGCAGTTGTTCCTCTGGGCATTCAGATTAGGCCAAGAAGACATGGGCCATAAATATGAAGGTCTTTAGAAGCAATGACTAAATAGGAAAAGGCAGGTCAAATATCGACTAACAACATTAGCCTCAGTCCCATGATGATTATACTCAAATAGTTAAACATAGGAGCATTCTTCTAAATCCAAACAAATTAATTAAGGACAGAGAGAATTGTATTTTTTTGGCTAAGAGAGGCCAAATCATATTATTTTGTAAGTCTGATTTCTTGTTCTCAGTGGACAAATTGACTTTAGTAACTGATAACTTCAACAATCGTTTGACCAGAACAAAACCCCACCCCTTTCACCCAAGGCTGTAGAATTTTCTCTGCTGCTCAATATCTTCATCTCTGTAAAAGAACCTTGGGAAAACAGGTTTAAAAATCTGGAGCATTAAATTTTCTCTGTACTCTGTTCTTTTAAAAATTGTCTTCCTCAAATAATAAAAAGATCCACCAACAGCTAGACCTGTTTTAGTGGTACAGGTGCTAGCAATAAAGGGAACCTGCACTTAGACTTCAGCAAATCTGTCAGGAAGTTCCTTTTTCTATTCTGGTAATGAATAAGAAGACAAAGATTGAAGAAAAAAATAAATGAATCTTGAAGTGTCAAATACCATGCATCAAGGTCAGCCCTTCATCTACGCGTGTCCTCACTGCTGTTTCTCAGTAGACTTTTGCATGCAACTGCCATGCAGCTGTTGCAGGGTTTTGTTACGTGCCAATTCATACCTACTGTAGCTCTTTGCATGGGAATAGACTCTGGGGTCTTGACTTGAAAGCATTGTTATTTACAAGTAGTGGCACAGGGAAACATTCAACAGACATTGTGGCAGCTGGCAGCGAGGAGGACTCGGGGCAGGCAGACCCATGGGCAGGGAGAGGACTGGGAGCTCCGTGAGGTGGTGGCAGTGAAGGTGTGCACGGCAGAGTCTGGGATCCAGGCACCAGGGAGCAGGGGGAGGAAGGTGGAGTCATGCAGAACAGTAGCTGGAGGGGAAAGAATGGGAAATGCTATTATTAGGTGCACGTGGAAATGACGAGCGTGAGAACAAGGGGTGATGTGGAACACGGTGTGTTACAGCAGTTACACTGCTTTAGCCTGTCGGTGTTGCTGGGATAGGATGGAAAGGTTCCACGTTTCTGCCATATGTTGGCTAGTTTACAGGCATATATCAGAGCGCTCATTTTCATGTTTTTAGTTATAGCTGAAATCTGCTGTAGAGGAATTTGTTGGTCCTTTAGTATAGGCATTTTCTCCCTTTGTCTTTGTAAAAGCAAAGATCAACCCCCAACCTTTCATATTTCCTAACTAATTTTGTATTGAGATGTTTATTACATCTTTCTTGCCCGAGGAAAATCCCATTTGTTTCGAGCACACAGTATTTTCTTCTGTTTCCTGTGCAAAGCTGTTCTTCTCAGTAGGCTGTGCTTCAAAGATATTTGCTCCAAAATGCAGGCTCAACAAAAGCCACACAGTTTGCTCTCTTCTATCTGCTTTAAGCAATCGCATGGTAAGAGCTTCTCCTCAAACAAACAAACAGTGCATTCTGAAAGCTGAGTATCTTTATCAAGGTGTTAGTGGAAGAGTGTATAGCAAAAGAAATCATGTTAATGATGTTAACCTACTTCTTAGCCTCTTCCAATTTACACTTCCAGTAAGTAGAAGGGTTAGAAAGGGAGGGTGAGGAAAAGGATTTCTTTTTCTTTCTTTCTTCTTTCTTTCCTTCTTTCTTTCTTTCTTTCTTTCTTTCTTTCTTTCTTTCTTTCTTTCTTTCTCTCTCTCTCTCTCTCTCTTTCCATCTTTCCTTCTTTCTTTTTCTCTCTTCCTTCCTTCCTTCCTTCCTTCCTTCCTTCCTTCCTTCCTTCCTTCCCTCCTTCCCTCCTTCCTTCCTTCCTTCCTTCCTTCCTTCCTTCCTTCCTTCCTTCCTTTTCTTTCCTTCTTTTTCTTTCTTTCTCACTTTCCTTCTTTCTCTCTCTCTCTCGTTTACTCTGTCCATGTGCCAGCACGGTCTGGGTATTCAGCTTCTCTCTTTCCATAAGAGTTTATACAGCCACGCACCGGTACTGTTTCTGTGATTATTGTGTGTGGTGGGAAGTGAGGTGAAACCTGTTTACCTGTTTAAGAAGCAGAGGATCCATTCTGATCCACAGAGAATATCCAATGGGATTTAGGAAGGATATGGTATTCTCTCCACTTCATATCTAAAGATTGGTTAGATTTCAGTGTTGCACAGTCCCCTTGAAGAGATAGCTGCAACAGCCTGTACATCTATGATCTGCTCTAAGGGTGGCTTCAGAGCATGATCAACTCCTTTTGGCTCATAGTAGGAGTAGGTTTACAACCTCTAAGTCAGCAGCACACACCCCCTTCTGTGTATCCTGGGTAGCATACGAGCAGGGGAACAGAGTAATGATTCTCTAGATATCTGATCAATCAGAGGAAATAGCTGGCACACAGTCGCTGCTAATCTTCAATCTGAGATCGGTTGCATGGGAGAATTTTCTTACTTCTTCTCTCCATGGTTATAATCTGGCCTTGAGTTTTTTTTTTACTCGAGATAACATCTGATAAGAGATTAAGGACATGATAAGAAGCTGTGTTATATGAAATTTAAGAGGCCATTAACATTCCATTGAATTGTAAAATTGTCACGCTAAAAACAGCTCTCCTGGTGTTCTGCACAGATGCAATAGCAGATCACTGAGTCACAGGAAATGATTCAGTCAACATTTCTAAACTTTCAATGTGTGTTTTATGGAAGAAACTTGATGTAAATGTTTAGACAGTTATGGTTTTGGAGATAAATACTGCAATTTTATGGAGTTTGGGGTCTGACGCACCAGAATTGTGATGCATAGTTGTGAATTTACTGAACATCTAAAGCTGTTCAATTGTTGTATCCAGTTCCAGTGTGGGATGTATTTTCCTTGGCTAATGAAATATGGTGTCGTATTTGGGTATAACAGATTACACATCAGAAAACCCAAGGAAATTTATTTTTTAATGACTTGGGATTCCCTCTGCACTGCTGCAGGAGTATAGACCTCTGAACAGTTCTCCTGAGCTTCTTGCCTAGTCATCCTGTAAATACAGTGCTTCAGTGATTTGACCTGTCATGGCAGGTTATCCTTGGCTCTAAATGACCTCAATGAGGTCAACTGGTTTCGAAAGTTATGTTAAAATATTTCCTCTTTTTAAAGTCATTAATTGCAACAGATGGGTGCTGAATTTTCAGAAATAACTTTTTTCTGATGTCAGTTTCTTGCAGTTAAAGTGTTTCTAGTATTTTTCAAATATTATACATCAGTAGCATTTTCTTAAATGCTTTACTTCGTAAGAAGTTGAATGTAGCTGTGGTATGCTGTGACTTAAAGAACGTGAAAACTATATTACAGTTACTGTACAAAACCATTGTTCCTAGTACATTTTTGTGAATCTGAAGCAGCAGTTTACAAAGCCAGTGTAAGTTCTGTGAATTTATTCTGATTTAACTGAGAACAATCCAGGCCTAAATATTAATATCCATGATTAAAATATAAGCAGTGAGACAGGAACTAAGAGTTATTACTTGTTTTCATTAAATATCTGATAACATTTAAAATAAGATCTGCTAGCACCAGCACACCGAAATAATTTCAGCTTCATAAATGCAATTTTCATGTGCCTAATTTCTCCTTACAGAAAAATAATCCCAGGAGACGGGTGAGCAAGTGCAGGTGAATTTCTGCAGGTGAGTAAGTGTCTGGTTAATGTGACAGGTCTAGACAAAGCTGAATCTAGGGTATGGGCATGGAAAAATCTCCTGTTCCCTCCCTTTCATTGCAGAAAGGCAGTAAGACCGTCCACCCCAATCTGCTACATTTTGTTGCCGGGGTCAAGCTTTTAAAAAGAGCCATTTTTTATTTATTTTGGGGACAACAGAGACCTAAATACATGGCACCTGTGTTGTTCAGCTTGAAACACAAGTAATAACACTTTTCCCTGCACTTTTCTTGGGGACACCAGAAGATTCACCTATTTCTTGTGTATGCTGGAGTTCATACACCTTTCCATTTTCTGCTTTAATACTGGTGTGTGAACATCAATATTCAAATCCAAGACAGTGGAAAAACATCAGGATGTGTAAAATTTCTAGCTGCAACAGATGAGGACAGGGATGTCAAAACAGGTAATGTCTTTGTGGTTCTAAATTTCCACCCAGAGGTGGACTAGGTTAGTCCAAAATGAAAAGAGAGTCTTTTCTGAGAGTCCTGGCAATGCTGAACGATCGGGATGAATCAGTCATCTAAAAAACTTGGGGCATGAGCTGACCAAAGAGTTTGGTTCAGTCTGACCAACGCTGTTTTGGTGCCCAGGTGTTGGTAGCAGGGGGCTGCTGGGCTCCTCTGAGGCTAGGCTGGGGCTGCCTCATGCCAGACACTGCTGGTGCCAAACAGGTATTTAAGAGAGGATAAAAATGCTACAGCACAGTAAGGTGGGAGGAAAAGAAATGTAAGAGAAGCAGCCCTGCCACCCCTAAGGTGAGTGCAGCAGGAGGGCAGGAGGAGCTCCAGGCAGGCATCAGCAGTTCCCCTGCGGCCTGTGGAGAGGCCCCTGGTGGAGCAGGCTGTCCCCCTGCAGCCCATGGGTCCCACACGGAGCAGATCTCCACGCTGCAGCCCGTGGAGGAGCCCCCGGTGGAGCAGGTGGATGTGGCCTGGAGGAGGCTGCGGCCCATGGAGAGCCCCCGCAGGAGCAGGCCCCGGGCCGGAGCTGCAGCCCGTGGAGAGGAACCCACGCAGGAGCACTTTGTGAAGGACAGCAGCCCACGGGGAAGGACCCACACTGGGGCAGGGGAAAAGTGTGAGGAGGAAGGAGTGGCACAGGATATATTATGGACTGACCACAGCCACCATTTCACTTCCCACTGTGCTGCTCGGGGAGGTAGAGAATATGAGAGTGAAGTTGAGCCTAGGAGTAAGGGGGTGGTGGTGGGGAGGTGTTTTTTTTTTGTTTTGTTTTGTTTTTTTTTTGTCTTTGTTTCTCACCATCCTACTCTATTTTTAATTAGTAACAAACTAAACTAATTTTCCCCAAGCTGAATCTGTTTTGCCCGTGACAGTAATTTGTAAGTGATCTCCCTGTCTTTATCTTGACCTATTTTCTTCCCGTCCTGTTGAGGAGAGGGAGTGAGAGAGCGGCTGGGTGGGCATCTGGCACCTGCCCAAGGTCAACCCACCACAACTGTGATTTATTATATATATGCTAACTGTGAAAAATTTAATTCATCCAAATACCTGCTGTGTAATTTTGATGATGAGGTCTTTGATGTCAGATTGTTTTCAAGGGAAATGTAAAAAGAAGCAGAGAAGGGAAGCAGACATAATGTTGAATAGATACTCAAATGGCAAACCAAACACAAGTAGCTTTCACTGAAAATTGTCTTGAAAGGATCGTAATGACAATGTTTCTTGATTTTTTTATTATTTTTTTTTTATCTCCAGGGTGAATTTTAAGTAAAAGGCAATAAACAGTTTAAAAATCACAATGTCAGTGACGTAGCAAAAAAATCAAAGCTTCAAAAAAGAAAATAAGTTTCCTTTGTTCAGCAGCCTCCAATAGTTAGCTTTGAAATTTCAGTCCTGAATCTTTTGTATTTCAGTTTTAAACATTTCAAGTAAATACTGCTTGGCCATTTGAAATTGCACAAAAGCCTCCTTGAAAGGACAGAGAACTGTATCTTTATATATCTTTATATCTTATGCTATATATCCTTTTTTGTAACCTATAGCATCTTTTTTTGAAAACTATTATGTTGTTTGTGAAATTTCCCCAGGCAGCAGGTGGCCAGAAATAAATTTTGTTTGCAACAAAACAAAAAAATCCTTTGTATTCACTGATACGAATTGAAACTTAGTGAACCTATCATTACTAGGCTTGACAAACTTAAATTCCTCTTTTATCTGGAAATCCTTTTTAATATACCTACTTCCTAGTTATGCTCACTTCTCCTGGAGAGTACTTATTACTACTAATATCAAGTTGGCTTTAAGCAAATAATACAAGGATTGTTAGAGTTAAGTTTTAATACTGAAATTATTCAAAATGTTTACATATAGAAAGTGCTGTGACCTTTAGTTTATTTGACTAGCTCAAGAGACAAATAGTTGATTTATTTTGGTGTACAGCCTCTGTAAATTCTCGTGAGTCTGCTGAAGCCAAGTAGCTACAGGATTAAGTATAAAAGTATATAAGGAATGGAAGACAGTGAAAAAAAAATCATTCATTGTGACAAACAAGACAGACTTCTTTATCTCTCTTTCTCATCTAATCAGCTTTTAAATGTATCCTGATTTATGTAATCCACCTCTTTAAGCTAAATTGTAGTAAGATGAGTCTGCAATAGCAGAACAAAACAGAGAAGAGGAAAATGTTAAGCTAATGTTTAAGAACCATCCACGGAATTATCCCTAGGATGACTGCCAAGACCTGCACCTGGGAAGGAAAGACCCTGTGCAAAGAGCCCAGGCTGGGGACGGAGTGGTGGGGGGCAGCTCTGAAGAAAGGACCCAGAGGACCTGGTGGACAGCAGGCTGGACAGGATCCAGCAGTGTCCTGGGCTGTGGTGACAGGAGAACAGTCAGCAGGTGAAGGGCAGTGATTATGCCCATTTACTCAGTACTTGTTAAGGCACATTTTGGGTACTGTGTTCAGTTTTGGGCCACCAAAAGCAGGAAAGACTGAGTTCAGTGCTGGGCCGTGGCCAGGGGTCTGCAGCACTTGCCCTGGGGAGGGAGGCTGAGGGAGCAGGGTTTGTTCAGCCTGGGGAAGAGACAGCCCTGGAGGGGCATAACAGTGATGTTACCAGAACTGGGACAAGCTCATCAAGAAGATGGAGCCTGGTGCTTCTCAGCTGAACAAGAGGCAACAAGCAGATATTGATAAAAGAGAGTTTTGCAGTGGGGGCAAGGAGAAACCTTTCTGCAGTGAGGTCACTCAGATATGGGAGCAGGTTGTCCAGAGGAGGTCGTGCACTCTCCATCCTTGGGGATTTTGAGACTAGACTGGGTAAAGCCCTGAGTAACCTCATGGCTCATCCTGCTTTGAGCAGGACATTGGACTAGGTGACCCCTTCAGATACCCTCTAACCTGAATTGCCCTGTGATTCTATGTGATTTTATTATGGCTATTTTCTTTTCTGTAAGAAGTTGGAAGACTGTTAAAAAAGTGTCATTTGCAGAGTTTATATTCATTCTCATTTCAATCTTAAAGATTTTTCACTTGTGCTAAATGTGATTTGATATACATAAAAAACGTTTGATGCAGAAGAATTCAAAGTTCTTGATTCTATGATCTCAAGACATGTTGATAACTGTACATTTTTTCCTCAAATAAAAATATACCCTACTCATTTTGGCAAATATTTATTACTCTCCGTTGTGTTAATTGGAGATCAAAGGAATGGCGTATGACTTCTTTAACTTGAAAATAAATGATAATTCTTGAATTGTACAGGTTTCTGGTATTCAATCACTATTCATTACCTATTTTCACTTTATGCCTTGGCTGTTTGAAAAGACCTAAGAGTGTATTCCTAAAGTGAGTGTTAGATGCAGTAATTACATCTTCTGGTTTGAAAGTTAAGTTCTTGATCAGACCTTACAATAGGCTCAAGTGAGCTAAAAATAAACTGCAGGCAGTTCATATTAACTGGGTAATAACAGGCAACAGCAAAAAGCAGTATCCAGCTATGATGAAAACAGGAAGTTCATTACACAAGCTGCCCTTTCCAGATAGGTATGAATTCTTAAAGGCTTAACTAAAATAATAATCCCTCAAAGTTTTTAATAAAAGCAGAGAGTTCCCTATTGTTCATAGCTCAGTGGAGACGAAAAACATGCACCCCAGTACATTGTGAAAGATTTGCTGTGTTCTGGGAAACAACACTATTTCCATTTAGTTATTGGTAACCCTGATTTCAATGTTAAGTCACTGTGGATTTCATTCTGCAAAGGGCTGAGCATCTCAGCGCTGCCCAGCAAAGCCGCATAATAGCACGAAGCCTGGGGGCGCGGTGAGGCTGAAATGTAGAAGTGGCCCCTGACTGGCTAGGGTCAGAACTGGGTTAATGATGCTGAAGTTATCTATGCACCTCCCACAAAACTACAGCCCCCCTCTGAAGCAGTAGCTTGTCCCACCTTCTCTTGGCCACCAGAGGAGACGACAGGGTCCTTTCCTTAGAAGTGGCGAGTGAAGCAATAGCTAGATCTAGGCCGCCCCCAGAGAGGTTTGGCTAGAGGCATGCCACTTCTTTCATTCCTGTGGCTAGAAGCAATTAAAGGAAATAACCCCCCAAAAGGCCAAGGTTTCAGAAACAAGAAGCCTAAGGGAAGTAGGTGATGGGAGAGTACAGGCAGTCCCTCCTCATGTTCATCCCAGCATCCAGTTATTTGAAAAATAATTCAACTCTTACCGCTGATGAACATTTGGAGTCTTTTCGATTTCCAGGATAATTGCTGATTCCAGAACCCACAGCTGGGCTTAACTGGTAGAATGCAAATGTTTGACCCCAAATCTATATCAGATTATTGCAAAATATTTTTATGAAGGCTCAGAAGACAGATCCTAAATTATAAACAAACATCCTAAAGGTCCTAAATTATAAACAAACAAGCAAACAATGAATTATAGAAATGTAATATGTACTACATAGAGTAAATGTAATGTGTGTTGTCTGAGAGAGCTGGGTAGTTAGTGGTCATAGTTATAATACAGCCATTTGCCCTTTTTTCCTTCCTGACAGCAGGATGGGATCTCAGTGTTGACTTCTGCCTGTCTGTGAAATGAACCCACGTTTAGCTTAAGCTCTGCGAGGAAGAATGAAGAAGGTGCGATTCTGCAAGACCGTGTTGCAAGGGATTAAAGAGCAGGGAATTCTGCTTTTCTGAGGGAAGGAAGAAATCCGGTATTAAGTTAAGTCAAATGCTGAAGTTAATTTAACCTTCTGTTTCACTCTTTCCTATTCCGTGCCTGCTGGCCCACGGTGCTGTAAATCCCTTCCTAGCCCTGTGCGTTGGGCAGTGAGGCTGCCCTTCAATGTGCCCAGGGATGTCCCCAGGTACTGAAGCATTATCAGCCCACTGAGGCCCAGTAGGCCCAGTTTTGCTCTCCAAAATCTCACTTCCTTCATGCCAATGGAGTTTTGCTTGAGAATGGGATGTCCATTCAAACTTTATGTTGAAATGATTGCACGGGCTGTTTTATTAATTTACTTTGTCATGGGCAGTCATGTTAGTGAGTGAAGAGACTTTCAAAGTAGAGTTTATAGAGGGAAAAATTAGTCTGTGTTGAAATCTCATGATGGACTTACGGATAGCTAGTAATTAGCATGCACTATTGGTTTTCCCACAAGCAGTTTTTGGATTTGTCACTGAGGCTTGGTTAAGACAGCACAGTTTAGCCAGCAGTGTGCTGGTACACCCTCTGGTCCTGCATGCCAACAAACTGCAGTGGGCACTGGCAGATGCAATGCTAGCTGGCCTTGGACAGCAGTGCTTCAAGAACCAGGCTAGCATTTCACCAGTGCGGATGTCTTCATGGCTGCCTGTGGAAATAGCACTGCTAAACTCACAAGCAGTCAAGCAGTCTGCCTGGGTTATTTCCTTTTCCCAGTTTACCTCCGTGATCCTTGGCAGAAGCTGGTGAAGAAACTCCGCTGACTGTGGAGGGACGTGGAGGTCCTGATGCACCTGCTCATGCTCCAGGCTTGAAGAAGTTCGAGTCCAATCAACTTGATCTATTTTATTTTGTTATTTTTATTTTTATTTTATTTTTTTTAACTTAAGAGCCTTTTTGTCCTCCTTGGGGAACTCACTGAAGAAAATCTCCAGCAAGATCTTGAAGCTCTAGTCTTTTGGGGGTCCTGCTGCTCACCATAGATACCTAGAGAAGCTCTGCATTTTCTCAGCCTCTCGCTCTGCTTGTGAGGCAGTGAAGAGTAGCAGTGTGTGCCACACAAATGCCCTGCACATACAGATTCCCATTGCCTACACCAAGCTGATCTGACAAGCAGTGTGTTTATTTGCATTTTGGGGGTTTGCACTTTCTTTGATGTGCTAACAGAACAAATTACAGCAGCTTAAGCACTTGATATCTCAGAAGTGTCATTCACAGAGGGCTGGACCCAGCCAGCCGGCAGTGACAGAGGGTGTTGTATGTATGAGAAGGGGCATGCCTCAGCCCAGCTCTTGCCTTTCTTCTGTCCTGCAGCACTTACTGATCCCCTTTCACCCCTGCACCACTGGGGTGCCTCCTCAGGGAAGCCCTCACCCACCTTCCAGGAGCCCAGTTATTCACGGTGTGGCTCTGGCTCTGAGGCTTTTAATGTGTATATGACAAATAGGGTACTATACAACTCTCTCTCACCCTGCGTTTTCGGCGTGTGTTTGCATGACAAAAGAAATGTCAGTGTGTATTTCTCTTGCCAAATGAAATCATGTTGGACTTTTATGTTTGCTCTAATTTGGATGCTTTTTATCTAATGCTGCCCATCCAATAAAATGACCTGAAATTAAGATGTTTGAAAGTCAGAATTGACTATTTCCACTCAGCAGGATAGAACACAGTCGGATTATTAAATAATGACAATGTTGATTTACTGTTAACAAATTCTTCATAGAGGCTAAACACATTAGACAGTCTATGCAGATGAAACTGGTATAAACCCAGACCCGTGGATGAACTATGGCCATTAGGAACTTATCACACAATTTTGGTTCTTGAACTGGAAAAAGCTGGTATTTCACATATTAATTAAATGACTGTATGGTCTGCAAAGGTTCCTTATGTTTCAGAAATACATAACTAATGATTCTTGTGATATACAGCTAGAGAAATAATCTTGGTACACCTAAGATATGATTTCCTGTGGAAATTCCTCAGATTTAAAAATCTGAGGAAAAAAGTCAAATAATTCCCTACTTTGTCTGCATTTAGCTCATGGATTACAGTGAGTGCTTCCACTTTTACCCATGTTCTGCTCCAGTTTATCTGTCTTTGCTGCTGCTCTAGCTGTGCTAAATCCAGCTTGTGCCGCTATGCAGTGACAGATCCAAACTTCTGCCCCAGATCCTGCTGTTCCTATCTGCTGTAAGGGAAAGAGACTGCTGGATTCCTTGGACGAGGATTTCTCATTCATTCTTTGTCTTGTTTGCAGTCTGTTAAGTCATTTTTCCTCTCAGATAATGCTTAGGCATCCCTTCTAGTTCATTAGATTGCCAAAACCTGTAGTGACACTGAATAGCAATGATTCTGATTTTCTTTTGAGTTCTTTGCATTTGTATGCTCTTCAGATTCAGGAGATTACCCTGGTTAATCTTCTATATACACTTTTCTATAATCCTTATATATACATTGGTACATGTATATATTTTATGTATATATAAAGTGTACCTTGGTACACTTCAACAAAAATTATATATATATATATATATCTTAAAACAATGCAGTTTGAAATGTCAACAATAGAATGACAGTTTTTAATAAAATTATGATTTCCTGAAAAAAAAAAAAAAAGTATCAACTTGGTTAGAAGTTTTTTTTTTTTTCCCCCCAAATTGCTGATTAGAAAATCCTTTGGATACCTCCTGTTATAATATCCTCCAGTTTTGCCTACTGTCGTCACAAGTTAATGTAGATTCTAGTGCTTATTCTATTACCATGCCAATTAATTCAGTTTCACAGACCAGTGAAAGTTTTCCCTAACTCTGAACTTCAGTGTTTGGAACTTAATGTTTTTGTTTTTTTCTTTGATATTTGTGCAATACACTCTTGTATCTTTCTAAATGACTCTGCTAATGAACCAATGTAGAATTTACACATTTTAAATATTTGTTGTAGATGTAATCATAACTTCGCTGTCATTTAGCCAGCACTATATATTCATTTATCTTTCCTTCTTTTCTGTTAGTTTAGTTTCCCCTAATTATTTTTGTAGCTTTTCTCTGAACTTAATGTGTAAGTTTTTTTACTGGTAATTATTTAGGTTCTGATAGTGTTTACTTTTGAACAAATTCCACCTGTTATGTGAAGAACCATCTCCTTTTATTTCTTCAAATGTGTCTCCCATTGGCTTTCATCAATGAACTCCACTTCTTGTGTTTGAAAAAACAGCAAGCACTCGATTTCTAGCCGCCTTCCGTATGCCACATGTAGCGTGATCATTTTGTATTCTGTAACCCTTTCATGGTTCATTTCTCTTCATTTCCATAATTATTTCCCCTGTTATTTTTGTATGGGAAAGAGGTCAGATTTGTTCTGCCAGTGGATGCAGGGGCAGTCTGCATTCTTTTAATCCACAGTAGAATTGTATCCTTTTTTTCCTTTTTTTTTTTTTTTCTCTAAACTTCTATATATTTAGTTATAAATTCCCTGATAACAGTTTATAATGCTTGCTGCTCATCTATGAGTATGCACACAGCTCATCTCCTATGATAATATTAGTGTGGCAAAGTAAAGATCTCAAAAGATAAACGAGGTTACTGTTACCTGGACAATATTAACTTTGAGACCTCCCTCACTGGTGTGATACATCTTTAATTTATGATTATACTTTTTAAATTTATGATTATATATATATATATATATTTTTTTTTTTTTTTCCCATAGGATTTTGTCTCACTAAATGCAAGGGTGGGTGACAATTCTGGACTTCCCAAGTTTTGAGTGCTGGATCTTAAAAATTGTTCTTCAAACCTTGGTTCAGGGAAACAAGGAAGGAAAAGAAGAAGTGAAATTTGTCACTTTGGTAGAAGAGAGAAGTTGGTCTTCTTCTCATTGTTCTCATGTGTAATTTTTTGTTTTCTGAGATATGTACTATATAAAGTCATAGTAATTTTATCTGTGTTGATTTTAGGTTTCATCCTGAGGTTGTCTACAAAAACAGTGTCTCTTGGTAATGAGCCTGCAAGGGTGGCTTGAGATCGGGCCAGATTGTGCCACGCACAAAGTGCAGATCTCTCTGATATGATGAATGTGTTTAGCTGTCATGTTGGCTGGCAGTATGTAACTGCTTTCTGTGTATTCTCCCTTTCTTAGTGATGCTATGTTCTTGATCTGCTCAAAAATTATGGACACTTTAAAAAAAGAAACAAAAAAACTAACCTTTCCTTTTCTTCTCAAGGGGAACGTTTATTGCAAGAAGGACAATTCTATGATATGAGATGCATTTTGCTATTCTCTTTCACCCCATCTGGACCTCTTGTTTCTCATTCTGAATTCAATCATTCTGTGGCAATCATATGCTCAGTCTGTGCATGACTTTGCATGTGGTTACACATCAGTTTTACAGTGCTGCTCCCTCTTGCCCTCAAACCAGAGCCTGTAAGTGCTTCGTGGCCTCTTGCCTTCCTTCCCCTGTGGAACTGCATCCCAGCTGCTGGAAAGAGCCGTGCAGCAAGAGGAACGGGCGAGGGCAAAAACAGGCAGCAGGTGAGTGCCAGCCCATGTAGCAACCAAGGTTCATGTAGCAACTTACTTAAGTTGTGTAGTTGTCTTTTTTTGTCAGTACTTTTGTAAAAATAGCGGACACCATAATGGCGGAACTTACAGATTCGTAAATAGAGCACAGTTAAGGTCTGATTACGGAATGCTTCTCTGAAGTGGTAAGGATTTCCTTCATCTCACCGTGAATTATTGCATTGTCCATGTTTTATCCAATGTGACAGGAACCTGAAGTTTTGCTTCAAGACAATAAGCTTTTCTCTATCGATGAAAGATTATCGAGGTTCCAGAGAGTGACAAAAATTAAGAGAGGATTTGAAAGCACTTAGAAATCAGATGTTGAGGACTATTCTATCACAGAGACGTCTGACAAAGAAACAAAACCCGTAACTGCAGCAGACTGCCATGAGTGTTTTGTGTTATTATGTAGAATGAGATAATTAAAGGAAGCCTCTGATAAAGATTATTGCTTCCAGATTATAACCATAGAGAGATGCCAGGAAAACTGAGGGAACTTTGTATGCAATGGGGTTTGAAAAAAACAAACAAACCAAAAAGATCCTTTCTCTATTTTGTGAACTTTTCATTAACAAGAGTTTGATTTCTGTAAATTGTTCTTAGCAAATAGATTTTGGCCTTACCAAATACTTCCACTAATGTATTTATTTGATTTTTCATTGCTCATGGTTATGCTGCAACAAAAGAGCTTGATTTTTTGGCATCCAGTATTATTTTTGCTTTGATCCTGTAGCCAAATGATGGTAGCCACAAAATTATTTTAATTTTATTATGAATGTACATTGGATGCTTAGTATTCATTTTGGTTTTGGCACTCACTGCATCAAGACTTAATCCAAATAACCAGTGATGTACATGCACTAATGTCAATCAATATTCGGCATTTGTTTCGCTGAATGGTTCAGGAAGGTGTCTGACACTGACTTGATTTCGTATGGGAAGAGTCACAAGTTTAGGCAAATCGGAGTGGTATTGCAAGCTAAAAGGCCAGTCATCTCTGACAGGACCATAGCAACTATAATGTTTCTATAGCATTTGGTTTTAACTGGTAATCAATATGTAACAGATAAGGGGGGGATGGTAGGCCCAGTTAATTCCTAATGAAGAGGCTAAGAGGGTGGCTAGGTAAGACTTTATGCTTTAAACTTTGCATTTCAGCTTGATTCTGCTTCATATTAGTATATTAATGTACATAACTGAGATGCTTTACAGCATCCTTGAATGGATTCAGCCAACTGTGGAATAAAAGAAATTGATTAATTGATGTTTGTTTCTCTACTCGAAGCTGCTGATATGCTGTGTATGCGAACAGTGAATGCAAAGAGAGAGAAAAAGGCCACCTTGAGCTGTACATAACCAGGATTTTTTTTAAAATCGGTCTTGGCCTTTGTCTTAATAAATGAAGAAAAGAGAGATTGTTCCAAAATACAGACATCCTGGAAGTACAGGTGAGTCAAATAGGTATGTAAGCAAGCAATGTATTACTTATGAAATGAATAGTCAATTCTACCTGGCTGAGGACAGTCCAGGAATCAATTTATGAAGTAAAATAATTTATCTGATCATTATTATTGATCTTGGTAGAAGGTCTGTAAGAGGTAATGTAACTGGCATGTAACAATTAGCAAAGTCTGGAATAGAATCAGGAAAAGGTAGTTGGTAAAGAAAGATGATAATCAGTCCAGGGGCTTTAGTCTGGTTAGACTGAATTTTAAATCTCAAGTCTTTATATCATTTTAGTTTATATGGCTTTACCAATTTTAAGAACCAGGTAACATTATCCATTTTTATAATTGAATGGTATAGGTAGCATAGCAGGTTATTTGCTGAAAAAATTTACCGTGTCAAATAGAAGTAACTAGAAGTAACTAGGTGATGGTTTTAGTGTCATTAGTACGGTGGTAGATATTATTATTGTTGTAGTTATTATTATTATTATTATTATTTCAGATTTTCAGAAGATCTCCAACCAAACATGTTGAAGCTGAATTTAGGTGCTAATAATTTCTTCCAGCTCCTAATGATTAAGAATAGTGGATAGGCACATACATTACAATGAAGTGCCATTTTCCCATGGATAAATATAATTCAAGCTTCATTTCACATGGGAGAGTCCCTGATCCACTAATAAATAAGAGTGGTTAAGTTATTTTCTGCCTCCCATTGAATTCTAAAACAACCTGAGAAGATATTGCATGAGTTGTGTTCTTTTCACATCATTAAAACTCAGAAGCAGAGTGGCATTTCCCCAAATAAGTACAGAGCTTTAACATAAAAGAACCTGCCTGAAAATCTGAAAAAATAATTTGCCTGAGATAGTGTATCAGATACAAAAAGTATTGAGACAGTGCCTGTCTTCAGAGACAAGAAGAGTTCAATTTTTACAAGAGAGTTCTAACCACAAAACTAAGCTGTGTCCATAAATTACTGGTTAGGTTAAGTTAAAGTATACAATAAACATATAATTTTACATAGAGTAAAACATAGAGTCACAAAATGGTTTGGGTTGGAAGGGACCCTAAAAATCATCCTGTTCCAGCCCCCCCACCATGGGCAGGGACACCTACCACCAGACCAGGTTGCCCAAAGCCGCATCCAGCCTGGCCTTGAGCACCTCCAGGGATGGGGCATCCACAGCTGCTCTGGGCAGCCTGGGCCAGTGCCTCACCACACTCGGAGTATTCTCAGAGAGAATTCATTCACTATATATAATCTAAATCTACTTTTTTTTTTTTTTTTTTTTTTTTTTTTTAAGTTTAAAACCATTACCTCTTTTCCTACCACTACACTCCCCAATAAAGAGTCTTTCCCCATCTTTCTTGTAGGCCCCCTTTAGGTACTGGAAGGCCCCTTAAAGTACTGGACAAGTGTATTTAAAACCAATTACAAATAGCCGTTATTAAAAAGTTATCAGGAATAATGGGCCTTTCTGGTTAGCTTCATGGGAAGAATACTATCACATTATTCAATATTTTTTATAATTATTGCTGATTGTCCTAATCTCTCCATTTCACTCAGCAGAAAGCAGCATGGAGAATTGCTGCTCTTTTCCTTGCTCCTGAGCCTCCCCAAGGATGTCCAGATGAGAAGGGTGGATGACATTTTGTCATAGCAGACGTTGCATTTTCTCCTACTAAATCAAAGCAGTTAACATATGCAGGTGAAATGTTGCTCTCACTTTTTATTTTATTTTATTTTATTTTATTTTATTTTATTTTATTTTATTTTATTTTATTTTATTTTATTTTTTGTGATGTCATTCTCAGCTTCCCATCAGCCACATAAGCTAGGAAAAAAAGGGAAAATCTGCGGTATCCTTTTTAACAGACACAGACACTTATCTGTGTCACCTCCCAGCATATTGATATTCTGGCTTGCAGGATGAAGGAGGATACTTTCCTGTGACACTCAAAAACTACACACTCTGCTTTCTTAGAGATGGAAGAGGATCCTAAAGAGGAATGAAGAACAAGTTAAAATCTATTGCTATTTCTCTCCAAGCATTCATTCTGTGCAGGAAGGATGGACAAGCAAATTTCACTAATACTCTCAGAGTCACTTAATATATTAATGATAATGAATTCTTAAAATATATATAATTCTAAGGATGTTGGTTCATGTCTGCCATTTTTTGTCGTAAGTAAGCACTTTTGACACATACTTAGAGCCACTCCTGCCTTTCCTTTTCCTTAGCTCAATAACTTAGCTCAATAAAGGTGGAGAAAATACAATTGTTTCCGGAGACTGACTCTCAGAACTGCAATTTGCTGTGTTCATTGTGTTAAAATATTATAGGAGGTGCAAAATCATTCTGCCTTCCTTAGATCTTTTCACATGCCTTCCTGATTTGTGTCCCTTTCTTCATCTCCAGTAAATTATTCTGCAGAACAGAAAATGATAGCTGTCTTTGGGGATCTTTGCTTTCTCTAGGGTCTTTTAGAGGATGGTAGCTTGTCAAGTGTGAGAATTGCCCATAGGGGAACTTGTGCAGGAGATGATAAATGGGTCAGAAATTGCAGGGCAGTGTAAAAAAGGGGGCTGTCACTTATGTAGGACCTACTTTTTAATGACCAGTTTGAGCTCTTAAATGGGACGAAACTGCATGAAAACTTTTGGAATAGTCTTCTTCTGAGAGGTGGATATCCTTCTTTGTTTCTCCATTTCCTTTTCAAATTTTCTATTATTATTTTTTCCTTCTTCATGCTTTGTGAGGCTCAGGATGAATAAAAATATTCTGCTATTCTGGCACCCAAACATTTCAAACAGTATTCTATATGTTCACGAAGTCTTATTTTTCAGTTAAGTGTATTTGTTCTTTTATTAATACCTTGTTTAACACTGTTCTACCATCCAAAATCAAGTTGATGTAAATTCAGAAAATACTTGCACGTTAAGACTTCCATTTTTATCCTGTCCTGGTGGAGAAATCCTTGCATTATGCAAATGTATTTTCATTTAGCTCTTTTAGCTCTCCTCCAGTCTGCTGAAGTCAATAGGCTGGCGATGTTGCAGTGGCTACTTTTCCTGCTGCCAGGCTATCTTTCTTTACCTTTCTTGCTACAATCTTTTTTTTCCAAAGCATTCTCCTGTCTACAATTTCTTGCATGTGCTCTCACTGCTCTTTCCTTCTGAGCTCAGAATTGTTCAGAAAAGAGGTCCACGTTGGCCACTCACCAAGTCCCCAAAAATGCCCAGTACTGAGATGTGTTCAGGTTCTGTTCAGACTGATTTTTGTGGCTGGCACCAGCAAGTTTTTGAATGTGTTTTAGAATCCCAAGAGAGCTGGGATCTTGGGTTATGTAATTTAATAGTTGCTGCCCTGTTCTAATTCTGCATCAAAACCTGTGAGCAAGCACTGTTTTCTGATGAGGTTTGAACTGAAACAATTCCTTTCTTTATCAGATTTTTTTAGTGAAATACCTGAAATAGAAGTTTCCAGTCAAAAAAAAAAGTAGATATTACAGATATTTATAATTGGTTTTGGTACCAAAAAATAGTTAAATGATCACATTTTGAATGTAAATAGTTGGAATTGTGATTTGTCTTACAGACAGAATTATTTCACAGTTTACAAACAAGAAAATCATGACACAGTAAGTGAAATGCAGATAAATACCTAAATGATACATATTCCCCAAGGGAATGTCTGCATTGGGTTACTTCCACTGCAGTAAACTTTCAGTGTTATTTTTACCAGCTACTCTAAATATTTCTTAAAAAGCTTTTCCTCCTGACATATTTTGATGAAAGGATCAATTGTCTGGTAGGTTACAGGTGTGATTTTAAGATCACTTGTTCTGATAGATATTATAATTATTATAAATGTTGGCTCTGGGGCCAATCCTAAAAAAAGTGGAAAAGAAACATATCAGTATTAAATGACAGATGCTAAAAACAAACAAACAAACAACAACAACAACAACAAAAAAAAACAAGCATGAGACACTCAAGTAGGCACACCACAAGTAGGCACCAAATTTAGCAGCCTTTTATACATGTACTTTGTGCATATGTAATTTTCAAGAACTTTGCATAGACACAAAACTGCTGCTATTCGGATAATACTTGTCTATGACCACAAAGCTTGACAGAGAGTAGTAAAAAATGTCTCCCTTGCTGTATAACAAAACCTGGGTAATGCTAGCAAAGATGTATGACTGCAAAAAATTTCGTCTGCTGCTAGAACATTGCAGCTCCCAGTCTACTCCCAGGTCAGCTCATTGACTTTTGTTGACCTTTGGATGGCCCTGAGCAACTCGATTACGTAGGAAAGATGATATAGGTGGAAAAGAGGTTAGGGTAAGTATCTTCATTGCCTTCAGCAAACTTAGGTTCCCCAAAAATGACGAAATTATATATCACTTAGAATTACAGTCTCATTGTCTCTCTATGCCCATTTCCTTCCTTTTTTACACTTCAAGAAATGTTAAAGCACCTCACAATTATAGCCTGCATTTTGGAAATATTTAGACAAGAGCACCTGGGTTCCATAGTCTAGTAATGATACTCAGGAAGATAGTTCTTTTACCCAAAGATGGAGAAATGTTATAGGGAAATGATACTATTCTTGCTAAATAATAGCAAGATAATAATAAATAGTTTCATTACAGGAAAAAAGACTCTGAAGTTGAGAGCAAAGCTATTGTAACTGTCAAGAGAACTGAGATTTCATGTGCTTTCTAATTTTTATTTTTAATGGCCATCAAGAAATTTTTGAATCCTCCCTTGAGGAAAATTATAATTACTTTTATAACGTTGAAACCTTAGGTACTAATTCTAGTTGAATGGTACCTTCAACCTTAAGAGAAGATATTTTTTAACTTGACTTCAATACTTTTGGAAGAGACTTGTGCTATGGCACTGTCTCCCTGTTCATCTCTCAGTTCTACACGAATATCTTCTGAATTTGCTGGCCAAATTGAACCAAATCTACTACTCTTAAGAGTTCTAGGTTACCTTATAGTCTTTCAAGTCACATGAAAAATTAGGGGCTGTATGGAAGAGAGAGACTCAAAATAGCATACTGCTGAAGAAAGGGTAGGCAGGAAGCAAACAACAGATATTCTACTAGGCAGTAGAATCTAGGAGTCTACGTTTGGACTACCACAGTGTGTGTACTGTCTTGCCATGTGGAGGTGGCATGATGAAAATGGTGGCGTCAAGTAGGCTTGTGGGGTGAAGGGAACCATCCATTCACAGAAGAGCTCATTTGACTGGCATTGCTATAGCCACCTTCATTCAAAAAGAGAAGATTTTGAAAACCAATATCATATGCTTTATTAAACTCAACTCAAGTCTTAAGTAAGGCTATATATAATCATTTTAATTTCTGAGGCTTCACAAGTAATCCTAGTTAAATATATAGAGATTTATCATGAGATGTTAGTGCCATTTTTCTTGATTATCATTTACGGAGGCTTCAAAGTACTCACTTCAGAGTGCTTAAAAGCCAAATTTTTTTCCTTGCCACAGCATCCAATAACCTAATAAAAGGCAGATTATACTGATTTACTGTAAGTCACAAGGGATAACTAAAATATAAGGTCTTTTGCATGTCTACTCTATAGGATTTTGAGTTCTTCTAGGACTACAGACAATGTACATGATTTTTTAATACAGGTAGAGAACATTCATATTTTTAAAAAACATATTTTGCTTCAGTATGATAAAGGACATGGCAGAAAGGAAGATTTGCCTTCAAACTTAAAGCCACAGGGACTCACACTCATTTGTCATTTCTGCCAGAGAAATGTCCCTAAAGACATAGTGGCTGATGAAGTGCTGTCCTGAGCAGCCTTTAGTAAGTCAACATAAGGATGACCCAGCACAGTCCTTTGCCCTTTGAAAATAATGTGGCAATATACAGCTGGCCAGTCCAGCTGTACCAGTATACCCACAAGGTGCATAAAGATTTGCATTTATTTTAATTGAGATGATATTTGAAATATAGTGGAGATGGGTCTGGTGACAAAGATACGTATTTCTAGTCCCTGTGGAAGTGCAGGTGCAGGCAAATTAGAGAACCCCAATTACATCTTATGTTATATGCAAATAAGGGGACAAGTTAAGTTTATTTGATAAATTTAGATTTTTATTTAGATAAACTGTATTATTTGAAGATGCTATGTACTTGATGTTTAACATCTTGGTGGTTTGGAAGGCCACAAGAAACTTTCTGAAGCAGATCTGCAGAACCATGTGGAAACACAATGCTTCTGAGCTAAACAGTGTGGTATGGTACAAGTTGTGGTCTACCATTGGTTTCTTTTGCTGTTCTGCTTCTCCCTTGCTCTGTACCCTCACATGACTTTTTTTTATGTCATGAGTTGATGCCTTGGCATGTGATTTGTCCCACATAGATGGTCCATAAGATTCAAGAAGTGGTTCAGTGCTCCAGAGAGCTTTGAGAACATTGATTTATCCTGTAGATAGAGGAGGATTATCAAAGTTTTCCATTGTTCTTCCCTTCTGTTAGTTGCTGATGATGTTTGTGGAAGAATAGGATCACTGTCTTTTCGGTGACATCAAATGCTTCTGCAGCTGGAGACCAGGAAAAAAGGAAGAGAAGGATCAAACAACATGCGTTTTTTTTTTTTTTTTTTTTTTTTTTTTTTTTTTTTTTTCCTGTTACCAATGTATTTCTTTATATTCTCAATATATTTTTCAACCTTTTAAAGAAATCTGTGAAAGGATCTGTGGAAAAACCCCACAACTGTCTTGCTTCATCTGCAAAATTAAGATCACATCTCTGCTCAGGAGAATGCAAAAATTGAAGGTTTAGTTATATCTCATAGTATTATCTTGCATTTTTTATACTTCCTTCCCATCAGTGATAATGATAATTTTTTATGGAACTACAAAAGTAATAAATGTTCTGTAGTATGTTTAAAGAAGTAGATAGGTTACACCATGTTCTTGTCATGTAGCAACATCTTTCCTTCTTGCTAATCATTATGTTTATATTGCTTTGTCCTCTCATTGGCCTGCAGTAGTGTGGAGTGAACACTATGATATTAACCATGGTAAACCAAAATATACTCACCTGTAAGCGTTTGGAAATCTTCAGAAACAATCGGCATACAAGAGGGTAGTGGTAACAAATGAGGCAAACAGCCTGAAACTGGCTGGCTGGCGGGTTCAACAGCCCGATACCAGAAGAGACAGCTTTCACAGAATAGTTGTGGTTGGAAAGGGCCTATTGAGATTGTTTGGTTCAACCCCCTTGCTCAAAACAGGGCCAGCTAAAACAGGTTGCTCAGGACTGTGTAAGTTGGGTCTTAAATGTTTCCTAGGCTTGAAACTCCATGGTTGGCCTGGGCCACCTCTTCCAGTGTTTGATGACCTTTTTTTTTTTTTTTTTTTTTTTTTTTCTCATGGTTACACTGAATTTCCCGAATTTATACACATACATAAGATGTGCTCCCTCACCCCCCAGACTTTTCTTCTCCAGGTAAAAACAATTACTGCTCTCCCAGATCCTTCTTATATCAGCCACTCCAAATCCTTTATCATCCTCATGGGCCTTTGCTAGACTTGCTCTAGTATCTCCATGTCTGTCTTGAATAGCACTCAAGATGTAGTCTCATCAGAGCTCAACAGTGCAGAATAATCACCACTACCCTGCTGGCAATGGTCTTCCTAATGCAGCAAGGTGCTGCTGGTTGCCTTTTCTGCAAGGGTGACTTGCTGTTCGTTTTCCACTTGCCAACCAGCACCTCCACGTTCTTTTTTGCAAGGTTGTTTTGTAGTCAGTTGGCCCATGGTGTGTACTGGTGCATGGAGTTATTCCCTCCCAAGGTGCAGGACTTTGCAGTTCACTTGTTCTTCTGGACATTTCTCTTGGTGCAGTTCTCCAGCCAGCTGAGGTCCCTCTGCTGTGAGCACACCCATTGGACCTATCACCCATTCTCCCAGCGTTGTATGATCTGAAAATATGCTGAAGGTGCACTCTGTCTCATCTTCCAGGTCACTTATAAAGAAGTTAAACAGTCCTGGACCCAGTACCAGCTCCTGGAGTACACTGCTGCTGACTGGTACACCGCTGCATCCAGCTGGGCTTCACGTGGATCAACAGATGATTAACCTTTGAGCTGAATATTTCAACCAGTTTTCAATCCACCTCATGATAACGACTTGCCAGATTGCCAGGAAGCCTGAAGGAAAGGATGTGCTTCAGTAAAATAAAATAAAATAACTAGAGGACCTTCCTTTGCAAATCATTTCAAGGTTTCACTTCTGTTTTACCTAATCTCTTGGCTTGCCTCTATTTTGAAAAATTAATTCTTGTTTGAATTTTAATAGAATCTGTCTTTTCACTTGAAAAGATGGGTCCTTCCATTTTTGAGGAGCCGGGGTGTTAGTTTTACAATGTTTAAGCAAATCTGCCTCACAGTTCCCATCCAACTTGAAGTTTTGTCCCTGGCTCACCTGAAAAAGTAGCTCAATACCAGATTTTCAGGAACTGGCCATAACTTTGCCTTTTTCTAACTACATCTGGACTGTATCACCACAGTGCAGGTTGAATACTGAGGCTTAAAAATGGAATACTAAATCTATTTCCTTGTCTTGTATGAGATGTACAGGCTGGTTGACCAGGTATTGAACTTCCTGAAAATATTACCTTTTGAGGAAGATGACCAGTCTTTCCATGTTTTAAAGGAGATTCCTTATTTCATTACTTTGCTACATGAATCAAACTTTTGCAGGTAAATGTATCCTGATGATTAAACCTTGTTTTCAGTATGGAACTCATCCTGAGGAAATTCTGGTACTATCCAGAGCCATTCATACGTGACAAAAGATTAAAGAAGTGTTTTTTTTTCCAAGGCTTATCTACAACCGAAGCAATACTTCTTGGTAGAACTAGAATTTTAAGTACATGCTAATAACGATTCTTCTTTCAGTTGAGAAAACAATTAAAAGATTAGTTTTGAAAAGACGTATCTTTTCTCTCTAGCCACCATCTCAAATTGTGAAAATATCAATGTTTTTGATAGTAGTACATTATTGCAACTCTAAAAGGGGAACAAGCCTCTCTCTCTTGATTAGTTCTAAAAGCAACAATGAAACTGCATTAGGAATATTTGTAATAGGGAAAAGTGCAGAGCATTCAAACAGTTTGGGTTTTGAAAACATATAATCATTTATACCGAAAAAGCAAACATGGATTTTCCAGAAACACCAGTATGTTCTTGGCTCTTAGTCCCTAACACAGCAAAGTATGCTGTACATAAATCATTATACAGTTTTAAAACATGTGTAATCATGTTTTTAGTCACTTTTCTTCAATTGCTATAAGAGTTCCAGAAGACATTTCATTTTTTCAGTCTTAAGTGTTTGGAACTACTGAAGCATATCTCCAGAAAACTATTATCTTATCTTAACTGTGCAGTTGAAGGGATCTTGAAAAGTTTCCGCACTATTCCAAGTTACTTTTCAACATTAGCTGAAGATTGCCTAATTGCAATTTCTAATTTCTTTAAGGATGATGAGGTTGGAAGTGTGCTTTGAATGACTAAATAACTACTTAAAAGTTTGTTTTTACGGTACACTCTTACAATCATAACAGCCTGCTCTTCTCTGTGTTAATGATGTAATGCTTTTTGTGAAAGGTAAGCTCAAAAAAAGAGACGACAACTGAATCATACATCACCAGTCTAATTCTTAAAAACACTTCACATCATGGCAGAGAAAATACCAAGCAGTTCATTCACCTTTTGAATACCTGAATTTGTATTTAAGCTGCAACAAACAAAACTAAATGTAAACTGATCCAGTTGCTTCCTCTGAAAAATGTGTTGGCCTTTCAGGAAATCACAGATTTTTGTGACAGACTGAACTTCCAAGTCTCAGCGTGGAACCTTTGCTAGAGGAATTTGCAGGAGGGTAAGGGTTTCCATTGTGTACCTGTTTTGTGAACCTCATGTAAGGAAATTGTCCAATACTCACTCTATCCCTAATATCTTGTTCTTTCAATATTCTTTCTGATTTCATTGACTTCAATATGTCCACTGCTATCTGGAGTGCACACTCTGAAGAATATTTTTCTTTTGAAAACAGATGGCATGGAAATTTGCTAAATATTGATTCTGTTAAACCCAAGCTACAAATTAATGTTAATTTCTGTTGAACATGTAAAAATACATATAAATTGATTAAAAAAAAAAAAAAACACCTAAAGAACTGAACTGTTTGAAAAGGTAATTATTATCAGTTTTATCTCAATAAATTGAATTTGATAGTGTAACAGTGAGGGCAACAGGAATGCTGAATGAGAGAAAATTGGATGAAAAATAGTATTTCCTTTACTATTATGTTTTCACCCATGAAAGATGATGAGCCAACTTCTGAGGCAATTAAAAGCTGGGTTGTCAAGAATATGGCATCCCATATGGATTTCTGGTAACTGTACTGCTAGTCTGCCATTTAGTCAGAACAAAACTGATCTCTTTAAGCTTTAACGAATAAATAGGTGTCCGTATAAAGTGACAGTAGTTTCAACTTGTACAGCTTTCGGCCATGAAGCTTGTTATATTACATTTTTGCTCTTTATTAAGGTTCTACTCATAAACATATTGCATTTATTTGTTCGGGTCTTGCCTTTCTTATATTGACAAGTAATAATACATAAAGCCATTATTTGGGTGGGAGAGGAAAGAAATTGAATATATCTAGGTCCTTTAATAAACTTCATAGGTTGTATTTTCTAATTGATTGCTCTTTGGTTTATTTTTGGCGGGTGTTTTTTTTTCACAATCAGCTTTTAGAGCTGTGGTACTCAAATCCAACTTCTTTATTCCAATTAAGGCCTAGTCACTGCTGTCTAGACTGGAGTAATTATGTTGGTTGTTTTCCTGTAATAACCCTATTGATACACCCCAAAATAGCACTGGCCATTTTTTAATTTTATTTATTTATTTTTTTTGGAAATAGCTGATGTTGGCTGATTGTACAAATAATGGACCATCATCCATTACATGTAGCCTGTTTTTTGCCATAAAGGGAAACTGTGCATTAAAGATAAAAATTGTCTTGAAAGGCAAGGGGAGGTTTTAGCCTAAAATACGTTTTTCAGCCCTACTTGGGGAAACTGTCATATAAACTCTATGTATCTAGTTGTGTGGCTCTAGGGAATTATGTCTGCTGTTTTCTTAGTCCCTCATGGCAAGAGCTGGGATCTAATGAATTGCAGGCCAAGGGCAAATTCACCTTCCTGTGAAAAACTGCATTTTAACACCTTTTCAATAAATTGGATGTTAGCCTGAACCTTACTGTATTATTGTCTGCTCCTTTGTTTTACAAAAAAACATCTTACTTAGCTAAAATACCAAAAGGACCTGCTTCTGGGCATCAAGAATTACAAGTTGGACTGGTGCACCTGTAAGATCAGGTCCCTGTCTGTCAGTGGCTGGTCTTGAATGCCTTCAGAGGTGATTCCAGAGGATCGCTGACTACCTGGCATGGTAAGAAACATTGCTGTATTGCCATTAGTATTACAAGGCGGTCTCACAGATCCAGTCTTCTCAGGCCTGCGATTAAGTCCTTTTGACGCCCCAAAACTCTCTCAAATAAACTTGTAAAAGTAACATATCCCCTCCATGGTGTCAGCTTAGTTTAACGCTTTCATACTTCTTTTCTTCAATTTGGAAATCTCCAACTCACTCTTTAATCTTAATGTTAATCTTAACAAAAGGGCAGGACAGCATAATTTCACAAAGCTATTCACAGACTGCAGGTGTATATTTTGAAACTAAGCCTGAGTCTGGTTTTGTATAGACTCTTATGTCTGCGATTTAGTTGGGAGCTATGTCAGAATGGATTGGTCTGGCTGCTTTCTTCCATCATATGTGTGGAGAAACTTGCTTTACTTCTTTACCACAAGAGATTTGGATGCCTCTGGTATGGCCAGAGGTATTGCTGAAATTGTATGATTTGCTGTTTTATCCTGTTCCTCGGAACATGTATTATATGAGCATCCAGAAAGTTCTCACCAAATATTAGCAGAAATGATGAGAGGCCTTGAGTATTGGGAATGGCACAGGTGGATTTTGCATGGGTATTTTGTGCTGGAACAAAGGAGGAAGTCTGGTACAAGAACAGACCTCTGTCAGTAGATGCTTACATGAATACTTGGCCTTATACCAGCTGCTGCCAGCCAGCCAGGCTCCTGCCCTGTATGAAGAACAATCCCTGAATTTCCCCAAAGAATGGTGTGATTCTGCACCATCTGTACTGACAGCCTTTGTGCTAACTACACAAAAATACTTCACAGGTGTGTGTTTGCCTGGGAGAGACTTATCTTTATTATTATTATTATTATTATCATCATCATCATTTATTTATTTATTTATTTTTCATTAGGATTCACAACTTAATAAAGCAATAGGCAAGCATATACATGCATTTTGAATTGTAGGACTTGTTATAGCTAAGGATTTCACACAAAATCATATGAGAGGAAGAAAGGCACATGACCAGCTTTGAACGTATGCTTCCCACACAACAGAAAACCACAAATATGTGCAATTGATGAGCAGCTAAATCAAATGCCCTGTTGGTGACGGTAGCAGCTTCACATACGGTGCTCTGCTTGACCACCACTCAAGAACTTAAGCTGCAAGTTCTGCTAGAAGGCTGAAATTGTTGCAGACTTTCCAGGGTCCTAGGGACAGTGGTCCTACAAACATGGAGGTGACAGGCCAAGGGAATGGGACTGCCATGGGAGGCTGAACGTAAGCGCATAGGCTATGCATCTTAAGTTGACCTCTGCTGGCTGGTGAGTGCATCAGCCTGGGAGACAGGAGACAAGTACTTGCTTTCTGACTCTGACAACGATCTGCTGATGCTTCCTGGCTAATCTCTTTATCTTGCTGTGTTTCAGTTTCCTTGTCATATCCAACGTAACATAATGCTCTCCCGGAGAAAAGTTTCACCTAGAAGAGACAGGCAACTCCTTGAAACAATACGGTTTGTGCTTGGGATGTCGCTGCAGGAAGTACAACAATTCTGCTACAGAAAGAAGTTCCTTGCCCCTAACACATCCATTTGCTTTCTTCTGTGTTTTTCCACAGTGGTTGATCATGGATTCTAGCTACTCAATTTTAAAGCAAAGCAGGGCTGAGTGGCTTCTATTTAGATGCATTCAGTCAGAGACAGAAGTGGACAGAAACTGTGCACAAAGCAATCATATTTTTCAGAATATTTTGTAGGACCAGTTTTTGCTATCAGAGAACCAGAAAAAATAGCAGACAATACTACTTAAGTCTATTTTTATTAGTGGGATTTGTGCAAGTTTAAGATTTTCTCTCTCTCTCTCTCTCTTTTTTTTCTTTTCTTTTTTTTTTCTTTTTTTTTTTTTTTTTGTAAAATTGTTACTCCTCCAGGGAAAGAAATGAGGTGTATCTCTCTTGGCAAAAAGCCCCAAAATTTGAGGGGAGAAGTGTGAGGGAGGAAAGACACTCTGAAGTGTATAACCAAAGAAAGAAAAAATAATGAAGATTAGAGAAAAGAAAGAGAAATGATGGATGATTTTTGCCTATGTCACAGATCTGGGACCTTTGGGGAAAATAGCAAATAAGGGTGGGTGGTGTTTATTTGGGACAAAATGAGGATGGAGAGTGAGAATGTGAGGAGAAAAAAAAAAAAAGAATATAAAGGGTAGCAAGACATTTGAATAGTGCTGTCAGGGGGTGCCTACTGAGCAGTCCTGTGCTTCATCATCGCAGCCTAACACAGGACAATAAACCAAACCTGTTGTTCTGACCATACTGTGTGCATCAAATCAGATTCCCTCAAACCCTGTGTCCATCAAAACAGGACCAGGGGGAGCAGCTTGCTTTCCTTGGGCAGACAGGTAGTACCTGAGACAGATCAGGCATCCTGGTATCACTGTAACCATGACTGTCTTAGCCTTGATGGTGTTGGCATCCTCCTGATGATTTCCTGCCGATATCTAAAGGTGTCAGTGGAAAGCTTGAGTATGCAGCCATGCCCACTAGAGGCTCTTGAATCTAGTTCTTCCTGAAGTCGGTGGAATAAACTTCAGAAATTATCTGAAGTGGTTGGACAGACCTCTGATCAC
Source organism: Heteronetta atricapilla (assembly GCA_011075105.1). Lineage (NCBI taxonomy): Eukaryota > Metazoa > Chordata > Aves > Anseriformes > Anatidae > Heteronetta > Heteronetta atricapilla. The sequence continues at coordinate 95,671,770 of CM021732.1, forward strand.
TATCTGTTCTGCAGTTTGGCTAAACGTAATTCCCCTAAAGTTAATTTATGTGGCATGTGCCATCTCTGGAAAGTACTGGTTCATCAAAAGAGCCACGGAAATACTGCTAGTCTATGACAGGGGTGAGACTACAATACGATTTTACAGCTGATGTTCACACGACTACTAAAATGAAAAGAAAAATGTAGGTAAAGGAATCAGCTTTGCATTGATAGAATGAATCTGTTTCTTTCTTCTTTCACCTAGTGTTAAGAGGGATCTTGCGAAGCCATGATAAGAATGGACAGAATAGATGCAAATAAAACCTTTAAAATCTGCAACCTGGGCAAGTTTAGGAATCCCAGTGTTGTCCTGCCAACAAGTTGCCAGAGGCAGTTTGAGAGCCAGTGGTGTCAGAAAACAGCTGCTCTGAAAAGGAACAAGTATTAGGAGGCTATTTCTCACTTTGGGAAACTAAATTATCACCCACAGCTGTAAGAGATTTCCTCTCATGCCCTGTGTTGATTTTTGTTATGTGACTGTGTCTTTTGTACGAGGAAATGTATATAGCAGTAGTCAGCATTTAAACCTGTACTTAATATCTCTAAATGACCTGTGCACCTTTCCAGATGGTATTTTTGAATAGTCAAGCCTTTTCTTTTACTGTATTTTTTATTATTATTATTATTTTGTAAATCTCATTGTAAACTGTGTATGCTGTATAGCTATCAGCTATACTTTAACTTGCCTTTTGAAAATACACCTGCAAGCAAGGCATTCTTCACCTGTGTGGTATTTTCACACTGATGGCTAGCTAAACTCCAAGACACTCCTCTCACACTCCCCCTTCTCAGAGGAAAAGGAAGTGAAACTATGATACAAAAAGGCTCAAGGGTTCAGATGAGGACAGGGAGATCACTCATCCATTACCATCATGGGCAAAACAGACTCAGCATAGGGAAAATGATGAAATTTATTGCCCATTACTAACAGACTACGGCACTGAGAAACAAAAAGCAGACTAAAAACACCTTACCCCCTCCACCCTCTTCCACCTCCTCCCCCTGAGCAGGGCAGGGGAACACAGAATGGGGGCTGTGGTCAGTTCCTAATGCTTTGCTTCATCTCTGCTGCTCCTTCACAGTCTCTCTCTGCCCCTGTTCTAGCATGGGGTCCCTCCCACGGGATGCCATCCTTCCCAAACTGATCCCATGTGGACTGCCCACAGGCAGCAGCTCTTCAAGCACTGCTCCCACACGGCTCTGTCCCATGGTGTCCATCCCCCAGGAGCAAACTGCCCCAGCACGGGTCCCCCACGGGCGGCAGCTCCCCCCAGACCCCTGCTCCTGCATGGGCTCCTCTCCACGGGCTGCAGCTCCGGCCCGGGGCCTGCTCCTGCGGGGGCTCTCCATGGGCCGCAGCCTCCTCCAGGCCACATCCACCTGCTCCACCGGGGGCTCCTCCACGGGCTGCAGCGTGGAGATCTGCTCCATGTGGGACCCATGGGCTGCAGGGGGACAGCCTGTTCCACCAGGGGCCTCTCCACAGGCCACAGTTTTTTTTCCCCTTTCCTTAGATCTGCTTTCCCAGAGGCCCCACCAGCATCGCTCACTGCTCTGCTCACAGAGGCCACCCTTGTGCCCCCCAGACCTTGCCCTGTAAGCCCAATACAACCTGCCTGGAGAAGACGGTAGAGAGAGGGGGCAGCTGGCTTGGACTCCTACTTGTCATATGGCACCACTGTCCCAGTAAACCCAGCTAACCCTTTGGGAAGAAAGCTGGAGGTTGCAGTGGTAGCATCTGAAACAAGGCGGGAGGAAACTGCCTTTGGGATCTCTGAATTAACACTGCCAGTGACATCTCTGCTATGGCTTACTCAGCTGGACAGTGTAACAGGATTCCAGAGTCTGAGGTGGATCACTTGAAAGTGAGCATTTCTCCTCTGTGGATGAACTGGCATGATATTTTTCCCCACCAAAATATTGGATGTGCAGGCAGCCCTGTCTGCACTCACTTGTGGGCCATACAGGCTGAGAGACTCATATTTCCAACCAGGTATTTGTAAACTTGCTAGTTGATGTTTTCAAGCTTTGGCAGGTGGTTCCAGACCAACCCACAACCAAATAGGCACATGAATTTGCTAGCAGGTTTGCCCAGATACATGGAAAATTTATACATATTTGCAATCCAACATTTCACCACTTCTGGTAAAAAATTGTTTAAAGAAAAAAAAAAATGTTTAACAAATGTTTTTCAAATTGTCTTCATTTTTTAACTACTTTCATAGTTTTCCCTATCTGCAGCATTTTAAAATCAATTATAGAGCTTCTCACAGTTTCATTGAGTTTAAAAAGTCTGACAGTTGTGGGGAGGAATTCTCCCTCCTCCTGTCTTATTCTGTCACTGTTGTGACAGACTGTAATGGCTTGTAGGATGGTGGGAGGCAACTCTGAGGAGCAGTGAACTCAGGAATAGTGCATTTATCCTCTCTGAGCTCTCTAACAATATCCTGGTGGACTGGTGTGAGATTGCTTCTAAAGACTCAAAATTTCCTCTTTTGGAGACCAGGGGATGCTTTGGGCTCCATAGTGATCCTATGCAGGAATATTGCAATGGAATGCAGTCACAAAATTCAGAGCGTGGGATGTTCCTCTGTTACTTCAGGATTCGTGTCTTGTTTTCATCTGTATTACAAAGACCTTGAAGGTTTATATAAAAGCATACGTATTTAGCTGTCATAGTTCTTTCATATCAGCTGTCTTCTAGCAGTCCCAACTAAAACTCACTCATGCTTAGAGCCACACTAGTTCTTTGTAATCTGAGATGAAGGATCTGCCGAATCCTGGGAAGCCATCTCAGACAGTGAAAGCCTTTGGACTCTGCATATAGTCATGATGTCCTGAAGCAAAGTAGATTTTGAGGAAAGCGGGGAAAGCTGCAAACCAATTTACGCATTACCATACAAGAGGAAATCATTGGTCAAGAGATGGGAGCCATGCCAGAGAGTGCTTGGTGTCACAGGCTTGGCCTTCAGGGTCTAGCTGTGGTGAATTTAACTGTCGAGGCTCAAGGGGATGACGAGACAAAATGAGACAAATGAACTGCTTTAATGGAGGGATTGGGTTAGAAAACATAGGGTGGGTTGGGAGTGTCCCATGGTTTAGAAGGGTATGATTTGATCAGAAATCCCAGTACTGGTCCAAAAAATCTGAACTGAGCTCAAAGGAAGTCTCTGAAGGGATGCTGAAATGGAGGAAGGCCTTATTTCTGTATAGATTCATGTGTTTACTGTGATATGAACTAAGTTGTGTTGCAGTCTTTATGAACTTTGTTCATAAGTCTGACTTTTCATTTTGGTTTACTTAGCTCTATCATGTTCCTTTAGAGAGCAAAATGCCAGTAGGCTTCCACGTCCAGGGGAGATAAAGGTCTGGGAGGTTTTCAAGTATTTCAACCTGAGACAGCCTGAGAGACCAGCTGTCAATCCTGAGGAGACAAAAATTGATTGGAGTTTTTGGATGCCAAACAGATGATCTAGGACCTGAAAATGAGAGACTGAAGGTGAATAAACTCCCAGAGTTGGAAGCCTCAGCTTGGAGGAAGGTTACCAACCAGACACTGACACTTTCCTATTTGGCTATGCACAGATCTGTAGCAATAAAGTTTTGCTCTGTTCAGTGGCTTCCTTCAAAAATGCGAAGTAGGCAATTTCCACCAGTTGTCATTAATGACTCACACTGTTTTGTTTTGTTTTGTTTGATTATTTTTTTTTTTTTAGTATATCACAGTATCTGCTACAATATCTGTTTGATATTGCTGATGCTCTGTGTCTGTTTCTTATGACTTTCCCACTTTTCTCTTACTTTATGTGGTAAAAGCGTGGGGTTCTTCCTAGAATATCTGCCTCATCAGCATCCCAGTAAGCCTGCAGTAACAGACCTGTGGTCCAGAAGAAAAAACACAGCTAGAGAGATGAGATATGGCTGGGGGAGGCCTGAAGAAATGTCAAAGCATGGCCAGATACTGCATGCACATGTTCCTTACGCTGCGTGATTCCATATGCTTTTGTGCAAATTGGAAGTAAAGTATTAAAAATATAGAAATGTCTCTACAGCATATGTTTCTTCTTTACTCAAATATCCCCTTAATTGGAGGTTAAACTGTGAACCAAAGTGCCATAGACAGCAAGATCTGCTCTGTTCAAGAGTGTCTTTGTCTCTGTGTGTGTAAAGTACTGGGAAAACTTGGGGCAGAAAGAATCCCATGTTAGCCATGTAGGGAAGGGAAGGACAGCTCGAGTCATGGTTTCCTTGTCACAGAGCATCCAGAAGAACGTGAGGCACCAACAGCTCATCCTGTAAATTCCTCAGCCCTCTCTGACAACATCCAGGGGTCCTAAGGACTGTTACTGCTGGTATGCCCAGTTACCTCTGCTGTCTGAACCACAGTTTTCCAGAAACCTTCTAACTTTTAGATGGCTTCAATCTAAGGATGAAAGTTGTACTTCCCAGAAACAGTAGAGACCCTTCTCTGAGTGAGCTGACCTGTATGGACTACTCATGTTCACAGGAGCAGAAAACTGCAGGCTGGTGAGTGCTGTTCAAAGAGGATCTTGCTGGGGGCTACAGGCCTGCCTTCAGCTGTGTAAGCAATAAAATTGTCACCTGGCCTCAGTTAAATGAATGACCACATAAGCAATAATATTTAATCACCAAGCCACTAGGAACTACTTGACATGAGGTGGAATTTGTCAGAATTCTTCCCAAAGGGATCAGGGATTGAAGTAGGGAGGATGTAACATCCCATCTCTATAGAACAAACCTTCCTGTGTATCTCCTTCCTGAACAGGTATGTTTCGAATCAGTAGAACAAAAGTGCTGTGCTCTCACAGGCAAATACTGTCTTGAAAACTCAGTTCAAACCGACAGTAGGGAAATGGGGGCCACCACAAGCACTTCATTACAGAATCCCCCGACGTGTCTGAAATCCTTGCTGAGATTTCCAAATTTATCTAAGTGCATTACTGTGTGGTGACTGGAACTCCTAATTCATAGAAAATCTAGTGATTATCTCTGATAAAAGAACAATAATGGATAGTGCTTTCTAGCCCCCCCCCCCCCCTTTTTTAACTATTACTTTCAGTATTTCTGCCACTGACTATGAGATTTTAGTCAACAGAGTCACCAAATTTATCCTATGAGAAAAGAAATTGCCTTGCAGCAGGTGAAGCAACTCTTCTGAATAGTTTGTCTTCTAACAGCTTATATGCTCTTCAGAAAATGGACAGATTAGCTATAAATATTTGATAGAGCTAGTATTTTAGCTGAACTGGCTCTTTTTCATCCTCGTTGAACCTAAGAAAAGGGAAGGGAAGGGAGTCTGCACAAATCTCTGAACGAAAACTACCCTGTTTCCTTCTATTATTGTTCTCTTAGAAGAACTGTACTTGAGTGACTAAGTTAAATAACACAAGCAAAAGATGATGATTCATGCTGCTTTTCCTGATAGTTTCTAATGTTCAAAAGCCAGTATCACAGCTGCAGCTTTGAATAAATGCGTGGGGAAGGGAATAAAATTATAGTAGGTATGTTAGCGTAATGTTCCCAATGTGCAGCCTGTGTATGTGATTACCTAATATTCCTTACCAGCTGTTTCTTAACATTAGTCATAGTGATCTAAAACAACCACCCTCTCTTCATTTATCTCAGTAAACATTGTTCTTTTTGAAGAGGTAAGCTGTTTAGGAACAAAAGTTGTTCCCTCCTCCCCTTCAGCTCTTTCGTATGCATGTCGTAATCATCTTGAATTGGATGCAGCTATAGACAACTTTGTAGGTAATAAGCAGTGAAGAAATATTTAAATATGGTAATAGCTATATTTGAGTACTGTTATGAATGTGTTTCATAGTTTAGTGGAAAACGTAAGGCTCTGTTCTCATGTCAGTAGACAACAAAAATAAAAGAAGGCAATGTATTAGTTTTCTTATTTAGCACTACGCTTCTCTCTTTCCAAACGGAATCAAGATATCTGTTGCAATCCAGTCTTTGCCTTTTCATGTGTAGTTGCTTATATTGTGCAACCACTTTGGTTTTATTTAAAATGTGCATTGCCATCATTCATTACCTGCTCATGCTAGCATCTTTGTAAGTGCCTGCTTCTGCTCCACTTACTGATGATGAGCTGTGTTTTATTTCAGCTTGCCTCCCACTAAACGCAGTGGGACATGTGTTCCCAAATTCACTGGGACACATTCAGTGGAGTAAAATGCTCCTTGGGGAGAGGAGAGTTTGACCAATGTGTGTCTGAAGGGGAAATTGCAGGAATGCTTGTGAGACTGAGGGGAGGCAGTAAGTGAAGAGAAGGTACTTGAAGACACAGGGTTAGGCTTCAAGTACCTTTAGCTAGATAGGGGGGTGATCATCCTCAACATGACAAGTTGAAAACTTAAACCTTCTTATAGCTGAAACCAAAAGACTCATTCCTTGCTCCAAAAGAAGGATAGAGTCAAGGCATAAAATGGTATTCAGGGTCATAAGCTGATCATAAGCAACCTGATCTGGACCATGTGATCTCTAAGAGGGCTATTTTGTTTTTGTGTTACATCTACTGGAGCAAGAGTGTAGTTTTGCTTAAAAGTGATCATTTCTTGCTGGTTGGTTTAAGGAAAGACCAGATTAGTCTGTACCGTGGTATGTATATGACACTGAAGTGGAAGATGAAATTTCCTACCTGTTCTGGAGCACAAAACAGATCAATAGGAATGCTATCTTGTCAGATGCCAGCAATAAGAAAGATTTGTGCTCCTCTTCAAAAATAAAGCATTCACAAAACAGAAATCGATTAATAAGTATTTGGATTAATAAGTATTTAGAAAATGTGATTTAAATCCCTTAACAACAACAAACCCAGAAGACTAGCCATTGTGGTGAAATAATCAAACTGGGCATGTATAGAGGGGAAAAATACTTTATTTGAAATCTTGAAGGCTAGTAAATAGTTGTATAAGCCAGTTATCAAGGAAAAATAGAGGGAGAGGCTCACCTGAGGTTTAACTGAAGATCACTGGGGAGGCCTCATTAATATGTGTAGTGCATTTATCTCCTTGTCAACATATAGGTGGTGCAAAATCAAGGCTGATTTCTGTGGTGAAAAAAAAGCATGTTTTCTTTTGTCTTTCTACAAGCCTACTAGCCTATTCAAACTTTATCTGCTTCTCTTTCTGTTGGCATTCAGTTCTGATCAAACTGATAGGTAGGAAACACAGAAGAGCAGCTTTCTGATCTTGGACTGCAGGGTGGTTTTTTTGTTGTTGTTGTTTGTTTGTTTTTTTTTAATGATGTTTTAAAAAAAGAGCAACCAGCAACTAAAAGAAATTCAAGTTATTTTCTTAGTATCCACCAGTGTGTAGCCAAAGATTTTCTTTGTAGAAAACAATCATCTTAATCATGCATTCCTAGAAAATGAAGTGTGCCATTTATAGACAGCAGAAAAGCCTTCAAAGCTGAAGGACTTTGGTCAGTACAACACTTTATTCTCTTATACATATTTAATATACATAGGATATCTGCACAAAGTATGTGCAGTCAGTGTTTCTCTTTATACTTCCAATTAGATGTTTGCTGCAGCACAAGAAAGAGATCTGTCAATTGAAGCATATGTTAGGAAACCTGACAGCCTAAAATTCGAGGCATAGCATTCAAATACTGAACTCGAGTCTTCTGTATAGGTAACCAGCTGTTATTTAACAAAAAGATACCACGTAATTATTCATAGTGAAAATATTTATAGTGAGCACATAAGCAATGAAAGTATGCATTCTGGAATACTTTTAAAAACAACCGTGTTAAGGTAATTTATTTCTGAGGAAGCTTAATCCTGTGTACTGCTATACTAACTCACACTCCTGCTGTTGCCCATACATTATGTTCATGAAAAGTAACAGCAATAACATCTGTTATCATCACAGGATATTTTCAGCAGACCATTAACATGCATTTATCCCATATATGCAGTCTTTCTCTTCTCCTCACCTCTTCCTCTGAGATAACTACCCCTTCTTCTGTATAAACATGTTGTGCTTATATAACCTGAACCTCCAGAAGCTGAAAGGCATTCACAACATATCTGGATCTTTTGCCAAATCCTTCTTGGCTGGAAACATACAAAAGCCTCTGGTTGGGAAATCCTCAGCATTTAGAGCATTCAGGGCTCTTGAAAATGAGTAGTTTCTTCTCTTTAGTTTATCTGATTCAACAACAATGTTCCCTGTAGACAAAATGTTAATATTTATGAGATGCTAGCAAAGACAGCAACCTATCTGCTGGATTTCTACACAGAACTCTTCCTTCTTTTTAAACCAGTTGAATCACACAAGGGATTATTATATTATATTATATTATATTATATTATATTATATTATATTATATTATATTATTTATATATGTATATATTAGACTTATCAGGAAGGAATGGTGATCAACCAGCAAATAAATTAATGATACACTTAAATTTCATGGTTGCTTCTCACAGCCCCCCAAATTTATAAACTTACTGTGGAATTTACCTTTTATTAGCAGACACCTCACAGACAAATGATGAAATAGCAACTGGTTCTACTGATGAAATAGCAACTGGTTCTCCCAGTACAGACTGGGAGAACCAACTCTGATGACATATCATTGGTCTCTTTTTTCACTTTTTCTCATCCAACTTGTGGGTGTTTGGTTATCACTCAAAACCTGACGGAGTCTGATTCACCAATTATTTGAGCTCTAGCTTATCAGTACTTTGTAGCATCAGTCTCAGTACGACACACAGAGTTGCATTTGTACATCTAGTTAGCGAGGTCTTCCAGTATTCCACACACCCTCCTTCCACATAGTGAGAATTAATTATCAACAGTGGTGTAACACAGAGTTTCAAGACCATTGAAAAAACAGTCATTCAATGATGCCCTAGTTGATTGCTTCCTTCCAAGCTGTATTTCCATGAATTCTGGTTACTTTCTACATGCTAGCTCTTGACAGTCATTGACAGTCTTGACAACCAATGAGAGTTATCTGAAATTCCTGTCTGTGTTGGCCTGTCTGTATAGACAAAAGAGCCCACTCAGTAACCTGTATGTTCCTCCCTTACATGATCTGGATTCAGGGAAATCATAGAATATGAGCATTGCATTTATAGGCTATGTCCCCTGCAGTAAGGAAATATGCTGTTCTCACCATCCTGTACTGAGACTTTTCAGTCCTGTCTCATCTTCAGCAGCAGTTTCTGAAAGTCACAGCTCATATTTCATTTAATCCTAGTCTCTGGTAGATAAAGCATTGTATAGTTATCAATCAAGATGAAAGATTTTGTTTGCACACATGTTGTTGTAAGAGCAAAACTTCTCCTGAAGATTATAGTGAACAGTTCAGTTTTGCACTTCTTTTCAGAATGTATCAAGATTAAAGGGAAAGGAGGCAGTCCTGGGTTCAAGCAGCATTTCAGCTTGGCAATAAAAATAAACAGGAGCAGTTAGCCTGAGTAATTTTGGCAAGTGCCAGAATTGTAGTGTTGAACACATGAATTCCATGTAAAGGAAACAATATACCTAGTAGGAAGGGCAATACAGCTAAAGTGAGAGCTTTGATAACATTCCCTTGCTGTCAGGTAAGGACAATATATAAAGCTTCCTGGAAACAATGAATTAGGTGGCGAAACATGCTGGGGCCTCCTGTGCCACAGCTGGAAAGTGAATCCATTATACTACGGAGTGAAGTTACAAATTAATAGTATGAATTATCGTATCGTCTTCTAAAATATTTTTTAATGTTTTGCAGAATGACTGCCATAAAAATACAATAAAATGCCAACAATGGTCATGCAGTTGTTGGGAGCAAGACTCCTTTAGCTCAAGAAGCTGCAGGGTAGGATTCTGTGTCCAGTGTTAGAAAAAAAGGTCAGAACACGTGGGCCCTTTTGGCCTGAAAAACCTATGAATTACTTCAGTAAAGGTAACACCTGGCACACTATAAAGACAAATCTCAAAACTAGACATTAAATTTCTTTATATTTCTCTTACAGCATACAGAAATAAAGAAATGAGAACAGGGCTGACAAAAGTAATGACACTTTGAAAGTAGAACATGTAAGAAAAAGAGACAATAAAAAGTTATGAGAACATATTAATCACACAGAGTCTCACCATCTGTTGCCTCCATATATATACTCCATCCTACTGCTCCATATGGTACTCGAAGATAAATACATATATTGATGGATAACAAGTGAAAAATAGCACACAAGAGGTCTAACACACATAGTAAATAAGCATATGGCAGAATGACCCCATTTTGGTGTATCTGGTATGACCTCCCAGAACACACAGAGCAAGGGAAAGAAGTGATCAGTAAGTGAGCAAATGTGGCACTGAACAGATCTAGTGACTTCAGCCAGTGAGAGCTCAAAAATCCTGAGCTATGGAAGGAGCCTTAACTAAATAGCCCGTCTAGGGACACTAAACACTGAGAAGAACTGGACATCATGCATCCACTGAACTCTGCCCCGTTGCACTCTCTCCTCCATACACATCCAAGTGTCAATGTTTTTCTCTATAACAAAACCTATTTTGCTTTCTATGTGGAGGCTTTTCAGTGTTGGAGTTGCATATTTAAGGAACTAGAAATCATTGAAGACTTCTTCTGTGGACTGGAGCAGAAAATGGAGGTGGAAAGTCTTTGCTTCCTCTTTTTCTGCAGATTGTTCCCTGTGCAAGGTGGAACATTACTAAGCTAAGAACCAGGTCGTCTTGCATCACAGGAGGCCTGCCCGTAGAGCAAGTGGAAATAATGCTGCTCAGAAGGTGGATGGTGTTTCAGAGGAGCTGGTAACACCTCTCACTCTGCTTCCCTCCCCTTGGTTCTTCTGCCTGCTGAGTTCTAGTTCTGGATAGGAAAGAAACTCCAATCTGTGCATCATGAAGGTTAGCCATTTGTCTAAATGCTACATTTTTGGCAGTCCCTGCCAGAAGAGCTTTTTAAAATTATATATATATCCTAGTCTCTGCTAGGAGACTATATATAAATATAAAAAATATATATATATAAAATATAAAATATATATATATAAAATATAAAAAATATAAAATATATATATATATATATATTATTTTCCTTTTCTTTTTTTTATTTTTTATTTTCAATCCCAAACTCTAGGAGATATGTAGTCTTCAGCTCTTCATTCTGGTTAGAGGAACTTTGGCAAACAACCTGTGGCCTATTTCAGATGTTGATTTTGTGTCTTCCAGTCCTATCATAGCTTTTCATAACAAATACATAGTTATACAGTCTTCCATAGCTTATTGCATCCATAATTAATAGATGGATAGACTGTTTAGCATCGTCTGTACTTTCTGAAAAAGATGTAGAGTGAAAAATTGAATTTCTCTTGCTATAAGTGATAGCAGCTCCTGTACAAATTTTCAGATGAGAATCACCTGTCATGTCGGGAACTGGGCTCCACCAAACAGATATACCGTACCTCCAACACCAGCCATCGGCTCCCTGTTCATAACAGATTCTTCTGACTTGTAAAGGATGCAGACAGCCTGATGTGCAAATTGTACTCTTTGGGGGGAACTTCCTTTCGTTTGTGTTGTCCCCACACTGTTTGAGTTGACTTCTGTGCCATGCAGAAGTGATGAGCCTCTGGCTGTTGGTTACTGCAGTTTCCATGGCAGCTGCAGAGATTATTTTGGAAAGCAGTTGACTCTAGCTGGAATCTTTGATCTTTATTTCTTAATGAGTTCTGCTCAAAGTACAAGTATTTTCTATATTTCTGCTCCTGTTACAGCTCAAAGGATTCCCTTCGTTTTTTATGGGGATATTTCCAACCCACCAAGTTATGCCTGTGCCTGAAGGAAAGCCACTGCAAACTGCTAATTTACCAGCTGTGCTCCAGGGCTGCTGCTGTGGTGTTGCTGTGAGGGGAGGTCAGTGTGTCACAGGAGTGAGCATTCAGCAGCCACTGCCCTGCCCTATGCACTTGGCTTGGGCTGAGACTCTTTTTCTGGAGCACAGAAGAAGTAGAGTCCTGCTTGAGTGCTCTACCTGCATCCATGTGCAGCTCCAGAATCAGAGCAGGGGCCATTATTACCCTTATACAAGCACCTAATGATAAGGGAGGTGATTAAACATGGGCCAGTTGTTATGTACTTTACTTTTGTGATTAACACCAGCTCTTCTCAGGCTCTGTTTACTCTCCTTAGTTGTGTTTTGTTTTCCTGCAGCTATGTGGTCCTGATGGATGCTGATCACTGTGGAAGCCCTGTTTATCACTTCTGTTGTCAGAGCAGTGATATGTGTTCTGCCAGGTAGAATTTAGGGGCACATGTCTCTTCATGGCAAAGCAGTGACCTATGAGGATTTAATGAGGGAGATTTTATGAGATTTTTCTATTGGTTGACCACAGATAATAACTGAAAGATCTGGTCTGAACCTTCATTTCTCTCTGGAAAAGTGATCTTTCTGGAGACTCACCCTTTTATGGGTAATTCTTTCTCCTTGATTTCTGGTCATCTGTCTGCTTTCTGTTTTGGTCTGGAAGTATTGCCCTGCCATGACAAAAGCCTTTTCTAGGGTGTTTTTTATCCACTGAAGCAGTGATGTGCTAGAAAACTTTGTGAGAAATTTTATTCTCATGAAATCTGGAGCTGTGTTTGGAGCTGTGTTTTCTCAGCAGCATGTCCTTACTGGGAAGAAATATAGAGGTTTCTGAGCAGTGTCTGTCTTCCGCTGAGTTTTTAAAGTAATCTAGAAGGGGGAGGGAGTGCAAATAACACATTAAAAGAGAAATCAGTGCAGTGGAGGTTATAAGCAGGCAGTGGCAAATCATGACATCTTACTGTGTCATCCCTCCTACTTGGACACAGGATTGTCTATTGGTCAGAGCACTTTGATTTATTTTCAGTACTTAATTGTGACTCATATTAGTCTATGTTGACAGGGCTTTCTAATTTGAAAGCCAAAAACAAACTCTAGTCTTATTTCCAAACATTTCCAAATTCTAGCCAACATGAGTAAACCTTTGTAGTGAGCTGCAAAAAGGAGAAGGATCAAAGATGAGTTGAGCCAGATCAAAAATTGACTGTATAATCTACTGTGATCACCGTGTCACAACAACCTGATTACTCCTCCACAGGCATGACAGACTATGAAAGCAAGAGGTGAAAACTGACTGTGCAGGTAGCATGCTTGTCTCATACAGCTGGCGTCCATCTCTTCTTAGGATGCCCTAGGGCTGGGCCTTGGTGGATCTATCTCAACTGGACTCCAAATATGTAGGTCTTTTTTTTTTTTTTTTTTTTTCTTTTACCAGAATAGACTAGGTTTTTAATGGTTTTAGTTTAACCCAAATAAATGTCTGGAAAACCAGAAAACCAGGCTGTCCAGATCATTCCTGGCTGAGTTTTTGGCTGTCCCTGGCAGCCTGCCATTCCTAGACAACCTTAGCCTCAAGCTGAGTAAGTACATTTCTGTTTGCTAGCTTTAGTGTCTGAGAAAGTCTAATTTTCTCTCTGTTCTGATTTTCAGAGGTGTCAGGTGCCCTCAAATCTAAAAAAGTCAAAAGTCATCTGGGCACATGAAAATCTTGCTATGGACTGTAAACTTTCAATTCAGCAAGCAGAACAGTTGCGAGTGATTTATCCTCTCTTTAGCTGCTTTTCCTGCCATGTGTTTTTCTTCTGGATGTCTTTATGATTAAATTATTTTAAAAAGTCCATCAACTGTCTGACTGGGGAGCTCCTGCTTATGGATCCTACAGATTAGCTGAGGTTCTGTGCCCTCCTCTTTATCTACTTATTTCTTAAAGCAAATAGCTAGCTTTGGAGAAAAGCACGTGCAGTTAGCAAGTGTAGCATCACCATAAAAACTGGTAGACAAAGGCAATAATATATTAGAAAATTCTCATGATTGTTCTAAAAATGCAGGGGTTTTTGTGACCTTTGGTTGTGATTCTTAGATATTCAGATTTAATGACACCAATTCACATCCACTCTTGTGTGCAGCCTGCGGTAGAGCACCAGTTACCCAAGCTAGGCATGTACGTGGGTACAAATGAATAAGTCTGTTAAGAGAAACTCCACAAAGAACAGCCCTGTTTTCTCTGCTATTAGAATTCATCTCCTAGTACATTTCATGTTCTTCTTAGGTCTTAAAACCGTGGTTATTTTTTTTGGTGTCCTACGAACAGGATACTGATGTTTGGCAAAATCATTATGAGTATGTTGCAGCCAGATAGAGAGACTATTGAGTTTCTATTATAGCTCATTATTTTTGAAGTTCAGGTTTAGGTAAAGTGTTAGAGAATGACAAATTATGGAACAACTTACAGACTGTGGTAAAACTCTGTAATATATCATCAGGTAATTAGAAAATTTAGGTGACTCAGATTTTTTGTAATCACCCTCACTGTTTGGAAACACTGGGAGCTTTTTCAAGCTGATTAAGATATTCCTCAAATGACTTGTACATCACTTTCAAGCTCTGTTTCTAAATCTGAAGCAGATACTTGGCGTATGCTGAAACCAACTTTTCCACAAAAGATAAGGAAGGGACTGTGAGGAAAGTATGAGGTAAAGACAACTTGTGCATCTAAGGAGAAACTTTGTGTACCTGCATGCTCTTAGATTACCACAGGAAAAATGTCTGATGCACACATCATGGTTCACATTTGTTGGTTCAATAGTTTCTATCTGCTTTACCACTAAGCTCAAACTGTGTTTAGTTTGAATGAGGTGTATTTTTTCAGCTATGATGATGTGGAGGCTTTTCTTATGACACAAGAGAATGATAAGAGAGGTTGAAGTATGGCCACTTGGGTCTCAGCACATCTCTAATATGTGCTGGTATTTTATTTGATATCCACTTGGAAGCAGTGTATCATTAACCTGTGTGTGTGTGTGTGTCCCTTCTCTTTTCTTGGATTACATGGAAGCTGTTTTCTTATATTGCTGTAAGTAGCCTGAAGGGATTTGAGGAGTTTTTCTCCCTCAAATGTTCCATCTTGGACATGAAACATGCCAGTCTCTACGCTTCTTTCTTTTGTTTTTGACAAATGGTATTTGTTGAATTTTGAGGGAAGGGGGAGGAACAGTCAACAATTTTTCAGACAACTTTCTTGTGACTTAATCTGGGTGTCTTTGTAGGAACACAGCAAGGAGTCAAGTACACTCTCACTGCTCAACACTAGGCATCCTAAACTTGAACAGAGGGTGCTGATGTGGGAAGTGATAGGTGTGTTGACTCCACCCTGTAGTGTACAGAATAGCAAAACTAAACTGATGCAAAGGGTGTTGTGGTTTCAATGATCAAGTGTCAACTAAGTTAACAGGATTCCCATGAATTTACAGCCTAGAAAAATGCACTGTCTCAGTGTAGTTGACACATCTCCTGTGCTTTGTGGTGCAAGCTTGCATACATAAAGCACTTGATACTTTAACTTCACTTGTACTTAAAAGGTTAATACCTCTTGAGCATATCAAGGAACTACTCCTATAGGAAGGCCAGCAGAACAAGGGTCCACAGTAATTTCTAAAAACACACTAGGGTTCATTCAACTGTCATCCATAGTGAAGACATCGAGAAGGACCAGAATAAAAATCAGATGGGTTCATAGGAAACAGATGAATCTGGTATGTGCAAAGGCAGATCCACCTGACCCTCCATTTCCAATTTAGGATAATTAATGTGCAGTTGCACAGTTTTGGTCTAAATGGAAGAACAGCTGGTGCTCAGAGATGTGGATGAGTGAAAAGAGTGTTCATTTGGAAATAGTATCATGCAAAGGCTTGGAAGACAGCTATTGTGTGGCTACACCTTCAAAGGAAACCTTTAATTCTGTTTGAACAATAAAGGAGAAAGAAGGCCCTGGTCCATTCATGCGAAACCATGAATAGTTTCCTGGCTTTGGGGAACATGCAGCTTATGCTTCATGAGACTGTCATCTTCTCCTCTGAGAAAGCACAGTGGAAATACCCTGGAGGGAAAAGTCACATGGGAGAAGATCAAAGCAACCTGAAATCTGTAACTGAATGGCATCAGAGAGGCAAGGGGGCTGGGGGAGGGAGGGTGATAGAAAATGCCTGCTACCTAAAGGCTCTGACATTGTAGACTAAGGGAGGAGATCAGCTGGGACAAAGAAAAGGCACCCTCAAGAAAACATTTGCCATTACATTCTGTAACCCTTCCAAAAGGTGCCTATCTAGAGTACTGTTCACACACTCATAAAAAAGATAATTTTTTCTCCTATGATTCTTTATTTGACTTTACAATGTTTTTTTTTCTCTCCATGATTAAATAAAACTGCTTGGTAACTAATGTGCCTGCCAAGCTTTGGGATTTTAGAAGAGACCAGACAGAGACAACATGCTTTTCATCTATAAGATCAGTAATACAGAAAGAGCATATGGTTGGAGTCTACCCTGCCAATAATGTGCCATCACAGGGCACAGACTGTGGACTGCTGTCTCATATGGAGTTGCTCTCAGGCCTGGGCTATGCTTTTAAAGTCCACAGCCCAATAACCTGTCTGAATTGTTGGCTAAATCTCATTTTTTTCTGTAAAAGGATCTACTTATTTATTTATTACTGCAGTATGCATAACATGTAGCACAATAGCCTACTGGTTCTGTTAGACTGTTAGATTCCAAATTTGTATTATCAACAAAAGCAATAAGTAATCATCCCATGATTACATGTGATTTTTTTAAATTTATTTTTTTAAAAATTTTTTATATAGGTCTAAAGTGACGCTTACTAGCCAAAACCTTTGAATGACAGAACAGGCTGGCATCACTTCCTGATTCCTTTTCAGTTAGGAAATGTCTGTGGTCAGAACATTTTCATCCATCGTGAACCCAAGACTCTAGCTTAAGAGAAGTGGCTAAAATGGATTTTTATAAATTCAGTGCAAATGCCACTATTTTGAGGAAGTGAATTTCTGCTACAAGATGTGCTCTTCTGAACTTGCTGCTTGCTATCCAGGTTTCATGATCTAAATGATTTACTGTTTGTTGCCTCTTGAGAGATGAGAAATTTCATTCTTATGATGAAAACTCCTGGGGAGATGTACTCATTTGTAGAGTGCTTCAGTTCAGATGAACTATGCGAGTGTATGAATAATAATAGCGGTGACAGACTTCCTTGGCTGAATTATTTCAATGTATACTTGAGTATTTTTTATTTTTATTTTTGAGGCACAGTGTCTGGGGATTATAATCTTGATTGGGACTTCCAATTCAAAAAGGGAGCAGTAATTCTTTCCTTTGTTAGGCTGGGGTTTATCAGACTAATGCTTATTTAACCTTGTGGGCGTTGTCGTGTGATACCACTTTTGGGCCTGACAGGCTTGGGAGATTTCCTTCTCTACCACCTATGACGTAGCTGTGCTAATGAAAAAGGGAACTTACTTTACTTCAGGGAACAACTTGCTCGTAGGGTGATAAGATTTGTTGTCTCTCACATCTAAGTTTACCCAGAGTTCCCAGAGATTTAAGAGTGAGGATAAACTGACTCCAGATTACCTGAACCAAAATGAATTTTATAATTCTGCCCTTTTAAAGGTAATACTGAACAATTCAGGGTTTGTTAGTTTGCTTTTTCTGCCAGTCACCTAGTAAGCAGGGAAACTTCTGAGATAAAGTTTCAGGCCCATGCAATTGCAGGTGCCTTTAGAACTGTTTAAATGAGGGAGCACGGTCGGCTCTCATCAGACCACCAGAAACTTTGTGCTGGCAGAGGATGTGCTCAGGTGTGTGTGCTACTGTAGGAGGAAGCAGGACAGCAGATGCTACTGAGGTGCCAAAGAGCTTTAGTTTGGCTTCTTAAGGAAATTCTGGATATGGAGTCACATCGTGTGGTTGCAACCCTTCTCCATCCTCTTTCCTTCTTCAGGAGCTTTGGAATAAAGAAGCAAACTGAAACAAGACGCCTACTGCTTCACCTTCACCTCGGCTGCCGTCTAGTGCTGTGTTCTGCATCAGTACCTTGATTTTCTGTAGACAGCCTTGTGCTAACATCAGTGGCGCTCTGTGTGCTGGTACTACAGAACATTTATTCACATAAGAGGTGGAAGAGCTCTGAGACAGGGGTGCCTTGGGCTGCAGGTAGGAGCACATCTATTCTTCCATAAAAAGTTTGGCATGTTTTTTGAAGTTATGTGGAAAATGCAGTGCAAGGTGTTTAATGAACACCATGCATCCCTACTTAGTGCCCTGTGTGGAGAGGAAGCATTAAGTCTCAGCTAAGAGACAGCAATGAGCTTAATTTTGATACTCTGTGTGACAGAAAATTTCCTCTTCCAGATGAAGAGCACATATCAACTATTCTACATAATGTTTTGTACTTGTATTTAGGTTTATATAAAAAGACCTTGCCTCTTCACTTCAAAACCCGAAGTTAAACCCAATTCGCTGTTAACAGAAACGATACTTTTCTTAGTTTGTCACCTTGGAAAGCTTTCTGAAACGTCTGCTACAAAATGAAGCCATCTCCCATTTCAGCAAAGTTTCAGTGTGGGAACCTAATAGGAAAGTAAAAGCCTGGCAGTTAGTGGGACTCTGCTGAAAAAAACAAGTCACCAAAGAATTCATGATGCTCCATTTGAATTCTTGGTGGTTGGGATCATGTCCATCATTTTCAGTTTGCGTTAGTGGGTTTCCAGAAAGCGGTACTGCAAGCACATTGATGGCTCCCTGTTCCATAAGAAATTTCACACATGCACAAAAATTGCAAAGTTCTTGCTGGTCAGTTTAGGATTGAAAGTGACAGCAAGTTAATGCAGAAATGGGAAAAACACCAGATTCTTTGGTGTTCTTTGATTAGTCACATAAACAAACAAATAAAGAAAAAGCAGCAGATTCTTCAGTTTTCTCTGATTTGTGGCATAAACAAATAGCAAGTGGCTTTTGAATGTGCATCTTTAACAGATCAGCCTGGGAATAGAGATGGTTGCACTTTGTGTCACATTTTCTTGGCTTCTGCAAGTTTCCTACAGCAGAGGAGGCAGGGCTTCTGCTGAGGCAAGCATTGCTAACCCCAGTAATGAATGGAAAGTGATGTCTGGCCATGTGATAGAAGAACAGCACTTTCCATGTTTGCCTGATTATCGAAGAACTGGAATCAGCATTGACGAAGATAATGTGATGTCACTCTTTAATCTGGCAACCCTGTAAAACCACTTCCTCTTTGTGTAGGCTGGAGGTCTCATGATTGCCATTTCTCTCTAAAGCATTCATTGAAAATGATGTAAGACAGTAGAGCTTTGACTCTGTCCTTTTTTAAATGAATGAATGCTATTGTGAAACTCTTTGCAGCTATATTAGGAAATACACTAGTTATTCAACAGAATATACTGATTATCTAGCAAAAAAGAAAATTAAAAAGATCAGTTTAATCACAAAACTCAGATTTTTTTTATTATTTTTTTTTTTATTTTTTTTTTCTCCTGAGCTTTAGCTTTAATTTCATTTCATTTAACATAGACTAATAGGTCAGCCATGAAGTTAAAATTCACCCAGAGCCTGAGCACTGCCAGGACTGAAGGCAAGTTGGTCATTTTAAAGATGAGGGAGAGTTATTTTATAGCATCAGGGTCCTGTCCATAACTTTAACTTAATATGGTTTCAGTACGTTCACTGGAACAGAACACCTGCATTTCCTGAAATTTCTAAATGACTAGGAAAATCTTGCAGGAGACTACTCCTGTCAGGATTTGTGCTGCTCTGACTTGTGAAGTGGGGCATATGCTTTTGCAAGGAGCAGTTTGTAAACTGCTGGTGGTGAGGGGTCAATTAGAGATGACAGTGAGGTCTCCAAGTCCTTTTGCCTTGCACAGTGCCACAGTTGTTGTTGAAGTAATGTACACTGCTACTGCAGGCAGGGGGGTTGTCCAGTAAAATTCATTATAGATATGTTCATATGCAGTTCTCTCTTAGTTGAATACACTTGTAATAGGAACTAGCAGAAAGTCTTCCAACTATCCTTCTCATACTTTTCTCCTTCTCTAGTCTTGTTCTCTCCTGCATGTGAGGATGTGAGGGTTGTGGACATGTTGGGTAGGAAGGCAGCCTCTTATAGTAGCTTTACTACAACATCTAGAATGTGATACTGTGACTTTTTTTTTTTTTTGGGGGGGGGGGGGTATGTGGAACCTTACATGCTGCAGATAATAGCAGATAATAGCCACTGTTTCCTTATTACAACAGCTCAGTTTGCACATTAAAACAGAATTCTTGAAACAAAACAATTAAGGTAAATCCTTAAGTTATTTGTTTATTTTTAATCCTGGATTTTGAGGCACGTTGCTTTGAAGTTGTGATTTGAATTCTTCAGGAACTTCTGAAACATTGTGTAGGAAAACAAAAGATGTAGTGGTTCTTCAGAGGATGGCTGAAGAAAACAAAACCTGTAGAGATCTGTTTTTTCAGCACATTATCATTTTGGGGAAAGAAGTATGCTGGCTATTTTTTCTTCTTGAAGGAGACAGGGGAATTAAAGAAGAAAAAATTTATATCTTGTTTACTACAAATATAACTTTTTCTTTCTTTTTTTTTTTTTTCCTTGTTTGCTCTTAGATTGCTGATCTAAAAAATACCCTTGTTGGCATGTCCCCGTTCAATACAGATTTATGTGAGTAGGTAGAGCAGACGGTAAGAGTTTTTATTACCTTTATGTTTATGTCAACTGTTAGAGAATAGGACAAATGTTCTTAAAAATATTCTGTATTGTATGTGAAATGAAATGCAAGCATGCATGCACACAAGTTAGGACAAACTGTGACACTGCGTCTGATGGTGAGGTATGTTGCCTGTGAACACCAAAGCTTAAGGGCACAGCTGAACATTTGTGGTCACATTTTATGTGCTGCTCTCATTCTGCCGGGGATTGACACTGGCTGAAGGGTGACTTGGAAGGATGAATGCTTGGAAGGAAGGATGGTGGTGAGGTGTTCTGTTGATAGGGAGAAACAGAAAACACAGAAACATCTAGAGTGCCAAATAGGAGGTAAGGACTTGCAGCAACACTTGATTCAGTCACAGTTTGGCTTATCATAGAATCATAGAATATCCTGAGTTGGAAGGGACCCTTAAGGATCATCAAGTCCAACTCTTGACACCGCACAGGTCTACCCAGAAGTTCAGACCATGTGACTAAGTGCACAGTCCAATCGCTTCTTAAACTCAGTCAGGCTCGGTGCAGTGACCACTTCCCTGGGGAGTCTGTTCCAGTGTGCAACCACTCTCTCAGTGAAGAACCCCCTCCTGATGTCAAGCTTAAACTTCCCCTGCCTCAGCTTAACCCCGTTCCCGCGGGTCCTGTCGCTGGTGTTAATGGAGAAAAGGTCTCCTGCCTCTCGACACCCTCTTACGAGGAAGTTGTAGACTGCGATGAGGTCTCCCCTCAGCCTCCTCTTCTCCAGGCTGAACAGGCCCAGTGCCCTCAGCCGTTCCTCGTACGTCTTCCCCTCCAGGCCTTTCACCATCTTCGTAGCCCTCCTCTGGACACTCTCCAACAGTTTCACGTCCTTTTTATACTGTGGTGCCCAGAACTGCACACAGTACTTGAGGTGAGGCCGCACCAGCGCAGAGTAGAGCGGGACAATCACCTCCCTCGACCTACTAGTGATGCCGTGCTTGATGCACCCCAGGACACGGTTGGCCCTCCTGGCTGCCAGGGCACACTGCTGGCTCATATTCAACTTGCTGTCTACCAGGACCCCCAGATCCCTCTCTTCTAGGCTGCTCTCCAGCGTCTCATTGCCCAGTCTGTACGTGCAGCCAGGGTTTCCCCGTCCCGTGCAGGACCCGGCACTTACTCTTATTGAACTTCATGCGGTTGGTGATCGCCCAGCTCTCCAACCTATCCAGATCCCTCTGCAAGGCCTTTAACAAGGCTTCTGTAACATCAAGATGAACCCAATGCTTTCTTTTTTCTTTTTTCTTTTTTTCTTTTCTTTTCTTTTTTTTTAAATAAAAATGAGGGCTCTGAGAAGTTTGCAAATTCTGTTATTCAGAATCAACGCCTCTCAGGTATCTCACTCCAGATCACATTACTGTCTTTTGTGTTACCTGTGGCACAGCTGAAAATGCCAACAGAAATGACCTTTCAATCTTAGCAGAAGCCATTACTTGGCAATTCAGCTTGATGAGTTAAACAAGATGAACGCACTGATGCTGAACACATGCCAGCACGTTCCTGGGGTACTTCTGATGATGTCATTGAGAAAAGCTTATTCTTACCCTATGATGGGGCTATGGTCATGGCAGCCGTGGTATGAGTAACTTTTTACTGAATGAAGCACTTAAAGGCCTTCCTAGC
Organism: Heteronetta atricapilla; assembly: GCA_011075105.1. Classification (NCBI taxonomy): domain Eukaryota; kingdom Metazoa; phylum Chordata; class Aves; order Anseriformes; family Anatidae; genus Heteronetta; species Heteronetta atricapilla. Next base: position 95,694,107 of record CM021732.1, read on the forward strand.
TTCATGTGTTGTACTAGGATCGTAAGAAAGAAAAATGTCTGGGAGGTAGGATAGCTATAATATGATGCACTTAAAGATGTAAAAGCATTTTAAAAGGACTTTTAATACATAACCACCTTTTCATGGTTCTGTGATGACACACCTCTCTTCTGCCATTCACAACTTGTTTACTCAGTGGTGAAATGCCTTTTCTAATGGCACCTGTGTACTGTGCAGACTCCTAAAATTAGGGATTAATTTACAACTATACTTCATTTTCTTCCTAAGTAGTTGAAGATTTTTATCTTTTTATGTCCTACAGTGATTCTCATAGATTGATTGCTTTGTTCAGGAAGTGTTTAGCTCTGGAGACATAAACCTGGCCAACCTTTCATTCCACAGGCATAAGTGAGATGCCCATATATGACAGAGTGAATGCATTTGGCAAAGATCACAGAAACCAATTCTTGTGAGCACAAAGGGAAATCTACCTTCCCAGCACTTTAAAAGAGCTGAATAATCAATCAAGACCTTGGAGGAACTCTAAAACCAGCATTTGAGGGAGCTTCAGGTGCAGGTTCCTGGCCCTTCCCCTCTCCCCCAGTGATGTTAGCACCACTTGCTGGGCTATTGCAAGAGAAACTGACAGATGTAGTTTGTGAGGTGGCCTTCCAAATGGCTTTAGCCACAAATTCTTCAGTTTGACTGTTTCTGCAGGAGAATCTTCCCCAGCCCTCACCTGTGGAAGTCTTGAAATTCCTCATTTTACACTTGCTGTTGCAACTCTGTAAGGCTAAGTTTTTGTCATCATGCTGGAAACAGAAAGAGAGCTTTGCAGCTACCTCGTGATCAAAATGAATTTACTAATCCACTCCTGCCTCCCCTTGCCCCTGTTCATACTTGTATATACTGATGGTATGCATCACACTATGTTCTGAGGATACTTAAAATTATCTTTTTATATCTTCTTCTGCATATGGAAATCAGATTACTAACATGCTGTAATGAAAGGTTTTGTATCAGTCTGGAGCTTTAGAGGGAGGATGCTAAGAATGTGGATGGTCTGGGATCCCCTTATCTAGCACATGTCTGGATGACTCATTAAGGCTAATTTTAAATGCTGGTGACATGTCCTGTCAGATTGGCTGTTTGCCATTATTCTTTATCCCTGCACCCAAGGCCAGTTGCAAAGTCTATGCCCTGCTTTAGTCTCACTATAGGTGTCAAAAGTTCATGTCGCTGTGCTCTGCGGCAGTTGTTTAGCTGCAGAACACTAATAATGGTCTTCAGAGTCCAAGATAATACCAAAGCTCAGAGAAGAGGTCAGATAACCAGCTCTTATGTACCAATATTGTGGTTGACAGAGCTGTGTTGGTTTTTACAAGGGAACAGAATATCCAGCAATGCAGAAAGAGTGCATGTTCCAATTCCTGACCTTTCAGCTGAGTCCATTTGTTATTCTCCTCTTCCTCCAGAAAACTCTGAGAGGTATCTGCTACACAACAGATCTCAGTTTTGATATGTCATTGGAAACAAAAACATTTAAAATGCTGATTCCTTCTGCATTTGTTTTTCTCTGTTCTAGGTTTCTCTTAGGGCTTTTATATCATGTTTGTCATATGAATGTTAATGGAATAAGCGTGACAATTTCCAGTGCGAAGACTTCAGTAGATACTTAGATTCCTGCCACAGAAATCTGTTTCCTTCAGTCATTGGAGTAACTTGTCATTCTTTTGTTAACTGGGAAAATAGATTTATTTATTTATTTATTTATTTATTTATTTATTTATTTATTTATTTATTCCTGTTGGGTATGTATTCCAAATCAGAGGTTTCTGTGTTTCAGCAGGAGCCAGAATGCAGAGAGACACAGTGACACAGGAAGCCAGCAGAAGCACACAATTTGAAGCCAGATCTCTCCTCTGCCCTAAGACCTTTTCCCTAGCTTTTTAATACATTGTGTCTGAAGGCCAGATGTCAGGATTTTAGAAAATGGAGAGCTGTCATAATTCATTACTACAGACCATATCTGACGAGCTGACTGACCAGTGTTTCCTTCAGTCCAGAAATGGTCATCATCTTCTGCTGTCATCTGTCAGATGTCATTTATAGCAGGATAACTTGCAAGACAGGACAAGTGAGCTGCGAGGCTCTCCTAAGGAGAAAAGAGATAAGAGGCTGCATAGCACTACTCTTCCAGACACTGCCTGCTTTTAAATTGCAGTGGGGAGTGAAGTCTGTCCTGTCTAGCATCTGTCGCTGGCTGGAGTTTGGGTCTGTGCTCTGTAGCAGAGATGTTGAGTGTAAGGTCTGTGTCTCCCTAGGAAGTACTGGGGGACACTGCCATCTACTGTCTTCCTTACCTGAAATAGCAGTATGGTTATCATTTTTTCAGATGAGACAGGTTTCTTCTGCTGATACTTTTTTTTTTTTTTTTTTTTTTTTTTAATATTATCATTATTTTTAATTAAAATAACTATCTTCAGCTTCTTGATTTTCCTACCAGCAGATGGAATTTCAGGTGCTCCAGTTTGTGCCCATTGCCTCTTGTCCTGTCTTGGCACTACCAAGAATAGTCTGGCTTTTTCTTCATTCCATCCCATCAGGTATTTGTGCATTTGGTAAATTTCCCCTGGAGACATCTCTTCTCTAGGCTGAACAGTCCCCACTCTCTCAGCGTCTCCTCATATGAAAGACAGCCCAGCCTCATAACCATCTTGGCTACCTTAATCTGAACATGCTCCAGTGAGACTTCTCAAGCAATGGGAATTGCAAAAGGTTCTAAATCCAATAATTTTTCAGTGTAACAAGCATAAAAGAATTATAGAACTGAAAATAATGATATCCTGCATATATTTCTCAGCAGCTTCATCAGTTTAACCAGTCCTTCTGGGCAACCAGAATCCTTTTTGCATCTCAGGGCTTCTCCCCAGACTACAGAATCTCTGTCTCCCTTCTCCACCACGCTCCTTCTCTCCTCTCTCTCCTTCCTCTCCTTTGTCTTCTGTAGGCGGTTTCTTCTTTTGACCACGTCTAGCCTACAGATCATTCCATATGCTCCTTATGTTTCTGTTGCTTGCTCTTTCCTTAGTTTCTAATGTCATAATTCTTTCTTTGGCCTTTCTGTGGTTCTAAATTCAATGAAATAATAAAAAGAACTTCCCCGAGAGTTAGGTCATTTTGTCTTTGATGGTGCTGAATGGTTGTCCTCTCTAAAGGAAGACTTGAAGGTATAGCTCTCTCTCCTGTCCCCTTAACAAAGATCACAAAAACCACAATAAAAGACCATCATAAGGCTTGAGAGGACTGATAGTCCACAAAACCAAACTGGATTTTGCAATTTGTACAGCTGCCTCCTAACCACTAGCAGCACTTCCTGCAACGCCAAGGTATAATGTCTTCACAAAACTGCTACTTTGGCTTCCAGTTCATCTCTAGTGCAATATAAAGCCCCAGGACAGAGTGTAATGCAGAAGTTAATAATTGATGATCAGAAACTTGAAGCCACGTTGTGGTCCTTAGGGTCAGTGAAATTATTATGATTGGCCTTCACCAGTAGAGCGTAGTACTGGGAAAAAGGGGACAGGCTTTTATCTGTGATAAATTACATCAGGGCTGTGGATGTTGTCTGTTTGCTGTGTCTTTAAAGAGAGTGGCAAATGAAGGTAAGACACAGAGCAGACATACCTATCTGAGAAGAATCTTTTTTTTTTTTTTTTTTTTTTTTTTTTCCTCCTGTTAAGCCTTCAGAATTTATAATAAATAAAATGGCAGGCTAGTTTTACTGATGGGTAGTACCATGCCTGGGATCAGAAGTGGATGAGTGATGTGGTTCAGAATTCAGTTACTGAACTGAATAGCTGTAATAGCTGCTTCAGGGTCTTCCTGTATCTTTCACAGTTATCTGTGCATCTGGGGAAGAAATGCTCTTCATCTCTTAAACCTGCTGCTGTAAAACAGGTCTGACCCCTTGGAAACCTCCTTGATACGTTGACATAGAAGTCTCCATGCGTTGGCAGGTAACTGACAGTCACAGTATGTTATAGGATCCTGACCATTTTAAGTTGGCTATTTTTTAGTCAGACAATGTCTGTTTTAACTCTTTACAAAAGAATTACCAAATATTACAAAACTCCATACAACTATGCTATCAACTGTGTTGCCAACTGGAAAACACTTGATATCATTCATAAAGAACCCTGTGATATTTCCATCACTGTGCACAATTATTCAAATAAATACTCCTCTCATCCCTTGAAGTGGTTTGAGCCAGATAGCGCTGTGATGTAGGAAGTTATTTAACCAATGAGCTGGTTATATCCTTAGGCATTTGAGTCTGAATGAACAGAGGGAATAATCATTTATGTTGAGTCCAGACAATCCACCGAAGAAAAAGGCCTCAGCTGAGGAGCACAACATATTCTGATCTTGAGGTCTTGTGCAAGGCAAAGTCAAAAGAAGATATATTTGATGCAGAGCGCATAGTATAACTCAACACCTCATGAAAGAATGAGGTATCATTTGCTAAATTACCATGAAAAGATTATGTGCAGCGCCACCTGGACAATAATCTACAAGGCAAAAGAGGAAGACACTATAAAGTATAAGCCAATCGTTATGCAAAAAAAAAAAAAAAAAAAAATAAAAAAAAAAAATCATAAAGCCTGAGGCAAGATGGAGACTCAATGTAGAGTACAATACTACTCCTCATAGAAGCCAGACCAGATGAGCTTAACAAGTCAGTAACCAAGAATAAAGCTTTAATTGTCTCCATTTAAAAACAAAAAAAAACTTCATTCTAAAGAATCAAAGATGTACTTGAAGCAGTTTCAGTAGCGCTTAACAGTCTGTGTAACTGTTCCAAGAAACACATGGCCAAACGATAGTGGTTTATACATAATCTTATTTAAGGTTGTCCATGCAAACATTCTCCAATATGCCTGTAATAGGGTATGTCCCACTGTTCAGTGCAGCACTGCCCAGCTTCATATAGGAAAATTTCCTCCCTTTCCATCTTAATTTTTGTTCTCTAAGTGTGAATCCTTTTCCCACATTGCCTGTCACTAATGATTCAGGATGAAAGAAGATGAGATATTAAGGCTTTTCTTACAAATGTGAAAACTGGTTAGCTATCATGTAGCTAAAATATTTTCATTTTGTGCTAGAAGTGTTATCTTATAGCTGTATTCAGTCACCCATTATGACAGTGATTTGCTCAGCAAATAAATATACACTGTGCTGACATTTTAGGTAGCAAGTAGTCATCCAGAAATACTGATTGCTCGCTACTTAGCCAAAGGCTCTGCAACTGCTTCAGCTAGTGATTACATCATTGTTTAATACAAAGCAAGAGGACTCTCAAGCTTAGTCTTGGGATAGCCATAATAACAAGAAGTGTATATTTAACATGCAGTCTCTGAGTTGCTTATTGCCATCTTTTCCATAAAACACAAAGTACCATAGCTAAGAAAGCAGCGTATTCTGGAATTTAAACAGTGCTCTGTAGATACCAGCAATGCTTTTTCCTACCACAGCTGGCCTCTTCCCAGTTCAAGGTAAAGCTTAGTGTCTGACTTCAGCTCCTCTGTGAACAGCAGTTAACTATCATTGCGTTTTCCTTCTGCCTTGCCTTCAGAGACTAGCAGCATGCTCCTCACATTGACACAGATCATAGAGTCTCTGTCAGAACTGATAAGCTCTGCATCCAAGCTCCTCCTGAGCCATGTGGAATGACAAACAAGCCTGTTGGTCCCGTTGGCTGATCTCTAAGAATAGCTATGCCAGTGTCTCTCTTCAGCAACCAGGCACTTATTACAGACATGTTCAATCACACTGAAGACTCTTTTTGGAGGTTGGATCATAGCATTTGCCCTCATAGGTCTTATTCTCTAAACATATTTTTGATTTTATGTCCTCTCTCTACCAAATTCTGAAATGTGATGGAGTTTGTCTGGTATTCTGAGCTGAACTTCATGGAGCAATGAGTAGGGATGCGACCATATCCTGTTTTGCACTGGGAAAAAAAAAAAGGGGGGAAAAGAATGTATAGGTTACCTTTTCCTCCTTGTAGCTTTTCTTCATATACTTACAACCTTCCTGATGAGACATGATTTGCCACAATAAAGACTGTGTTTATATTTGAGGAAATAATAATAAAGAAATACCAGATTAAGCCTCTGTCTTCATCCCAGCAACAACAACAGCAACAAAAGACAGTTAAATGAGTTAAAAATTCAACTGACTTAATGAACAGCAGTTATCAAAGAAAAAATGAACTAATCAGGAAGGTAGACTGACGGAGTAACACACAATGCCAAACTGCTTTCTTTTTCCTCAAGTCCAGTTATTCACACTGTCCCTCTCTGCTTTTTCCCTGAGACTGCTGATAGGTCACCTGGTGACTTCCCACACCCTCTGCTAGGAGGTGAGGGCAGGTAGATCCTTCTCTAGAAAGCTCTTTGAAGACCAGGGAATGTGCTTTGTCTTCCATATTCCTGGTTTCCTAATCAATGGCTAGCATCACCAGAGGCCTATCTTCTCCTGAACCTGGATATCACAGACTATACAGCTATTACAGAGCCACTTCCAGAAGAAAATGCCTGCGTATTTGTCTCTCTCTCCCTCTGCGCATAGAATATCTGGGTATCTGCCACATATCTGTACATTAACAGAATATTGGAATTCACTCTGTGTTCAGACTGATGAACTGCTCTATACATCAGTCTATAAACTAGTCTTTTCCAAAATATTAGTCTGAAATATCTTTATAATTCTGACTTCAGGATCATGCTACCTTATGACATCAGGCGCATGAGAACACCCACAGAACAGGTTGCAAAATAATTCGTACAAAATTTCTGCAAGCTGTCAACTGACTAAAGCCATTTGCTCAGATCTGAAGTAAAGATCTGCAGGAGAGGTAAATCAGCACAGGTCAACAGAAAATCCAAGTTACTGCTTCTTACTTGCTTACATGCTTCCTTATTGCTTATGTTTCAGCCCTTCCAGCTTAAAAATAATAATTAATTTTTTTAAATGTTTTCCTGACCATCAGAAAAGAAGGTGGTTAATAGAGCTAACAGTTATTCAGGAGTTGCAATTAAGCAGGAATTATTAACACTACAATATTGTCTCCTGCTGGTCACTGGTAGTAACAGTTGATTTTTGGCATGTCAGCTACCACCAGATCCCGCCCTGTTCCTTTGCATTTCTAGAACACACTTGTGTGTATTCCCTTGAACTCACTGTAAAAACAAAACATTCCCCAAGGAATACTTTCTCTTCCTTCATTTCTACATGGTTCATTAATGATGTAGTAATGAAAATGAGGAAAATTTTGTTTTTGATGTTGTTTGTTTGTTTTAGCCATTCACTTTGACCATACATATATTTTTTTCATCTTGAAATAGAAGACAGAAAAGAAATAGATTTATTTTGGCACACTTCTTCAAATATAATGATTGGTGGCTGTGAAAAACTCCCCAGGGAGCCTTAAGTTTGAGCATCACTCCCCATGATCTTTTCAGAGAGAGAGAAAAAAAGCCTCCTTGTTTACTGCTGTCCACCGGAAAACAGTTATACATCTCCAGACTTGTGTGGTCTGGAACTAAGATCTCTGCTTCGTTCTTTTGACTCAGATTGGTACAAAATACTAAGCTTTATATACTCTAGCAGGTGTGCTGGAGATCTGGGGTATGCGTGCACTAAAGTTCAATATATTCTCCCTACATTGATAAGAAATGTCATGTCATTACCTACTTAGTTTGAAATTACTCTTAACTCATTATATTAAGGTAAATGTAAACAAGAACATTTACTTGCAACTTCCTGAACAGATGATGTGATTGCAGACATCAGTGATTCTTGCTTGAGTCTGAAAAAATAACCATTTCAGCATGGTAAAAGGCATAGGGTGTTTCATCCCTATTGCTTTTTTTTAGGCCTACTTAAAACTGATAATAAATAAATAAATAAATAAATAAATAAATAAATCTGCTATACTTCTTCGGTTTACTTCATAGCTTGGGCAAAACTGAAAAAATAAAACAAGAGAATACAGTTTCTCAATGGAGTTTTTGGCATTGCCTTTGTTGCTGATTGTTTATTTCATTTAGCAGGACTGGCGTTGTTCATTTCTGGGAGATCCTTGCATTGGACTCGGAGCCATTGCCGATATCTTGTATGTGAGTGGATCGTGAGATTACCTAGTTGTTTCTGAGACAATGTAAATGCAGGGAAAGGATAAAAGGACCCAAAGGGACAAATTCTGCACAGAGAAACACCTGCTTGTCTTAGGGACTTAAATTAAGACAGAATTTCTTTCTTGAGCTAAATTCATCTCCCCTGTGTGCAAGAAACTTTCACTTAGACGATTTTGAGTTATGCAGATCTAGCAAAACAAAATATGGCTTTTTGAGAAGAAGTGCCAAGTTTTATTTCATTTGAAACCCCACTGACTTCATTTATGCTACACACAAGTAAGGGAAGGCTTTTTAAAACTCAACAACTTATTGGTGCATGCATTTTGATTTGGAATACGTACACACTGTCACTAGGATCTTCCAAAGGAAGATTTCCTCAGCCCCTTCCCAGAAAGTAATTCAATGGGTTACAGCTATAAATGGCTCAGCTTTAAAATTTTCCCTGCTGTTACAAAGAATAAAAGCAAATGAGGAAACTGTATCTAGATTAGGAATGACGGTGAACTGAGTTTTACTTGGAAGAACAGAAAGGATGAATTTGCTCCTCTAGTTCAGAGAGCTCTCTGAACTAAATATTAGAATAGGTCCTAGAGTGTCATTTCTCAGACATCCTTTTGAACTGAACTGCAGTAAGAGAGCAATTGCAGGAACTGCAAGGAAATGCCAGATGTGAGATTACTGAAGAACTGATCAGAGCTCGGATATGTGAAGTCTATTCCCTTATCATTTAACATTGGTCCTAGGCACTCTGGGCTTTTGCAGGACAATTGTATTCTCCCATTAGACCATTAGAATTGTTCTCCTCCTAACAGCTGTCAAAAAATGTACTGAGGTGCTGAAAATAACTAGTGATCTCCTCTTCTTAATGAGTGGCTTAACTGCTATATAGTTGTGTAACACAGGGGTTCAGATAAAGGACTAGTTACATGCACATCTACTGCTAGGTGTGCTCTTATGGAACTTAGTGGGCTTGGTTAAAGAGTTTGTAATCAGATTTGGACAGCTATTGGAAGTCCAGGAGGGAAGATGACTTCATAAGTAGTGTAAATGAAGCTAGAAATAATGTTGTGAAGATGTGCCCATCTCCTGGAGGAACAGGGTATAAGGTAAAATGAGTGTGAGATGGAGGCCTTTGCTCACATATTAAATCTTACTCCCTAACACCCTATGAGCAGAGGTAGTTTAGTATATATTTTTGACAGTCACTGTCTGGTGTCCTGAAACTGCCTTGGATAAATACAGCAGCTCTAGTGAGTCTTGCCTAGCTGCCTGTACCTGGGACTTTTTCTGAGTCAGAGATGCCATGAAGCACTGTGCTAGGGTCAGTTCCGTTTACCAGTGGGCAACTCTTTTGATCTTGAGCTCTGAATGGTTGCAGGTCTCACATCAGACTGTAATTTGCCCCACAAACAAGACCATCTTCCTGCCCATGTCAGCGGTAACAAAAAAGGGAGGGATGAGATGTGACCTTTACAATCTTGATTGCAACATGCCTTCTCAAAAGAAAGGTATACACACAGTGAAATAACACTTTCACTTTTCAAATCTCTAAACTTTGCCCAAAGATTTAGTCATTGCTTGAAAGGCCAGCCAGGTTGTAAGACAGCAAAAGAATATCAGGTAAATTGGCAAGCTGTCCAAGAAAAGAGGCAACATTCACAGTGCTCATGGTGACGTGACTGTATCAAATCATACAGTTCATTGTTTGAGATACTTAAATTAGTCTGTAGAATTTGTACTGAAAGAGAATGAGAGCTGGAGAGCTGAATGGAAGAGAAGTTGCTCTGGTATAGTTTTTCCTTTGCAGATCAGTTCTGAGAAAAAAAAAAAAAAAAGCCTCCTAGTCGAACAACATTGCTAAAATTATTTTCTATTTTGAGCGTGTATTTAAGCTAATCCTTTTGTTCCATTCAGAGCTCATCCGGTGATGCAGTGCTCCCGTTTTTAGTTCTCAGAATTGTTGCCCATAGCTAATCTGCACTCATATCTAAGGCTGTAGAGTTTATATCCCTCTGTGTGGACACCTCTGATTTCACCCAGCTGAACTGGACTCTGTCAAAGTCTAAATGAATGGAACAAGCAAGGCCATGATGGCAAGGTATCTTGTGGGACATGCAGCCAGCAGGGAAGTGTAAAGCATTCCAAAGAGTACACCAGGACATCTCTTCCATTTATGCTCTAGCTCCCCAGTGGTTTGGGCTTCTGTGTTAGAACAGACAAACTCTCTTGGATCCTTTTAAGTCTTCCTTATACCTTCTTAAAATAACATTTTACTCCTTTCACAGTGGGTGATTGTCATCATCATCAAATTGCTCTGATCTGATCCTGATTGCTACATGAAAAGGCATTTAATTAAAAAAAGCACATATTTGTTGCTTTGGGGCTCGATTCTTCTCTCATGTGACTACACCACTTGCTCTCTTTCTATGATGTAAGACTAGTGTTTAAATCTGCCCCTCCAAGGGATGCTTTCATTTTTCTTCTCTTCCATACAACCCCAAGCCTGTGTGGTCTTAGGTCATAGAATCATAGAATCATTAAGGCTGAAAAAGACCGTCAGGATCATCTGGTCCAATCATCCCCTTAATACCAATGTCACCCACTAAACCATGTCCCACCATGTCCAACCTTTCCTTGAACATCCCCAGGGACAGTGACTCCACCACCTCCCTGGGCAGCCTGTTGCAATGCCTTACTGCTCTTTCTGAGAACAAATGTCTCCTAATTTCCAATCTGAACCTCCCCGGTGCAACTTGAGGCCATTCCCTCTTGTCCTATCACTGGTTATCTGTGAGAAAAAGCTGACCCCCAGCTCCCCACACCTTCCTTTCAGACAGCTGTAGAGAGCAATAAGGTCTCCCCTGAGCCGCCTCTTCCCCAGACTAAACAACCCCAGTTCCCTCAGCCACCCTTCATAGGACTTGCGTTCCAGGCCCTGCACCAGCCTCATAGCCCTTCTCTGGACATGTTCCAGAGCCTACAAGAAGGATACTTCTTGTAGTGAGGGGCCCAAAGCTGAACACAGTACTTGAGGTGCGGCCTCACTGGAGCCTAGTAGAGGGGGACAATCGCCTCCCTGGTCCTGCTGGCTGCACTATTCCTGACACAAGCCAGGATGCCGTTGGCCTTCTTGGCCACCTGGGCACACTGCTGGCTCATGTTCAGGTGAGCATCGACCAACTCCCCCAGGTCCTTTTCCTCTGCTCAGCTTTCCAGCCACTCTGCCCCAAGCCTGTAGCTCTGCATGGGATTATTGTGGCCAAAGTGCAGGACCTGGCATTTAGCCATGTTGAACCTCATCCCACTGGCCTCTGCCCATCGATCCATCCCTCTGCAGGGCCTTCCTACCCTCCAGCAGATTGACACTTCCCCCCAACTGTCTGGTCCTGCCTACTTCCTACAGCATTTCACCACTCATCTTCTTACTGCCCTGTTGTAAAAAAAAAAAAAAAAAAAAAAAAAAAAAAAAAAGATTGAACAACCTCTGGGTTATGATTCCTTCGCTGTTCTCTCCAGCTGTTGACTCACTTCCATGCAGCCCATGGGGCAGGTTATAGCAACACAATTAAACTTTTAGGAATGAGCACATACCCCTAGAAGCAGAACATCTACATTCTGGAATCACCAAAAGGATGAATGGTGATTAAAACAGTGTTTCCTTTCCCTTATGATTTTGCTGTGTGAGGGTAATAATAAAGGAATCTGTAGAAATGCATATACTTCTGCACCATTCATCCATCAGTTATCTCACATACTACAATTTATCTACAACTTTTTGGGTTTCCTGGTTAATTTTTAAGTCATCTGGAGCTATTTCCAAAGTGCAGAAGCCTGTCCCTTAATCAGTCCTCTTTAGTCACAGAGACTTTCTCCACTTTCCAAATTTTTTGTAGACATCAATGTGGTGCTTTTGTGGCACCATGAAACGTTCAACCCCTGCCGGTCCCTGCTAGTGGCTCTGTGCTTACTCAGGGTCTACCACAGTATGTAAGATTTTATCAGTTTCAAACCTCTCATGGCAGAGACAGCTCCCACTCAGATAACTGAAAACATAGTCCTAGTACATGCCCTATTTGTTTTGGTCTGGGAGAGGTGATGGGAGCAGTGTTAGCTATTCCCACTGCCTCATCTTTTGCTAAGAAAGGGCATGCTGGCATTCTTCTTATTCTGCGTGTCCTTTTTGTTATCCTGAAGTAAACTAAAGCACGTGAAGTCCTCCCTGGATGGAATTCCGAAGAGGTTTTATGCAAAAGCTCATCTTTGACATTATACCTCTAGCCAGTTGAGACCCACCTCAGTAATTTCTCTCACTGCTCCTGTTAAATGCCTACATACATCTATCAGCTGAAATTGTACCCCAGATGGGAAAAAAGAGCTAGCAACCTACACAAAGGACTACCTTCTTTTTATCTGAGGTAGTCTAATATACTCTATCGCCAAGACTGCGTTTGTTTGAGGTCAGATCAGGGACGAAGACTATCTGTTTGCAGCTGAGATCAATAAAGATCAGAGTGATGTGGTGGGAGCATTATGGGAAATCTCACGCCACTCTGCTATCTCCTCTAACTGAAGGCATGCACCTTCTTTTCAAATTGTAGTTTAGAAATGCATCTGACTTCCTTGTTGACAACAAACACTTGGATACTTCATAGTTAATAATGTAATATTTCCTTGTTTGCTCTCTTTCCTTATTTATTATATTTCAGGGTTTTATTATTGACTGTTGTTATTATTATTATTATTTTATGGTATTTTCTCTGTTATCAGCTTGGGACACTTCTGTGGTCATGAAAATAATTTCAAATTTAATTATTATTGTGATATAACCACATCTTACATATACGGAGAGGAAGAAAGAAAACTTTCAGAAAATCTATTTTTTTTTAGAAGGATGAAGAAAATAAAAGATGCTTTAGTTCAGAGAGTGGCAAAGGTTTCTTTGCTTTGTGCTGAAGTTGAATAAAACCTTTGAGAACACACACTAGAGAAATGATGTCTTTGATCAAAAGCCCTACTAGCTTTTATCACATAAAATGATTAAAAGCTATTTTAGTAAGTGTATCAATGCTATAGTGAACTGTGAATTACTTTTAATTGCATTCAATAATGTAAATGTAGGATACATGAAGAATTTAGGGTTGAAGGTCTATATAGATCACTTTGTCCAAAGCAAGACAGTCTTTGATGAAGTTGCTCAGGATCTTACACAAATAAGATCTGATTGTCTCCCAAATGTAGATAATTATTTAAATCTATACAGAGAGAAGGGAGGAGTTATGTGGAAGACTTTGTGGCAATTATCTTTCATTGCAAGAGCCTGAAATACTACTGAAAAATCTTGTTTATCTGACTATTGTAGGTCACTTGTCTCAATTACAGCCTTCAGAATATCATCTTTGTGGTTAGGAAATGCAAGATAACAACAGCCTCAGAAAAAGTTAAAACGAGGTAGGTGTCAGCCCTCTGGAAATAAATCAAGTTCTTATGGTAAGCATAAGAGTAAAAAGAAGGGGTCTATCCAGGCCTTCCAGTCTAAAGGCTTTGGTATTAATACTAATGTATTTTACCAAGGGATGCCCTAGAGAACATTGTACTCAAGTTGTGAAAAGCTATAGTTTAGTGTAGAAACAGCACTTCGTGTACTTGTTATAATACATCTTTTTCTGTTACTAAAAATTGTTAGAAATAAGCAAACAAACAAATTGAGATGACACATCTGTAATGTCATTAAAGATACAGAGGAAACTCAGCACTGAAGATTCAGCCAAAGTTAAATCATTAATATCTATTTAAAATAACACTAGAAATATATTTTTTCTCTAATGCATAGTGACTAAGTGTATTCAGATAATAAATGCGTGATTAAAAGGCTCAAAAACAGATATATTCAAAATCCCATACTTCATGAATATATAAACTCTGGAATTTTTAAGAACTCCCTAAGAAGTTTTAGTAGCAATAATTTTCAGCAGGAATATTTCGAGAAGCAGAAATGATGGTTAAATGCCTGGAAAATATCTTCACATCATATCCTGAAATAAGCCCAGTATCTTAAAACTGTTGTCTATTTCTATGCACATAATTTGATGTCTATGCATGGAACTCAGAGAATAGGTACATTTATTTTAAGCTTTAATTTAGAAGAATAAAGTAATGTAGACATACAGAAGTGAAAGGGCAAATAGATGTGGTTTGTCCTGTCCTAGAGAAAGCTCTACATGCAAATCACAGTGGCAAAGTGGGAGCGAGTGAGTCCAGCAAGCAGTCTCTCTTTGAATTCAGTAAGATCTGCCTGGGAGGAGGTTTCAGATACTTTTTCCTCTTAGTTGTTTAGCTGCCTTTTTTTTTTTTTTGTCAGATGACGAAGATCTCAGCAACATGCTCGGCTTTCTCTTGGTGCTGGCGATTTCACTGCCTATTTCAGGCTCTAGCATGATAACGTCACTTCTGCATGGTTCCAGGAGAGCTGAAGTAAACACTCCCATGCAGTGCTCTGAGAGCCCACATACAGTGGCTCATGCTCATTCTGCCAACAGAGCTGTTTCATCCCAGACACTATATTGTCTGCATAAATAAACTGCAACAGGAATTCATACACCAGCCATTCGTCAGAGATTTTATTTCTATTTTTTGCAGCTTGCAGTAATTATTTCCTCATAGGGAAGCCGATTCCGCTTATATGGACGTTTCTTAAGATGGAGCATCTTCTCCGTACTTTTCTTATGCTTTTTACAATGAAAGATTATTCATCTCTAAATTTATAGCATCTAGACATGTTCCCACTTGCAGCACCCAGACAGTTATTCACTTAGTTCTTCTCAACAATCATTAAACCAAAAAAAAAAAAAAACAACCAACCAACAAACCCACTAATACTTTCTTTTTGAAAATTACAAGTCTTTCTTTTCCATCATCCAGAGGAACATATTTTTGATCTCATGGCATTACAGTTCCCTGCTTTTCCTGCTGAAATATGGATGCATATTTGGATTTATTTACTCTCTTATATAAACGTGACTATTACCATGTTTATGACGAATATCTAATAAATGTATGTGAAATAAAATATGAATTTAATTAGTCATCATTTATAGATAGAAAGCTTATAACATTAGCAGATACAAATGCTTTTATTTTTAATTAATAGAATCTTGTAAAACTCGTGATAAAACTTATTTCTGGGTTTGGAGTCAAACTTCATGAAACAAATCAGTGCCAGTAATTTTTTTAAAGCTAAGTTGTCCTCCTCTGACAAGCTGATGCTGCAAAACTTTTGGTCTTTCTCTGTGTGGGGAAGATGAACTCGAAAGCTTTGAACTGAAGAGTGAAAGTGCAGAGGTTTCATTTTATGTGCTCTGCAATCTTCTGGCTTGTTCTGGTGGAAGGTATAAAAGATTACTAGCAGTACATAGTGGGGGTGAAAAAGTTTGCTACAGTAAGAGACAGCAAGAGAAGGCAGGTTCTCGTTGCATCAGGTCTGACCAAGTCTAAGTCTGTCCTCTGATTTGACTGCTTTGTATAGAGATGATCACGTAGTGCTAACATCCATGTCTGGGGCTGTCATTAGAGAAGAAGTGACGGTCCTCACCTCTGCACTCCATCACTACCACAGAGCCTCCTTTGGATTCTTAACATTGTCCACCCTGGGGTTATTTTCAGATTGCTCCAGGTTGTGCCATAAGGCTTTCTGTCACGCATCAGGAAGAGCAGTGACATCACTGATGACCTCACTGAGGATGAGCAGTGACATCACAGAGGAGGCACAGTCCAAAGCTGGGCAGTTTGATGACTATGGCAGGTTCTGTCAACAGTCTGTCAATCACTGGGCAGAAGCAAGACAGCAAGTCAGGCCTAATGACAACCCACAAGGGTCAGAACCAGGGAGAGCAGCTAAGGTCAGGCCTACCAATGCCATAGCTTCAGCAAAGACTACTTCAAAGGTCTATTAACCCACATATTTTCAGATGTGCCTGGGATCACCCTCTGCTGAAGCTGCTGATCACCTGCCTTTTAGCTGTGAGGTTGTCTCTTACGTTGAATCCCTGCTTTGCCAAGTCCAGCCTTCAAGTCAACACGCTTCACCTGCTGTAGTTAAATCTCATGATTTTTTAAGCCTGTCTCCTGATTTTTGGAGCCTGAGTCACGGTTTCTGTGGAAAACTTCGTCTTGGCAAATGCTGAAAGCAGTGGGAGTATTTGCAGCTTGAAGGCACTGTTCAGTGAGAGGAAGGGTGGAGGAATCTGCCCCTCAGCAATTAGTAGAACCGCTTTCTACGAAAGGACGTGTCATTTGGTAGGTTATTTTAGCATGCTGTACAGATGCAGAATATTTTTTAGAATTTTTAATTGGTGATACCATAGCAACTTTATACAATGAAAAACAGTCCAGGCCAGATTGTGCCTGACAACCACCCGCCTGTTTGGGGGTGGCATAAAGCTGTACCGACCCAGGAGGACTTTGAGAGGCTCTGGATTCTCCGAGCCGTGGTGTGGAAGCCTGTCACAGAGGTGAACTGGGTTCCTAGCCCCACAGCTAGAGAGGGCAGGCCTGCTGCCTTGCCTCCCCTACAGGCTCTCCCGCATCCTTTGGGATTGGTCAAGATATTGCAGCTAAAGCCCCAAGATGCCAGGAAATGATTTAAATTCCAGTGTTGTGATAGGATTTTTAACTTCTGTGAATCAGAAATGGTAGAAAACCTGAAAAAGCAATGCAGGGTAGAATCCATGTAACAGATTAATCTGTTTTAGGCCTACTTATGCTGCAGCATTTGATAATGTCTGTTCAGTGATCAATGAGAACTAGGTTTTTTCTCTATGCAACCATCCTAAACATTGTATCCCCCCTGGGGGACAAAAATCTAGATGGGATGTGTTTGATGCTAGCCCAGCTTCTTTCGGTGTCAGTCTGACAGTGAATGGTAGAGGAGAATGTCACCCAGGTACCATGATGAAGGTCCTGTGGTGTCCTCTCCTTACCCAGAGGACTGTTTCTGAAACTCACTTCAGGTACAAGTAAAAAAAAATACAAAATAAAGAGGAGACAAAGAGTCCATGTTCAATTCTGCATGTGATTCCATGCATGGAGATTTTGCCTTTCTGTCATGTCTAAGACTGATGTATGTATATGACTATAAAATGTTTTGAAGTCATTGATAGAAATGCAAATGGACTGTGCATGATTGGCTAGGGACCAGCATGAAGAGAATAAATGTCTGAGGTGGACAGAATGGATGTAAGCAAGAGGCAGTCTGTGAGAGTGGAGGATGTTGGCTAGAAGATGGAGAATAGATTAATCCTGATGGTATTGTGGTACCTAGACCACATAGGGAAGGTGGAGAGCAGACAATAACTTCCAGGACTCACTGAGAAACAGAGTAATTGGTAAAAAACTTGTGGGGGTGTTGAGGGGAGGCTCATAGGAAAGTAAGATGTGATCCTGCTACCGTGATAGGTAGTTAAGTAAGAGAAGCTCAAGGTAATGCTGTGTATGTACTGTTTACTGTGGACACACATTACAGCACATGTCCCTGCCCGTGGCAGGGGGTTGGAATTAGATGATCTTTAAGCTCCCTTCCAATATAAACCATTCTATGATCCTATGACTGTCTTTTAGTGAGTTTAGTCTTTTCTTGGAGTCAAAATTCAAAGTGATTAATTACACCAAATGTGTGGTGAGTGGTGACTCTTGGAAAGGAAGATAATAATGAGAGAGATTTTACAAACTGTCCAGAAGTTTGAATGGAAAAACTAAGGCTGATCCAGCTATCTGAGACATGAGGGAAGTATTTGGCACAGAGCTTTTCCCTTTCTGCATGGAAGTAAAAGGGGAAGAAGGCAATTATCTTGATAATATCAGAGGTCCTTCTGCGAGACCTCCAGCAGCCTTCTGTTGTACACAAACAGGTGTGTGGGAAAGGAGTATGGAAGAAGGGAAAGTCCAATACTTCGGAGCTCTCTGCTTCATTCCCAATGTAGATTCATGAAAAAGCTAGCACAGAATATCACTGTGCTGAACTCTCATGTTCAAACATTTTCCCACCCTTACGTGCAGCCCTATGCCCCTGGGTGATTCCCTAGATTTACGCACAAATCAGCTTTGAAAACACAGCATAAGAGGAATGTTGCTGAGTATCCCTTTATTCAAACCACTTCCCATGGGATTTTCAATGGAAGAAAGCAATCTGACTGTGGGAAATTAAGCATTCTTGAAGCTATGAGCAGAATTTATCACAAGCTAATGCTATCACTGTAGAAAAACACCTGAAAATATCCCTTGGGGTATTTTAATAACATTTTTAATGGATCTTTCTTTGAAGATGGAAGAATATATCACATCTGTGTATACGTATGTTATGATTCACCTACAATAATTTTGCATTAATTATAAATTTAATTTAAAGAAATCTAGCAAAGACAGTTTGGATGTATTTTTGCTAGCTTCTGCTGCTGATCAAAATGAAGTTCTGCATTTTGACAGTGGTCTATGAATCATGGAAGTATTTCTTTTTTAATTAGGGATATACTAAATACTGATCCCCATTCTGCCATGCGGTTAATGTTACAATTAACTTCAATTCCATCACTGCTGGAATGTAACATTTTAAAAGTATGGTGGAGGTCACCTATTTTTCAGAACACATTCATAATAATGAGCTGATTTTTTCTCTCAACACCAAATTGTTTTTAATGAGAACCTAATAGGAAATAAATGTCATGAAACCAAAGCTTATGTATTTACTTCTGCATAATACTGTGCTCTCCAAATCCCTTATCTGCCTTATTAAACTGTAGATAACTGTTCCCCTTTCCAAGTAATCTTCATTTGGTTGTAATCTTTGTATGTGGTTAAGATAAAAGATTATCAGAGTATTATCATTTTTTTTAAAGAATGGTATCGCTTCATCTTTCATAAACACTAATTAAACAACTCAAGCTTACGTCAGTGACAAGATTCATGTCAGTAGTTAGAGCAACTTGTTATTGTAAGATTAGTTCTGACACATTCCTTCCAGCACAGTGAGCAGTGGGATCCTGTGCAGCACTGGGAAGAAGTCATCTCTCTAGAGACTGCCAGTAGGTATCCAATAGGAAGGAAGACTGCTTTCTTTAACAAGATTAAAAACTCTCTGCTGACATACTCCCTAACTGAATCATCTCAAACTGTAAGTTTTACCACGCAGAAGGAATGAACACATCACTCAGCACCCAATCTTTTCCCTCTACAACACTGTTAGGCCATTTGTATCATATCGTCTGCATACTG
Organism: Heteronetta atricapilla; assembly: GCA_011075105.1. Taxonomy (NCBI): domain Eukaryota; kingdom Metazoa; phylum Chordata; class Aves; order Anseriformes; family Anatidae; genus Heteronetta; species Heteronetta atricapilla. The sequence goes on from CM021732.1 coordinate 95,713,549, forward strand.
TGCCTGGTGTGTGGCCATGAGGCTGGCTTAAGGATCCTTCTCCAGTCTGGTCAGGGATCACTCACAGCTGCAATAATTGGCAATGATTTCTTGACTACACGATCATCGAATGAGCCTCACTCCTTTGAGCAATTACTTGCTGCAATAGAGATGTGAGGGTGAGAAATGACCTTATTCTGTTCAGCTGCAATGTACATGGTTGATTCAAGGGCATTCACTGGGCTCTCCTTAGAGGGGTGCTGGTAGTGGTGTCAGGGTCTAAATGTGACCATCTGGGTTAGCTGAGATATCATTATTTCACTGCCCAGCAGAAAATTAGGTAGAAAAGATGAGCAGACAAGCTAAAAATACACTTCAAAATAAGTGCACATAGTTTTGGCAGATAAAATGAAAATGCAAGAAATAATGTAGCCTCATGCACCTTGCAGAATTCATTATATAGTCTTTGTCCAATGTGGAAATGTTATGCCAACATATAAATGCTGGGATTTTAAGAGTTTTGTGAAATGTTCTTAAGAGAGGTCATCCACAGAAGAATTCCTTTAACTGTTCAGTTTCACAGGGTTCTGGTACAGTGCCTTATGGCTGTCATTGCTTTTTACTGGGAATGTTTGTGAAGTTGTGGACTATGGTGACAGGGAGATGTGGATAGTCAACACTTCATTGCAATACAGGGACTGCTTGCCCAGCTGTGTGCTGTGAACCACTGTTCCAGCGTGTTTCACAACATGTTAAGACCCAGATTTTCAAACTGTCTACGCACTTGTGTGTCCAGTTGGCATGTGCGGTTGCTCTGAGTGTGTGAGCAATTGTAATAAAATGTAAATGTAAGGGAGAGAATAAAATGGATTATTTGCCTGTATGCCTAAATTGATTCAGCAAGCTCACAGAAAACTGGATCTTAATCATATTGCAGTTCTGAAAACCAGGCTAGCCTGAAAACTCGGATCCTCACTGAGGCATACACTAGCATTACTGTTTACGCTGCATACTTCTCTCTCTCTCTCTCTCTCTTTATTTATTTATTTTTAATGTAGTAGTATTTATTTTTAAAAAATACTTTGCATAACCACTATCAGAAAGTTGTTAAATAGCTAAGCCTTTTTTATCCTCCTCTTAGCTGCACTGATGTGAGGTAAGCATGTGAAGTTTTGATCTCATTTTGTGTAGCTAATCACAAGTTTGCACATCAGCACCATTCTGCAAAAGAAACTCTTTGTGGTACAAAATGGTCTGGCTGATTCAAGAGTTGCATCACATTATACCATGCTAGAAGGTGCATTTAGATCCTGTAATTTTGAATCAGGTGCTGCTTGGAAGCATGTGCACCAAAGCTGATATTGTTCTTGGCCTTTTGTCCAAATTCATATTAGAAAAAAAGCAGCTAGCATGAAATGCCAGGATATGTCTTCCAGGCATATGTGGTGCTGTTCTGAGGATTCTAGTGCATGGAAAAGTGGTACAAACACAAGAGAGAACAATTTTTAATTTCTGTTTCCATCTTATACTGAACATCAAATGGGAGAACAAAACATCTCTACAAAAAAAAACAAAGTTGTGAAGTGTGATGGTACTTTTTGGCTTTGTCACAGATGCTGCAAAAATGACAGAGTAGTCCAAGCAGTGTCTTATTTGAAGAACCTAAGCTTGCACCACTGGTAGAAGGCTGATCAAGATCTGGGCTCACAGATGCATAGAAGCATTGAGGTTTCTCAATATCTCAGACTATATCCTTCTGCTCCTTAGCAAGAGCTCATGAAATGAGCAGAGATACAAAGGTCCCACCTGGGTGCATCAATCATTGACTTTATTGCCATCCATCCAAAATGGAGGGATGTAATGACCGTTCTTGCTTTTTAAACATCCAAATATGGAAGAAAGTTATATTAAAAATACGTCCTGTTTTTGTTGTTGTTGTTGCTGTTGGTTTTTGCACCCCCTTCCTCCCCCCCCCAAAAAAGTGAATTCTTGTCCTAAATAAAACTTTCAGTTATTAAATATGGAAAATTTGTATTGATATATATGTATGTATATATATATAGGTGAAGTTCAAGGGGACCACAGCTATACTATACAAATTTTTAGGAAAGCTCTCAAAGATTATTGTAAAGGGTACCTCTAGCACTTTTTTTAAGGTAAAGAAATCATTTTAATCTATTCCCAGTCGATGTTAAGACTCAGGTCAAGATCTCATACTGCATTACCACATGTGGGTAGGCAACTGCAGACAAAGGCAATTGGGGACACATTTTTAAACTTTTCGAGGCTTATTCAGAGTTTCCATTTGTTTGTTTCTTCCATTTATTTACTTTGAGGTCTGTATATTGTAGCTTAGGCAGCATGCCTTTACATGCTGAATAATATCCCAAGGATATGGGAGGGAGAGTGCTAAGAAAGGCTCTTACAAATATATCAAAGGAAAAGAGCACAAACAAGAGAAATTAGTCTCATTAATATATAAGAAAGAGGTGGGAAAATTAATGACGACTCAAATTGCTGAGATGGAGTTTGAATTTTTTTTCCTTCAGGCATTTTTGAGTTGTGAATGAATAAACACGTTGTGTAGAACATATGGAAGAAACAAATCTTTTATTTCCACTTGCGTAACTCAAAAACTGTTGAATTGGAAAGAGAGGAGAGGAGAGGAGAGGAGAGGAGAGGAGAGGAGAGGAGAGGAGAAGCAAATGTGACTAACAACAAGCATGAAACGTTTCAATTCAAAAGAAATGTTTGTTCTCTCTCTCTCTCTCTCTGTGTAGACTATTATAGAGAGTTACAAGTAACTGAGAAGGGGAAGGTGGATGGGAAACAGAACTTCACAGATACCAGCTCCACACAGGCATAGGTAGAATATACTTTGTGCATGCAAGTTCCTTAATTTTAAAGTAAGAAGTATGATCTATTCTGTCCTTATGCTTAAATTGACTGCATTTTCAAATGCATAATGTACATACCATATAATACTGGGGGCAGAAATATCAACGTGCTTTTTAAACTGTTTACTGTCATGTAGTCTGTTCACTGTATGGGTACATGACAGGTATTCAGGCTTCTGAGTATTATTGAAAGATGACAGAATAACTGGACTTCCACTAGAAAGAAATAATGAATTCTTTCCTGAAAGCAGAGATTGTTGTTAACTATTCCAGAACAGTAACTGTTAAAGCATTCAGTCTCAGAGATACTCTAATGAAGACAGAAGGTTTATATAGGCTTGGCTAGTCCCCATGGTAACAGCCTTTCTACTGGGTTACCATAGGAATTGTCAAAGCCTTTGTAAGCCTCCCTTAATAGAGCATATACACTTTCCAGGCAGACTGGAATATCTGCTAGAGGATACACCTCCTGTTGTTAAATATAAATATAAACAGATTTTGTTTTGGAGTGGTACTCATCTCTGCATAACTAGCTATGCTACTCTTTACGTTAGAGTTATATTAAACATTGGAGTCACCTGTGATATAGGAAAATGTGTGAGAGCTGAATGATTTTATGAACAAAACAGCCCATATATGTTTGTACCTAATCCACGGGGGACCGCAAGTAGGAACATTGTTCTATACCGCACTTCCGACACAGCCCAAACATTGCAGTACATTGCCCTTTCACCTTCCTGTGGATATTGCAGAGCTTCAGTCAGTCTGAAGCTTTGCTGGAATAAAATTACACAACAGGAAACAAACAAGCAAGAAATGGAGCCAAATGAAACAAACAAAACCGCCGGCTGAATGAAACAAGCAGAGAGCAAGCCAGTGAGTGACTTCAGCTCTCTAAGTCTTCCAAGACAATTGTTCTGAACATCTAACTAATATTTCTTAAAACCATTACCTGATCAAAGCAATAGTTGCATCGTGGATTCTTAGTCAAGATTTGCAGTTTTGCAACCTGGATCCTGAGGCTTTGTAAGAACAGAGGAGCACAGTGGAGAACTGTAGGTTGTGAAGGAACCGCATACTTTATTGCTGGTCTTGTCATCATGGTGTTCATTTTATTCAAAAGAACTTGACAAATGAAAATTTTAATATAATTCCGGTTCTGTTTAAGCTCCCAGGATTAACACGGTGTCCTCCTTACAGAGCAATGACATTAATAAGATGACTTGTTAAGGAAATGTAGCCAACATCTTCAAGGCTTGTTATTTTTTCCAAACAAATACCAGCTACAAGGCTTTCTACTGTAAAGCTGACAGTATCATAATGCTTTTATATTCTGCTTTCCACTTGGCTAAATTTCATTATACGGTTAGGGCTTATAAATCAGTGGAGCTGAATTGGAGGCAATGGTCTTGCAGGACACTAGCAAAGAATTTGGCCCTTGAGTTCCAGTTACCAAGATACCAGCTTTTACACATATAAAGATGCCTATGGAAAGCAGTGGGACTACTTAGGTGTTTTGGTTAGGCACATGCTTCCTTGTCTTACCAGCCAAAGAATTAAATTCTGACTAGAGAAAAAAAAAATGGAATTACCTGAAAATATTTTTGTTTTAAAATGGACCTGCAGACATGAAAATTGCTGTATATTGTGGTAATATCACCCAGACAAGACATACATCATACATTACTCCTTTCTAGAGCTGGTAAAAAAGGCATTATGTTTTTCCTGGAAAATATTTGAATGAAGCCAGAAATGTCATTGATTTCACAAATAACAGAGGTGCTACTATTGAGGACAGTTTTGCACTCCGTAGTCCAAAGATGATCCCTCTAGTTACCCAAAAGCAGGAAGTGAAGATCTGTGGACAGCAGTCATCCAGAGGCGATCTATCTGATGGAGTTCTATTTACAGAGACTGGGTAAGAGAGAAAAAAAAAAAGAGAAGTTTTGTAGTTAATAAGATATTCTTCTGTTAATAAGGGATTCTTCTGTGCATTTTTAATTTAAAGGCTGCATTAACTGCCTACTGCCAGTTATGAGTTGCTTTTACACAGAAGTTGCTCCCATATTTTTGGTTCAATTTGAGCAGCTGACAAAAGTCATAAAGATGGTATCTGGATCGGCAAGAGATACTATCGTATTCTGTAGGGTATGACAGTATGAGAGCTCTCCAATGTGCTTTCCCACTAAAATGCAAAATGCTTACTATTTTTGGAAGTCTGACTTCCCTAGCCATGCATTGTCTTGCCAGAGCAGATAGTTGCGGGACTGACTACCTGAAATGGAGGTCTAAAAATATAGCCATGACTAACTCATTGTATGGTCCAACTAGTTAGGTGTCCACCAGATGGAACAATGCAGCTTTCATTTCAGGCATTTTGTTCTTTGACCAAGAGAACAAAGAGGATGATGTGGCCCAGATAGCATTAATAACATTCTTTAACTCACTATTATTTTACAGCCTCTAAAAGACCTTGTACAAATGGGTCTTCCTGTAGGCTTTTTGTAAGAGTGCACTCAGTATGTAAAAATGCCCCTATTCACCTGGCTCTCCTCCATTGAAAAGTCATTACTGGCTTCATTTTGCAAAAACTGCCACTGAAGCTTTTTGGAGATGAGAAATCCAGTCAGTTTTGTGACTTGTGTTTCAAGACTGTGTGGCTGCAGGTTTTTTTTTTTTTTTTTTTTTTTTTTTTTTTTTTTTTTTTTTTTTTTTCCCAGGTGTATCAGGTTGTGAAGAAACTGCTACATGCACTACAGCATCCCAGTGAAATAGCCAATATGTTTTGTATGTTCTTATCTTTGCATAAGAAATCACTGACAATCAGATTGTATTCTTGTGCAAAACATGGCACATGAATAATTTGCCTGGCCTGCAGGGCATGCAAAGGAAATGCCTATAGATCTGTGTGTAAGAGCAGAAATGCAGCAAAATGAAGAAAAGCAAGAAGGCCCCAGACTACTGCCCACCATTACTAAGCAATCAGGCATTGTGTAGCAGCTCTTCCTGGGTTGGAGGGAAGTAATGGGCCGTCTTAAAGACTTTGTATTCTGTTGGTGTTGGCTGCCTAGGTCAGGCCAAGCTGTTTTACTGTTCATGGATACTTTTTAACTAGGGTAGAAGATGTCTTAAACAAAGCAAAACAAACACCAGTTGAACATGATTATATTCCTGCTTGGAAAAACCTGGGCAACCATCCCTAGGGTAACAAGGAAAAGAGGTCATGGAACAAACACTGCAACCTACAACATGAACAAGAGGAGGGCTGAGGTATCTGAAGCATAGGAGATGTTGACAAGGAAAACAGAAGACTTTTGAAAGAACAGAGAAATTGTGTCAAGGAATTTCTGCCTGCTTTGTCATGGGTACCTTTCCGAAAAACCTAAAGCACTGTCATAGGAAAAGGCTCAGGGGGACACCTGCAGTTGCAAGACACAGGCCTAAGGGAACTGATTAGCATAAAATGCAGTTAAAGAAATGAGGAAGTGTTTCTCCAGTTGGAAGTGAAATGTTAATACCAAGGCTCAAGTGGAAAGGCAGAGAAGTCACTTGTTTGTAGTTTTAAAAACCCAAGAGATTTAACAACTGTGGAACAAGGGCAAGGCTGTCTATCGAGACAGCAGCATGGAACTGAGAGTTGAAGGGGAGGTCTGAAACCTTTTTAGTTCATTCAGTTTTGTCTGTCTAAGATATTTCAGCAGCTGAACAGCCTGTAGAACAGCCTTGAGTGCAAATGTGCAGAAGTCTTGTGATTTTTGTGGAAGCGTTCATGTGAATACACTCACTCATACACTTGATTGGGATGCATGCTTGAAATCATTTCCTTCATTCAGTTAAAGCCTATTTTCTAAAGTGTTAGTAAATTACACACAGAAAACACAAAGAAAGTAAAATAGATGTATGAAGTTTGAGAGAAAGGGCAGTTAAGCTGCAGGCCAAGCTATAGTGTAAAGAGGCAGAATAATAATATGTGTGCAAAAGGAGCTGTTGAATGGAAATAAGCCAGCAAAGACAGTTGAGAAATCACCCTGTACCTACAAAGATGATCTGTCTTTCTGCCCACAGTTAGTCTGTTAACAGATCACAGCACACGCAAGGAAGAGAAATAATTTCAAAAGATCCCATGAATACTGAGCTGAAAGCAAGGAAGTGAATGTTAATGAGTAAAATGTATGAAAATATTAACTTTTGGCAATGTAGGCATCCTTTTAGGCTGAATGGGAGGGGTGGGATTTTAAAACATAAGGAACCCCTTAAAACTGGTGCCAAGATAGAGTTTAATGAGAGCAACAGAGCGCTGAAAAATACTCCTGAGAGCATCAGTTGCTATATCCTTCTTTCACATGTTTAATGCAAAATTAAAAAGACATTTAGTAGAAATGATAAAGAAGATACCTGAAAAACGTACCCACCTAAATCTGTCATCGGTTACTTATTTTATTATTAGTTGGTCAAATAATGAAACCCTAGTGAAATGTTCCTCTCAGTTCTTACTACACTGGAAGTATTGACTGAGAAAAGAAAATCAAAATCAGAAATACTGACTTAAGGAAAAGCGTCTGCAGTCCCTGTCTGTAACAGGAGCTAAATATATGCAGACTGCACATATTTATTGTGTATGATGGTTGGAAAATACATTTTTTCTGAGGAGTAAAATGCTACTAAGATCTGTAGAAGACTATGACATCATGATTTCAATTTCATTCTTTTTGTCTGGGGTTAGGGATCCCTCATATTTTTCCTTCCCACTGGAAGCTTTTAAATGTCACTTTTCTTCATTTTTCTATCCTAATGACAATGTCTATTGGTGTCATGGAAAAAGGGAGGTTTAAGAGGCAATGTTGGACAAAACAAGAACATTATAGGTTATTCTTTGTAAATACAATACACATTAAGACTTTTTCTGTCATGTTTTGGAAAGCAGAAAAAAAAAAAAAAACAGTCTTCCTCTTTTGAAGGACTTTGTCACTTTTCATATATATACATATGCAAATGATTTTCCAGATGTATGCGTTTTTGCCTTCAGTGGTGTTGCCACGTGTCTGACCCTGCGAGCCTGAGGAGAGGCTGCAAAATTCCCACCAAAGGACTGTAGCAGTCATTAGGAGTTGTAACATATTACATGTTGTAAAATACTTTCTGTAAATACTTGTTTTTCTAACATATTTAAATTAAGCTTCTATTTAAATATTTTAGTGTTCTTATGTATTTGCCTGTATCTTGTTAGTATTATCTGGATACTTCAAGACCTGTGCCATTCATGTCTTATATGACATTGCTCTGCTAAACCTCATTTGTGCACACATCCCCCACACTGCTATTGCAAAGGATTCTGTTGAGCCTCCACCAGCTAAAAAGCTTTTAAAGATTCTACTTCTTAGTTGTAATATATTGTTTTGCTGTATGTTGTAGTGCTTAAGTGTTTTGTATGATTCACCCAAAAACTGCATTAGAAAAAATGGAAATCAGAGATCATTGTGGTGTCTAGAATCAATTCCTAATTTTGTGAGTGCAGTGGATGTTTATGGGCTTTATGATTTAAAATTTCATCTTCTACCTCCGGAAGCAAAGATTAATAAAATTAATTTTAATTGGTGACTTTACTACAGTCTAGGTAGAAAAACATGAGCAAATGGAGGAAAAAGACCTAGAAATTTTTATTTTTCTAAACTAAACTAAAATACATTTATCTTGCTATTACCAACCATTGCTAAATATAAACATTCACTTCATCATTTTTTTTTTGTTTTCTAGCTCTAAAGAAACACATTAAAAAGTCATGCACTTCAACATCTGGTAGCCTGTGTTTTAATGCTTCGGAATATATTTCTGATATACAATCATAATAAAACTGCATCTTGTGTAACTGATAGACATTTTGTGTCTTTGCTGGTCTTGGATATACAGTATTGCACCCAATCTTATTATTTATCCCTGAAATATTATGAACTGAATTTCCTTTACATTTTAGTTCCTTTTGCTGTGTAAAAGAGCTTCAAAAGTGGCTGCAGATTTGGCAGGGACTGTCATAGACATGGCAATCTTTTCGCATTCATAATGACTTACAGTGCCCAACATATGAATGATGAAAAACAGAAAAGTGTGGTTCATTGACTGTCATTTCCTATGCTTGTCTCTCCTCTTGCAATGTGGCTGTGAAACATTTTCATACTGACAATATTGTGTTCTGCATGCATTTTGCTGTCATCTTCTGCATATGTAAATGGAGCAACAGGGTGCAAGATTCTTGAGTTTTCAATCCAATTAATTCAGGATGAAATTGTAAAATATAATAGGACCATAAAAGAAGTAGGAAACTGTGACGAAGGCAAGGGTATACATGTATATAAAAAGTGTGTGCTTGTGTCTTACATGATATTACCCAGTATGTACGCACATGCACTTTTTGTTAACAAGCCCAGTCATGTTGGGGTGAAGAGGAGTTTAGACACAGATAATTGTAGAAGTAGAATTAGAAATGACTAGAGTATGTGCTCAAATGCAGGCTTGGCATAGCACCATGTAATAAATTCATGAATGCTGTTCATAATAGCTTGTTGCAATTAGAGATTGGATTTAACTGTGATGAGTGACATGACCAGATGACATTAGGGGGAAATAAAAGCTGTTTTTTCAACAGTCTTGTTTTCTGTCTTACTTCTTGCCTTATATAGTCAATATTAAGTCAGAAGCTTCCACCTAATAGGAGACAAGACAGTATACCTATTACCTATGAAATCTATATCTTGGATAAAACCATGCGTTTGCTGTATTCAGCATATTTACTTGTAGGGGTCACCACTGTAAATAAATTGTTCTTCCTGTCGTCTGTTGAGATCTGTGGATCTGTTGAGGCTCTTCTGCTTGAATAAACTGGTGTACCTCAAGCAAAATCATACATAACTGAGCCAAAACAACACATGTTTTTCTTTAATTTCCTGTTTGGGTTCAGTTGTGACTAAAGTTTTCTGCTTGTGCCAGTTAGAGGTCAGTACGTGTAAATGGTATACACTGTGTATATGTACAGCCTTACTGTATTTGTGGAACTCTCTGATATGATCTTAGAAAAGTACAAACTTCATTAGGTAGGAAACATTTAAGACCTCACAAAAGTGTGAAATAAGTCTACTGACTCAGAGATTCCCCATGAACATTTACCATTCAGTTTTCAATAATATGCTGCAGGAACCTTTATATCTAGGGGTAAGAGCAGAAATCTTTACAGCAAGTCATCCTAAAAAGGGAGGTTGGGAGAATAACAGAAATATTCTGGCCTAATAAGTTCTCTGTTGGGTTGGATAAATAGTAATGGAGGGCAGTAATTTTTGGTCTATTCTCTAAACTTAATAAATCTAAAAACAATGCATTAATTTTCAAAAGTAGATCACCTTTCAAATGCTACCCGATGCTACATCTAGGTATGGTCTGGAGCCATAAGCAATGCACAGGGGTGTTGTCTCAGAGGAAGCACATGGAGAAACTATCCCTCTGTGGAAAATTTCTCTACTTTTCCTCCTTGTTCTACATGTGTGATAAGAATATAGAATCATAGAATCATAGAATATCCTGAGTTGGAAGGGACCCTTAAGGATCATCAAGTCCAACTCTTGACACCGCACAGGTCTACCCAGAAGTTCAGACCATGTGACTAAGTGCACAGTCCAATCGCTTCTTAAACTCAGTCAGGCTCGGTGCAGTGACCACTTCCCTGGGGAGCCTGTTCCAGTGTGCAACCACTCTCTCTGTGAAGAACCCCCTCCTGATGTCAAGCCTAAACTTCCCCTGCCTCAGCTTAACCCCGTTCCCGCGGGTCCTGTCGCTGGTGTTAATGGAGAAAAGGTCTCCTGCCTCTCGACACCCTCTTACGAGGAAGTTGTAGACTGCGATAAGGTCTCCCCTCAGCCTCCTCTTCTCCAGGCTGAACAGGCCCAGTGCCCTCAGCCGTTCCTCGTACGTCTTATATACGTCTCAATATAATGATACAATTCCACCTTAAAAAGGTCAATATTCTCAATACATATTTTTTCAGCTCAAAAGGATGCTTGCATGTATGGTGGGTTGCCTGGGGCAGAGCAATGGTTCCATGCACTTGTCAGTGGAAGGGGCTCAGAAACTCTGAACAGAATGTTTCTTAGAGAGAGAATGTCAATTAATTCAGTTGTAAATGTTCTGTGGGAAAGTGTCAGTATTGACTATACTTTGTTTGTTTGTTTTGCTTTCAATCAAAACAAAGCTTTTTGATAACTTTTTTATAACCTTGTCATGACAGAATATTTGAATATTTCATTTTGGGAAAACATTTCATTGTCTGATGTTGAAATGATGTTGAATGTGTCTGTTATTGAAAGTTAGGCCCCAAAAAATCAGAATTAAATCTTGTCATCCAAGTTGACCTAAAGTGGATTAAAAATGTCCTAGGGGAAACACTTACTTTGCCTCATTTTAGAAGGGAAGAAATGTTAAAACATCAGAATTTAGAAGAAAACAAAAATTCAACTTTCTGAGTAATAGCTGACTTCACCAATGTTCATTTAGAAATTACAGTTTTCAAGTTTTCAAAACTACTTAATCATGTATTTAAATTAATGAAAATTGCTAAAAAAAACAAAACTTATTTTTCACCCATCTCCATTTTGAAAGATTCAAAAAATAGTAAGTATTTTATTTATTAAGATACTGAAAAATGTTTTCGAAATGTCCAAACCATTATTTTTATTTCAATGCTGCTGTTTTAGCTTTTATCACAGAATCACAGCATGGCTGAGGCTGGCAGGGCTCTCTGGAGGCCGCCTGGTCCCAGCCCTGCTCCAGCATGGACACCCAGAGCAGGCCGCCCAGGGCCACATCCAGGGGACTTCTGGATATCTCCAGGGAGGAGACCCCAGAGCCTCTCTGGGCAGCCTGTGGCAGTGATCCGTCACCCGCTCAGTACATAAGTGCTCACTGGCGTTCAGATAGAGCATCTTGTGCTCTAGTTTGTGCCCATTGCTTCTGCTTCTTGAACCACTAAAAAGAACCTGCCTCCATCTTTTTTGCATCCTCCTTTGTGAACACCTTATGTTCTTGCTGCCTTCTCTCTCTTCCTCCATCTCCCCCCCCCCCCCCCCTTTTTTTTTTGTTTTGCTTTGTTTTTCCTTTTTGGCACTGAAAATGGACAAGGGAGAAAGCAGAGGAAGACATTGGCAATAAAGTGACAAATTAAACTGGTTGAGAAAGAAATAGCAAAAATAATAAAGCTGGATGAATGGGCTGATAGGAACTTAGGGTAAAAGGGTACATAAGGGTAAATACTAAGTTCTGTACCTGCAAAAGAAAGACCCTGTGCAAGAGCACAAATCTGGACAAAGAGCTGGAGGAGTGAAGCTCTTTGGAAAGGCCCTGGGGAGGCTAGTGGGCAGCAGGGTGGACATTAGGCATCAATTTGTCCTGGCAGCAAAGAAGGCGAGCAGTATCCCAAGTTGTGGTAACAGAACTACAGTCAGGAAGTGAATATTCCCTTCTAATCAGCCCTTGTTAAAAGACCACATTTGGATACTGTGTTCAGATTTTGTCTTCGTGATAAATGAAAAGTATCATAAATGAAAACCATAAATTGGAGCATATTCAGTGGCAGTTTAGCAGAAAGCCATAAAGATGGTTAGTTTTGGGCCTCCCCATGCGCAAACAGCATTGATAAACTGGAGTGAGTTTAATGGAAGGCCACCAAAGTGGTCAAAGAGATGAAGCACTTACCTTGGGGGTTTTTGGCTTTTTTTTTGGTTTTTCTGGCTTGATAAAGCCCTAAGTAATTTCATCTGACCTCATAACTGACCCTGCTTTAAGAAGGAGTTTGGACTAGATGGCCTCCTGGTGTTCCTTCCTGCCTATTATGATCCTGTGATCCAGTGATACACACCTTGATTTTAGGATTATTCCAACTTCCTCCACAGGGCACAAATATGTATGTGGAACATACAGGAAGGAAAGGAAAAGCTTGGAGCAGCGTGTTTTGTTTGCATGTTGGCTTCCAGCTTTGTTCTGGGATTAGTCAGAGGTTCATTTCCACATAGACCATTTTATAACTTAGTAATGTGTTCCATCATCTGTCCTAGAGTCATCAATGATTTTGCTGAAATCTGTACAGTTTTTGCTCTCTGTGTCCCCTCCACATGTCAGACACAGATCAAGTGTAGTTTTAACATGTTCTTGGCAGAAGCACATCTTGTTGATATTGTGCCTGTGTTAATCCTTTATTTCTTCAGTGATATTAGCACGTGCTTTTGAGTTACAAGCTGGACCTGTAGGCTTGATTGTTGCAATTTCCCTTGAAGCTGTGCTTGCAGCAAAGTTCTTTTGGTACAAGACATACGGTCTTGTCTGGTGTCTAAACAGTTAATTTATGATCATTCAACAAACCTATCATTCATCTTGTTCTGTGATTGACAACAAGCTAGCAGATTCAATTTAGTGTGTCCATAATGACTGTCCTCACTTGGAAGTTATGAGATAATATTAAAGTCCACTTTTATTTTCAGAGAGGAAATAAAACAACTTCCACAAGAAATTTGGCAAGATTTAAGTATTTTCACCTCCTTCTCTCTGTTGTATACCTTTTCATTTGCTTTTGTTCATATACAACCAGCATATTTTCTGCCTCGTGTTCCACTTGTTGTCCACCAGGACCTTAAAGTCTTTCTCTATAGAGCTGCTTTCCAGATGGTCAGCCCTCCTTGTGTACTGCTGCGTGGGGTTATTCCTCCCCATGGGCAGAACTTTGCACTTCCCTTTGTTGAACTTCAAGAGATTCCTACTCACACAGTTTTTCACCTTGCTGAAGTCCACTCCTCCCAGTTTGATGTGACCTTTGAACTTGCTGAGGGTTGACTCTGAACCATCTTCTAGGTCTTTAATGAAGAGGTTACACAATATTGCCCTAGTATTTACCTCTGGGGTACGGCAATAGTGACTTGCCTCCATCTGGTCTTTGTTTCACTGATCACAACACTCTGGGCTAGGTTGTTCAGCCTGTTTCAATCCACCTTACTGTCCACTTATTTAGCCCATACTGTGTCAGCTTGTATATGAGTTTGTTAATAAGACTGCCTCAAAGACCTTAATGAAGTTGAGGTAACATCTATCATTTTTCCCGTTATGTGATAAGGTAGTCACCTCATTATAGGATGCTATCTGGTTGGCTAAGCATGGCTTCCACTAGGTAAAACCACTCAGGCTACTTCTGATCACCTTCTTGTCCTTCATGTGTTTGGAAATGGTCTCCAGGATTAGTTGCAGAACTCTTTCAGGGACTGATGTGAAGCTGACTGGCCTGTCAGTCAGATCTTCCTTCTTGCACTTCTTGAAATGATACTTGATTTCTCTGGAGATATGAGTGACATCTGCTTGCTTTTACATTTTCTTTGCTTCCATGTAGTCCCTTTTGCCATCAGCAGACACAGTATTCCCATGTTCATCCATCCCTTTACAAGATTCATGAGCAATGTGCTGGATTTTCTAGACATATGCACAGTCATTGTTATGTGCTACTGCTCAAAGCAGTAGGGAGGCTAAGAAGCAGAACACTCATACAGGACCCTTGGAGAGTCTTTTTCTTTACCCTGCTCCTCTTTCTGAGGTACTTCTAGAGCTTATTTTGCTTCTATTACAGACAAGAGTAAGAAAGAGAGAGATGTAGGGCTTCTTCTGTTCATCTTCAAAAAACAGTGAGAGTTATCCCTGTTTTGGTGGCAGAGGTAAATTACAATTCTAGAAGCACTTTCTTGCCACTTCTGATCATGACTATGTCTCTGGCTGGGCCTGCCAGGAGATGGAACATTTTAGAAACAGAGTGATAAGGGAATTGGCTGTGAGAGAGTTTGGATATGTGAGCTATTAAAATAAACTGCCTCAAACAGCCTGCTGGTTTCCGGATAAAGAATATGCTATATCTGTAGGCTTTCATGAGCCAGCCTATGGATTCTCCTGAATTCTCTTCCTAGTTAGACTTTAAGAACTATATCACTAAAACTGACTTTAATTAAATCTCACAGTGTAACTTCTGTCAGGACTTCAGTGGTATATGTAGCCCCAAAACATCAAGGGTATTTTATTTCTGATAGTCAGATAATAGAGAGTTTGTTGCTTCATTTAATACTTCAACCTATATGTTGGATCTCAACTCATGTCAGTAATTTGGCAGAGACAAAATCTTTGTCAATGGCAGAAAACAATATGAACCACCTTGAAGATGTAAAATAATCATGCTCATGCAGGAACATGTAAAAGTGCAGAACCAGAACATTAAAGAAATATCTGGATACAATGGGACAGATAAAAGAAGGACATCAAAGACCAGCAATGTGTACCAGTGAGATATAATTTGATGGCAATTTTTATTTACGTGCTTGTGGGAAGATTAAGAAAGAAGAAAATGAGTTGAAAATAGAATTGTCTTCTTCTAGAGACCACCAGGCTAGATCAAAATAATAAAATATCCTGGATCAACTCATCTGGTACTCAAAACCACATAGTTCTTTACCCATGAGGAAATCCTAACTATGCAGACATCTGCTGGGTAACAAACACTCAAGCTTGGTTCATTTAAGTACAGTTCTACTGTTTAAAGTGAACATGTGAGAATGACATCTAGGACCTCCATGCTTGTTGATTCTCAAAGATCATTCTACTAGACTTCTGCTCACTAATTAAAAGATGCTTCTTTAGCATTAGCTCACCAGCATAACCTTATTTCCTCAAGGTAATGTAAGTTTTCTGCTATCAGGCATCTTCATCTACACTTTTTTCCTCTGATTCTGATTCTTCTTTTCTTCCTCTTTCTCTGATACCTTTTCAGCCTGAACTGTAGACAAGTCTAGGTGACTAGAAAGCTGAAAACTGTCCTTGGTGAGGCAGATGGGGAAGAAGAAACAAGTTCTCGCTCTGGGGCTTTTTTTTTTTATTATTTTTATTTTTTTCTGTACCCTTAGCAACTCTGATCAATGAGAGTCATGAAGGGGACCTGGCTGAAGGAGCTCCTTTGCCATCCAACTGTCTTCATTGTCCCTGTGAGGACCTGTCTTCTTCAGAAGAGGGAGGCTGATTTCATGTCCTTTTCTTCTAGAACTCCGTCTGAACCTAACAGAAAGTGTGAAAAGCCATCAAGAAAAATGGTTTTGTGTAGAGCAGTTATACAGTTTGAGGAAGGGAGACAGTGGATAATGAAAAAAAATCTTAATTCTAAATTACAGACCTGAAGTAGATCTTAAGTAGAAGGTGCTCAGGAGGTGCTCAGGAGTGGGCCACAAAGAAACCTCAGTGTTGACATATGATGAGAGAAGTGAACTAAAATATGCTTACTACTGAGTTGTAGTGTGCACTCTGCTCATTACTGTAATCAACAGGTTGGGCCCTCTGTCTGATAAAGATGGGTAGAAGGCTCAGAAATACAAGTTGGAAATAAGAAGAGATTTAGCAAAGAGAAACTCGCAACAAAGTTGTCTGCTAAAACAGAGCAAATCTGAAGAGAGAATGAAAGCAACTCCTAAAACAGAGTACTCCTACTTCAGGGTGGAACAAGGGCACTTTCTAGAAATACTGATCACTCCAGTAAGCATTGCAGCTGCTATTACTCTATGGAAAATTAACAAGTATAAAAGTACTAGAATCTGTCCTCAAACTTGAATTGGAAGTAGCTTTAGTGTCCACATAAATAATTTTCCTCTCTAATTGAATGATACACTCAGCCCCAATAGTGTACCTATATCAGACTTCTTAATCTCTTAAAGAGTGCTTTCTGTAGTTCTGTTCCCATGGAGTAATTCCAGCAGTGTTTTTTTGCTGGAATTAATGTTACAGTCACTGAGAACAGCTTCAGGAAACATGTGTCCCCAGAGCCCTGTTCCACAGCTACCTTGGGTGCATGATGTTATGAACACATACCCTGTATTCATAATCCTCAGAAGAATAGTCAGATAATCTGAATTAAAAAGATTCTATGTACTTTGTGTACCTCTTGGCCCTTGGTATGTATGTTCAGTTTTTGCTTCCATCAGTCAAAACAGGTATACAAGACACATACTTAAAAAATAATAAAATAAAATAAAAAATAGATGTTTGTGAAATCCTTGCTTAACATTCCAGACTGCATTTTTGATATATAAAATTGTATGTTTTTTTACAATTCAAGAGCAACTCTTAAATATTTTAAAATATGGTTAGACTATATTGCCGTGTCAAAGTGGAGCGTTTCTGATAGGATCTATTCTAGCAGTCTCCTTTTTTTCCAGAAGGCAGACATTCCCTGGGTCATTACTGAAAGAGATACAAGAACTCAAATTTTCAGTTTAGGAATTTAGGAGTAAGTAGAAGAAAGCAAGCCTGTCCTTATACATTTGTATAATATCAAAGATGCTCTGCATCATTTATTTTACAGGTTATGACAAGACCATATCTTGTATCTGTTGACACATTTCTGAAATGTCTTTAATACAACACTTGTGGATATTACAATCAATAAAATCTAATTTAACAACATAATCTTGTCCTACAAAGGTAGGTAAACATACTGTATTGTTCCATTTCTTAAAGTTCCACGACAGGAGAATTCTAAGCCTGATTAACATTTTATTAAAAAGAAAAGAAAAAAAAAAAAAAGTGCTTTCTTCCTTCGTTGTGAATTATGAAACTGTCTTGAACTATATTGTGTTCCCCTTTCTTTGGTGTTCCCCTGCTTCGTAGAGTTTCTCACCAACTGACCAATTGACTGCCTGCTGGTTGAATCCCAAATGGAGGTAGAAATCTTGTAAAAAAAAAAGTACAAAATTAGTTAATTTATGTGCTCAGTGTTATATAAAAGTACAATGGAACTTGCTTAGTGTTACACAGAGAACTATAATTCTGACATTTGCTAACTCTTAAAAAATTTAATTTACAAATTTATTACTATCTTAATGCAGATTTTTGGTGTTTTATAGCACGACACAGACATTTTCATAAAGCTTTATGTGCAGGAATTTGTACTGTGTTATATGTAGTAACTGGCTCTTTTTTTTTTTTTTTTTTTTTTTTTTTTTTAACCTTGAGTGTACTCACTGACAATGACAACTAAGGCTGCCATTTTCTCTGGGTCCCATCTTGAAATGCTGTGTGACCATTTCAGTCCTAGGAAAATGCGCTCATTGTGTATCACCATCAATGTCTTAAGATGTACATACAGTAACATTTGCATTAGGTTTTGCCAATATGTATGGAAAATATCATTTCTGTAAATTTTAGCATGGATAGAAGTTACTAAGAAAAATTCTTTTAAGAAAGAATGTAAAACAATTTACAATTCAAAGATCTAATGTGTTAAAGTGAGGAAATAGAAAAGAGAACTGAAATGATTTCATGAAAAAAAAAAATATATGTTTTTACTATTGGCTTTCTTTTGCTCACCTGACACGCAGTATCATATCCTCCAAAGAGAATTGGGATTCTAAATGTCTCTTGTTCCACCTTTGTTCTTCAGGTACAGCTCTCTTTATGACTCCCATTCAGCAGAGTACTCAAGACACAGTAACTTTTATTAAGCAAGGAAACCAGTCGACTTTAATGAGGTCACTCATTGATGGAAAACCTCATGTGCCTAAACACTGTGCTCTGGTCCACTTAGCTAACACATGCACACCATACCTCATTACTATACAAGATTTCAGTTAAATATAAATTGAAGCAGCTACTGCATGTTGTACATTCTGATAAGAAGAAGAAAAATTGCCACCTCTGAAAGTAAAATACAGAATATCGGAAGAAAACCAAATGAATATTCTATTAGTGATAAATCCCATCCCTCAGGGAGACTTAGTGTTGGACCTTTGCCTTTGAAAAGAAGTGATATATTGAGCTAAAGCTGAATCTGCTTTTTAAGAACAACATTGATTCCACTCCCATCCATTCTCAAGAGTTTGATTTCAGCCTGCAGGAATACACCACACTTCAAATCCAATACAGCAGTTTTTCCAGTGATGCATTTTTTGTATGATTATCTTATACACCGCAAAGCAGATGCAGAAGTTAAGAGAGAGACATGCTATCATGACCAAAAAAACAACCAAACAAAACAAAAACAAAACAAACAAACAAAAACATACAGGTTTAATTTGCACACTAGGTGAAAGTCCTAGCATAAAGAAAATGGACTTGAAATTGTCCATGCTGCCATTACTCTACTGGGGCACAAAGATAGCTCTCCTACACTTGCATCCTGTATTACTTCTGGTGTGACCCAAGCTGTAAAGACCATAACATCTTCTCTTTCAGTGTTGTTTTATGGAGATATGCTTTAGCTTAGCTCTGTTTTTATGTTCCATCAACTGACTCCCCTTTCAGGATTTTGTACAAAACTCTATCAGAGTGTTTCTTTATGGATAACATTAAAGGCAACAAATAGCTGAACTCTGGCAAATCTTAAAACTAATTAGAAATACAGACCATTCAATATCATCATTAGTCTAAGGCATTTTCTTTCAAGGAATATATATATGTGATGGATTTCTATACGTTTTCCAGTGTTCCAGCACTGCATCTTCTGACATACCACCAGAGCCTTGGTCCTGTTAGAGCTTCCTTCAGCTGTAAGGTACTTACCAGCAATCATTTTTACTGACTCTTACGTATGCTGAGATGTGATGTGTTACATGTCTCTTCCTGAGAAAGTAATAATAATTTTTTTTTTTTTTTTTAGATGTTGATTTGCTTAGCAGGTCTTGAAAACATTCACCCATTGCTTTCTTTTTCTGTTTGAAGAATCTTTCCTTGCTTACCGTAAGCTAGCCCTAAACTTTCCTGCTGAGATCTTATTAAACTGATAAAGGTTTACTATTTCTCTATCAGTAATCACTTCAATGTCTTTGAAAGTACTATATACATTTTTCTTTTTGCTTCTTCTCATGCTGGTTTTCACTGCTCACTGTCTTTTGTTATGCACAGAAGTTATGCCTCTTCCTGACTTTCTGGAAGTGTTTTAGAGAAAGTGATTTTTACTTGGTGTATTTTCTTTCACTCAGTTCTGCTTGTTCTTGCTAATTCAGATTTCTAGATGACTCATATTAAAACTAGATATTATTGTGACAGTGTTTGTGATGCTGCTATGTGAAAAAAAAAAAAAAGTTTATGATATAGAAGGAAAGTGTTGTGGGAGATATAAATTTTAGCACTTAAATGCCTTTCTTGAGGCCAGTTTTGATTTTCCATTCATATATCTTGCCTGTTACCCTTGTACTGGCCTTTGAGGATTTTTTCTTGAGTTTGATATTGATTATTGTCAGCGTCTTCAGGCCTGAACCACTTGCAAGTAAGTGGATATGCAAGCAAACATAAACTCAGAATCTGCAATAACATGCAAAATATCTGACTGAATGTTCAAATTGTAATGGAGGCTGATCAGCCAGTAGCATAATTTTGGCACATTACTGTATTATTGCAGACACAGTTTGGCAACTGCATCCAAATGTGTTTATGAAGTGTGTTTCCATTTTTAATACTTTCTGAGGGTTGTGTTTTAAAGGACAGTATTTAGAAGGGACAGGATTTATTACCATGTTTGTTGAGTTTTATGACTTCCTGCCCTGCCTTGTCCTTTTCTGAGTGTGAGAAAAGGAGCTGATTTCAACAAAATCTAAGATGGTGAAGGTATAATTTCACTTTGTGAAAGCCCCATAGCACATTAGTGTGGCTTAGCTCTACATGTGTTTTCTCAGCTAAAGTGCTTTACATTTCCAAGGAATAATTTTCTACTACTCCTTTTGTTTTTGAGAAGAGACTTGTCAGCGTATAATTTTCCTGGCTTTTTATGTTCCACATTTTCACATTTTTTTCCTCAGCTTAAAAGCCCTGCTTTACTCCAGTGTTCTACTTTCTGCTACAGTAGCTATTTTAACATTATTGTTACTTTGCTATTTAATCCTGTCATTTATTTTTTTCTTGGTGAATTGATAGTTTCTTGTCACATATTTAATTGCAGAATAATTCTTAAGATCTTTTCCTACCACTTTATGCTGTCCCCTTTCTTCTGTTAATTGCATTGTAATAAGAAGGATACAGGCAAAAACATAAAGTTCATCATGTAGTTGGAAAATAATCTTGATACATCTTGGCCCCATTTATGACCACTGGACTGTTGCCATTTACTTTGAGGATAGTGTGGACAGTGCCTTGAGGGTAATGGTCCTCTCTCATCAGCATGAGTATACCTTCAAGACAAAAGATTAACATTTGATATGTATGTTTTCTTATGGTTTCAAATAGCTATGATTAAGAAACAGGCTCTAAATGTATACATTTTGCTGTACTGTATGTTCTACAAACTCTGGTTGTTGTGATCTAAGAGCGAGTTTTTAGTGTTTGGCTGGCTTTCAGTAAATTCCCATTTATCTAAGCTCATGAGTAGATAGTTTAGTTGATGGTGAGCTGCAAAGCCATCCGAGGGAAGCTGAGGCCTGCAAGGGAAAACATTATTCCATGTATTCTAGGATGAGATCAGTCAAAGCCTAAAAGAGGTTCACAAAAGCCATAGTTTTCAAAAGACATCAGCTTCCAGAAAGAGCTTGGTATATATTGCCTTGCATGACTAAACTCGCCAGTATTTTAAGAGAATCTAATCCTTTAAGTGCAGAGTAAAAGTTGTTAGTTGGCTGTGCATACTGTTAATTAAGTAAAAAATATATATATATTTTCTAATAAATATTCTGGAGTTAATTTGCATGTATAAAATGATTATATTGGCATAATAGGGGGACACAATATGCAAAGGCAGTGAACAATAATAGCTCCCACAGTATCTGTAGGGCCACAGGATGTTTTTACTATAGTCTGGAACAATGTGTGAGAAGTTTTAAATCTGCATCAAATTCTAATTTTATGACAATAGAACCGCCTAAAAATAATACTCTGTTATTCATGACAAATATATGATCCTTTTTATTTATTTATTTATTTATTTATTGTGGAAATGATGTGACTGTAGAAGGTACAGTATTTTTCTACTAACATAATACAGTAACTGGGGCATCACTCATTTGCTTCTTACAACTCTTCACTGGCCACTTAAAAGTTCAGCTTTCATTCAATGTATCTAATCTCTCTCTCTCTCTTTTTTTTTTTTTTTTTTTTTTGTTTCAATCCTAGTATTACAAACTATTTGGACCCTACTTTTAAAAATGGTTTGCAGCACATCTAGTAAAGTATTAGTCTTGGTTTTAAAATAATGGCTGGCTTAAGAGTAACTTAGCGGACATAAATATAAATGACAAATGAGTATGGTTCTGCTTTTCAAAGAGTCAAGTGTCCTGCTTATTTTCTGCTACAGGAAGTTATCCTTCATAGATGTTTTACATTTGCCTGGAAGTTCATTTTATTATCTAAAAATAAAATAGCTAATTATATTAAGAATGATTTTATGCATGTTGTGACTCATAAAAAAATCCAGTTTATAACACTTTTTCATGAATATTAGAGAGGATCTTCTGTGCCCTCTTTGGTGAAGTAAGATCTTTCAACTGGAATTTAATCATTCAAACAAACAAACAAAAGCTTTATTTGGGGGAGTTAGCAAGTTGCTCCATGATACAGTCATAAAAATGTACTCTCAAACAACCCTGCAGAAAAATATAATTATGCTCATAAACAGAGTCATTAGAGATGAATGAGCAAGGAGTGGACAGAATGTGTTGCTTGGTAAATTTAGCTCTGCCTCTGTCTGCCACTTGTTTGTGAGCTGCTTTGGTCTCCCTTGAATCTATTTGTTAGTCTAAATTAGTCTCCAGTCATGGTGGCAGCTCTTGTGTGTTCCCACGGCCCTGGGAGCTATGCCAAACATGTTCTGCTGCAAGCAGAACCTCCTGGAATGGGCAGGCTATGGAGGATGTGCCAGAGTCCGGATCTGATCTTCTAGCTTGGTGAGTGGGCAACGGATGAAATTCTTCTCCTTTTGGTAAAAAGCCAATAAGACAAACAATAAAACAGATAAATTTCGCAGGTATGGAAAATGGAATAAGAGCTGAGAACACAGAACATCTGGAACTCATCAAAGGCCAAATCCCAGCCAAATAGGGTGAAGCAAAACATGGTATCTCAAAAACACATCTTAATCTCAGAAGAATGGAAAAGAAATGAAACCTCTGTGAAAAAGAATCTATTGGTGTGGTCACTGTCTTTGAAGCCAGCTGTGAGCAAACTTGGTATCAGTGTATGTGCTCTCACTGAAGCAGCAAATCAATTCTAGAAAGAGCTCAAGGAACATATAACAGACTCTAATGTTGACATTAAAATTATCTTGACACTGAAGTATTAAAGTGGGAAAATGAGAAGGGACTATATTTCTGACAGCTGCTTACAGTGGAATCACATTAATCAGATTTGCAGACCTGAAGACTGCCTTATTGTACCTCACAATTGCATTTGCAAGAACACTACCATTCAGTGATGAAGTTCTTATCTACCCGATCAACCACAAACTTGATTAACACAACAGACTTAATTCAGACTTAGGGAAGTTACTTGTGATACAGGCTGCTTTTATGAAAGAGAGAAAACTGCTCCTTTAAAGAACTGAAAATAAGAAATGAGGCACAGCTAAAGCAGAGAATCTAAAGAATAGATGAGAATCACGTAATGATATTAGTCACCAAGAGCTGGCTTTAGAAGACCACTGACTGATGTGCACAGAGAGTGTTGATACTGAAGCTTTGTTATAAGGCATGCAGTCATATAAAGAATGGACTGTTTTAATGAGTATCTCAGTGGTGAAGCGGATAAAGACAAAGATTCAGAGCCATTTTCTAGGCTGCTGAACAACTTGTGGAAGCATCATTTTTATTATTTTTGAGGAGTGTAAGGAAATGATTAGAGCTAGAAGGAACAACAAAGTTTCTGATGAATTATTAAAACAAAGGAACCTACAAGTTAAATCAGATTGTACAAAATATTTTTTAAATCGGGAATTTTGAAAACTAAATCAAAGTAAATGGGAAGTGGGTGTCAAATACTCATTTTTTTAATATGAGAATATTAAAATTAAAAAACCACTGCAGGAATTCCTCACTTCATAAGGTCCCATCTAACTTTTATAGTTTTACATATGCTAAAGAGCTACACAGAGGAGTTGGTATGAGATAGAATCATAGAATCATTAAGGTTAGAAAAGACCTTCAGGATCATCTATTTCAACCATACCCTTAATAACAATATCACACACTAAACCATGTCCCTAAGCACCACGTCCAACCTTTCTTTAAACACCCCAAGGGACAGTGACTCCACCACCTCCCTGAGCAACCCACTCCAATGCCTCACTACTCTTTCTGAGAACAAATGTCTCCTAATTTCTAATGTAAACCTCCTCTGGTGCAACCTGAGGTCATTCCCTCTTGTCCTATCACTAGTTATCTGCGAGAAGAGACTGGCCCCTCGCTCCCCACACCTTCCTTTCAGGTAGCTGTAGAGAGCAATAAGGTCTCCCCTGAGCCGCCTCTTCCCCAGACTAAACAACCCCAGTTCCCTCAGCCACCCTTCATAGGACTTGTGTTCCAGGTCCTCACCAGCCTCATAGCCCTTCTCTGGACACATTCCAGGGCCTTGATGTCCTTCTTGTAGTGAGGGGCCCAAAGCTGAACACAGTACTTGAGGTGCGGCCTCACTGGAGCCTAGTACAGGGGGACAATCGCCTCCCTGGTCCTGCTGGCTGCACTATTCCTGATACAAGCCAGGATGCCGTTGGCCTTCTTGGCCACCTGGGCACACTACTGGCTCATGTTCAGGTGAGCATCGACCAACTCCCCCAGGTCCTTTTCCTCTGCTCAGCTTTCCAGCCACTCTGCCCCAAGCCTGTAGCTCTGCATGGGATTATTGTGGCCAAAGTGCAGGGCCTGGCATTTAGCCATGTTGAACCTCATCCCACTGGCCTCTGCCCATCGATCCATCCTGTCCAGGTCCCTCTGCAGGCCCTTCCTACCCTCCAGCAGATCGACACTTCCCCCCAACCACATGTTGTCTGCAAATTTACTGAGGGTGTACTCAAAGATATGGAGGAATTACAGAAAAACAGGTCTGTTTTGGCTTAGATATTTTCATCTTGGCAGTTGCTTGGGAAAAAAAAGTGGGAATATAATAAGAATACACAATTTTAAAAGATGATATGTAATATTATAGCTCAAGACAGTAGTGTGGCCACAGGGAACAATTTTGGATTCCTGAGAAAAGTGTTCAAATTTGTGTTTTGTAGAGTGTAATGAGGTAATAAATTCTCTACCTAATTTGACAGGAAGTTATACTAAGGCAGAAAGATCCTTGCTAATTTTTAAAATGGGAATGGAAAATATGTCATGATAATTGCAAAATTCTTTCAGTAGTGCATTGACTTTTAAGTTGTGCTGATATATATTAATAATCAATTTACCATGAAATAGACAGAAAATATGATATAAAGGATGGTTGACAACTGTGCTTGAAGAGGCAAGAAAAACCTAATGTGTAGAACAATGTGAAGATGCTGAACAAGTTTAGTTAACAGTAAGTAATCAGATATGATCAACAAATCACTAAGGGTAATACTTGGTAACATTTCTTGCTAATAAAGCCTCGTGGATGATTTAAGCTAAGACATGGTACAGGAGCAGGACTGTCTGTTTCTCTAGTAAAAATATTTAGCCACCAACAACTACTGAGGAGCAGCACTATTGCATATCTGTAGCTTGGTCTAAGGCATCTTTTAAGGTGAAGTATGATGAGCACAGCCTGTACGAATGAGGAACACCTGGTGTTGAGATGTACTGTTTTTAATGAGAAGAATCTGATGTATACAAAAAAAAATCTGATAAAGATTTCAGGTAGGTCAATCATGATCAAGAACTGCCAATGCAGTGATTCCTTCAGTGGGCTGAAGTGCTGTTTTATTAGAATAAAGATTAATCAAACATCACTTGGTAGGCTCTGCATGGTTTTTAAATATATGCCTGACTACAGTGAAGAAGCATGACACAGAGTAAAATAACCCTGAGAAGTTCTGCTGTGAAATACCATCAACAGGAACAATATGACTGTGATCCCGTGGAACAAGTTGTTAGAGCAGTCCAGGAACTCTAGCATCTTTACTGCTCTAGTTTCAGCCCTGCATATTAGTCTTTATAGGTATTTGATATGCTGAATATATTTTTACATTTCTGTTTCTATGTGTAAGCCCAGATTCAAAGTTAATGAAAGAAGATGACCATGATTATATCCACCTAAGGAAAAATCTGAGAGCCGTACTTCTAGTATGAATTACTGTTGTTATGACTAGTACCTGGAAACTAAAACTGCTCTTAGGTTTTCACTCTGAATTTACAATTTTGCAAAGCAATTCCTATAGCACACTTGTGATGAATAGATGTGAAAAGCAGGCTCAGAAAAGTTATACCAGCTAAGTGAATGGAGTTTTCTGTTTTAAATGTTTGCAGCATTTTTGCACTTCTGTTGCTCTAAATTATTTATTATTTAATTTCCTCTTGTTTTGAGTCTTCAACTTCACTTACTCAATATGGAGGTCAGAACTTCTTAATAAATTACTTTGTGAATGGTTGGAATCTAGAGAATATACTCTATATTTTTAAATAAAGCTTCTTTTGAAATAGCTGTGGTTGTTGCATTTGTAACAATAGTCAGTGTCTGAATGTGATTATTTTTTTTATATGACCATCGCAAACAAACACAAACAAGATCTTTTAAAATTAGTTTTCCACAAATTACTTTTTACAAATTAAAAAATATCCAATGGATTTGTACAAATTCCAGGTGCTTAGCTGAACCAAGCAAACCATCAGATTTCTGAATTACAAAAAAAAAAAAAAAAAAAAAAAAAAAAGGTCAATGGACTGTAAAAACACAGTGCTTATTTGAGGGAGGAAGTTCTGGGAAAAAAAAGCACTCACATGGCTTGGAACAGGGGATGAAGAATAGCAAAGAATGTTTTTCTTTTCTGTAGACTAAGAGGACATCTACTTGCTGAGGACAGTGGAGCATCGATACAGTTCTTAGAAATAAGCTACATGAAAGCAACAGAAACCAGTGAGTTTGTACATGAAACAAAGAAGGACTTAGTATGATCCATTTAAAAGGCTTCTTTATACCCTCTCTGCTTTACCTGGTTTAATGCAATAGCAAGCAATATATGTATCTATTTACTTAAACAGCTATTTTTCAAGGATGTATTTCTTAATTTGTTTTGATGTCATAAAATACTGTCTGAAATTAGTAGTCCATATATTTTTCACTGAAAAGAAAGAGGATTTCTTAAAGTACATCTATTTGACTTTGTATATATTACTACATTTATATAACAATTCTAATCTGTATCTTCCCTAGTGGTATATTTTTATACACATGGTATTAGTACACTTGTGTGAGTATTTTCTTAAAGATTCATTGACATTTAAAATTCTGTTCCCTGTGGCTAACCCCTATGTTGTGGATAAAATAAGCAATGCATCAGTTACCAGACATGTTGAGTATCTGAAATTCATGGGATTTGGAATGCATCTTATTATTTGAACACTGCTGGCTAGCGTTAGGCATAGGAATGTTTGCTCAGTATTCAGTAAAAAAAAAATAAGCAAAGAAATTCTATTCTGTTCCACTCTTGATAGCCCCCCCAGTTTCCATGGATGTGAAGTCCTGTAAAACCACCCGTTAGATAAATGGGAGGGCAGAATAAGAAAGACAGATTTATAAATTCAGAGTTTAGCAAAGACCTCAGATCATCTTTTCACAGGCAAAAAAATGGGACTGATAATGCAACGGAATTGCATCAGAATAATTAAGATCAAAAAATGACTTATCAGGACATATCTTGTTCACTCTTTTTCTGTCTGTTTGTACATCTCTGTAGCAAAAATGGGACAGGGAACTGTTCCTAGTAGGTTACACAGAGATTCTCCACAAAGGAAGCGTGGGTACCATTAAACTGATGTAACCTTTCTGCCCAAGGGAGGTTTGATCTTGGTTAAAATCATTAGCAAGGGGTGGGTAGTGTGATAAGAATAGCTTTAAGAGAAGAAAAAAAAGACAAACAAACAACAACAACTAAATCCACAAATAAAATAAGAAATAATTTATGTGGATTACCTAGTCATGCTCCTGACATAAGGAACTATGAGGTCTCTACCACCTTCTGCAGCCTTTGGCTGGGAACTGTACAGCTCAGGAAAAGAATCGAACATACAGTTGTTTCAGAAGCCAAATGATGTGGTTGCTTCAAAAGCCTTTGCTGACTTGGAAAAATCAATTAATTCAGTTATTCATTGACTACTCTCTGAAGAAACAGAAAAACAGAACTTTCACCAGAAGATTTTAGGGGAGTCATGGGTGGCAAGTAGAATTATAGTTTCACAAATGCTCTGACTCTGCAGTGAAATAACAATGGAGGCTGACTGTCGTCAACCTATTGGAACAGGGATTGGTTTCTTGAGACACATAGCTTAAAGCAAACTGCATGCCTATTCTGTTCACAAAATCTAGGTGTTCCTTTGACAATAACAGTAATAAAAAGGCGATGAAAGAGCAGAGTTGTAGAGAATACAATAACATAATGATTTCTCAGCAACAACCATCATGGTGCTGCTGCTTGAAGGGAAGTTTTTGAACCTAAAAAGGTACATTTGAATGATTCGCTGGTCAAAATAGATTACACTTTGGATCCAATACAATGGATCCAGCATAGCAATGAATGTAAGTAGTTACTGCTGCTTCTTGTTTCTAGGGAGACAACACATGTAGGTAGACTTTGGGTTTTCAGTCGTCTCTAATTGGTGGTCCTTTCAAGAAGGTGTCCACAAGTGTAGTGAAAGCTGTGTAGGTACAGTGAACTGAAAGTGCTGTTTGTCCTCAAATACTTACCCAGCTTTGTGTCTGAATTTTGCAGCTACACAAAGCTCCATGTAGGTGAGTCTAGGTTATTGTTAGCCCAGATACATCCTGAATTCAACAAGGTTCAGTCCCTTTGAAATGGTACCATCACAGAGTATGGTCAAACTTCCTCTGATTTCAAACAGCTATAATTTTCCCATAAATACTGATGGTTTGAAGCAAATCTCATGAGCTTTCAGAGGGTGAAAAATCTTCTGTATGCTAGTAACATAAACTAAGAAATGTTTAGCTGCCAAGTAGAGTTGAGTGAAATATTTTTGATTGCTTTCTTTGTATGCAGAGTAAATAAAAACATTTGTGAGCACAGGTTGTTTTAACTGAAAAGTTATCAAATTAATAATGATGTTTCTAAACATTTTTTTAGATACTTTTATTCAAAAAACTTTATTTCAGAAGTTACTTATATTTAATAGTGAAATAGGTGATAAATGAAAAAAACCACCCAAGCTGAAGAGTTTCATTTGATCTGAAACTGAACATCCTTTGATCTTTTATTTTATTGTGGAAAAAGTAGATAATGGCTACTGGTCAGCCAACATTAAGTCAATTTTTTATGCTGCCTGAGTTATAATTGCTTTTTTTTTTTTTTTTTTTTTTCCAAAACAATTTGCATGTTTGATGTTCCTTTTCTCATGGCCCATTTTTATCTAAAAGAAAAATACTGTCCATGGACTCAAAGTGTGCTTTTCTGCCATGAAAAAATATGCTGTATTAAAAGTATTGAAACTTAAAACTGTGAAGAAAAGTGGTGATTTTACCTGTGACCTGTGATTTACTGTTGAAGAGAGTGTATACCTATAAGGCTGATTTATATTCAGTCCTGGGTGTAGAGGAGTAGATACATTTTTGACAAAAATGATGGAATTTTGTGTTGTGTTATGGTTTCATGTGCAAATCTTTGCAAAATAAATTTTAAAAAGTACCCCTTTCCCTCATATAACTTCCCAGAGAATCATGGAAAGTCATTTTTCATGACCACTAGTTAGAACAGTAGTAGCAGAAAGTAATCTTATTGTCATGTTTCTCAAGACTAACATGTTTATCTTATTTTTTTTTTTAAATAGCCAAACCACCACCTAAAAATTAAAATATTTGAAATTTACTTAAATTATAATATTTAATATTTTTGTTCTTTATTTTTCAGTCTTCAAAATACATAGTAGATATTTTGGTTCATTGAACCTTAGACAAAAGAAAGTTAGAACCCCCCCCCTTTTTTTTTTTTTAAAAATGAGCACTTAACGAAATGCATTTAGAAATGCAATATTGAAAATAATGAAATATTTCACCCTTTTAGTTGCACGCTGTCCACTCCTGCTCCTCTTCCAGTTGAGATCTAGGTCTTATTCCTGCAAACCAAAAACATACATAATCAGGGAAAATCCTGTTTCCAAGGAGCTTCAAGGTTAATGAAGCAAGACAGGAAAAAGAAGTATCATTATTCTCACTTTTTCCAGCTGGACACTGAGGAACTGATTAGGATACTTGCCTAGCATCAGAAAAGTTTGATGCAGCATCTAGAATTCAACATATGTCTTTATTTTCCCAGGTATCTGCTTTAAACAGAGTCTTTTTTCCCTTCCGTGAAACTTTATTCTTTCTGAAACACTGCAGTGAAGATTCAGAATGGTCAAACCTGGATATTTGAACACATATATTTGAAATTTGCTATATTTTGACAAGCTTCAAAAAAAAAAAAAGCCTGCTAACATTCTCTTTTAAAAGCCATTAAATAGTCTGGTACTAGATGTTAGGCCACACTTTCAAAAGCTTTTGCCAGTAAAAATACATTCCTTATGCAAACAAATCACTATTTATGTGTTCTAGCTGGACATTTACATGAACAAACACAAATTTTGCCTGGGCAAACACTGATACATGAAGGCTCCACTGCATTTCTCAGGACAGAGCCCTTACTAAACACGTTTTCTAGCAATAAGTAAACTATCCATTTTGAAAGTGTACTCTTCTATGATTTAAGAAGAATGATGTTGTTCATATTAGTAAAATCTGGAGGAATAATAAACTGATGGAACTGAGCAGCTATGTTTCCTATATTTTTTATTAACTTTTCAAGTTTAATAAAACTTCCTCTTAGAAAGTTATTATTTGCTCTTTTTTTTTTCTTTTTTTTTTCCAGTGTACTTAGTGTTTTTACCATAATATATAAATGCAAGTTCTTTTACACAAAGCATGAACTCAGTAACATGAATTCATGACTTCTCAGTTTTGAATGAATTGCTTTGATCAGAAATAAAAGGAGCAATAAATCAACATCTTCAGAGGGGTCAGAGAAGACAGAAAAATCCTGTGATTTAATTTGGAATAGAGGATTTGTGGAATATTTTTGGAATAGAGGTTTGTGCCCTTTTGCTAAGGATTTGTCTTGGGCTAGCCTTGTCTGCTTTATCTGTCCACCATCATCAAATGGAAGATCCCAACTTGAGAACTGGAGACTCTCCAAAATATATGGAAGTTAAATAAATCTAAATAAATATCCTCTCATCTGCACTGTAATTCTTCTATTCAGAGTTGGAGGTCTTGTAAGAGGACCTCCTCTTACATAGGTCTTGTCTCCTTGCTACTTTTTAGTTTCTTGGTATTCAGCCTTTCATTTCCTTTGGCTTTCTAGAGGATATTTAGATGGTCTATGCTTAGCTTCAGTAGTTTTAATCAGGCATAATACAAGGATATTGGTAAAGCCTTACTCTGGGCTTATTGAACAGTGGAGGAAGGCAGGGCCCAAGCTGGACTGTAGTTTACATATGAATTTGAATAGTCTGTAAAAGCTAAACAGGTTAGTTTTGTGCTGTAAAACACTTTATAGAGGGCACTTCTTCCTGCACCGGCTACAGATGGAAGGGAGAGATTAGCCATTGTGTATGCTTCTGTTATTTTAATAATGATTTATAATAAAAATGTATATCTGTTAAATATTAATAATTACATGCCAGCCTGACTGACATTTGGTCTTAGAACTACTTAGAAGCTAACTGCAATACATTAATAACCCCAGGAAATAGAAATGAAAAGGTTGTGAACAGATACTGCTCCATTAACAGTTTGGGGAAATCTGGTTACTTGTCATATCTACTTTTTCTTCTGCTTGATGTAGCTTGATGGCAAAATGCATGACTAGCACTGGCAAAACTGCCTAAGTATTTAGATACCTTACTTCTGTTCCATTGAGAGGAAAGTCACTGTCCACAAACATTTGCCAGTATCACCTTTAAATCTTACCTTCAAAATCAGATTATTTAATAAAAATCTAGTATTGGTATTTCTCACAGGAGGTTGAAGACAACTGTAACTTAAAAATTACACCATAAAAGACCAACCCATCTTGGTTTTCTTTGCAATCCTCTATGGGTTAAATGGCCTGAATAAGTAAAACCTGTCGAGAAGATGCAAATAAAATTATCTGAAAAGTCAGCAAAACAAATAGTATTTCATATCTACTCATTCATTCACTTTCAAACAGGAAGGTTTTTCTGAAGCTTCTATTCAAAGAAGACTAGAAGCTACTGGTTAGGTAGAAAATATGCTATGGTTTGGCATACGCATACTTACCCAACATCAGTGCACAGGGAATGAGGAAATGCCATATATCTGATAAAAATGACAGATAATATATATTTTTTAAACTCTATATAGAAAGGTAACACTAACTTTCATTGTTTGAAGAGAATGTAATTACAGGAATGCTGTGAACCTACAGCTGTTGACTTGTCTGCATTCCCGTTCAGACAACCTTTAGACAGAGAGGGAAATCCTCATAGGAGCCTTTCATTTTCTCTTGATTTACCCTTCCTTTCAATGTTTGGGTTAATGTCTTCCACTCTGCTTACTGCTAGGAGAGCTCCCTGTGTTGGTGATTTCCAGGCCACAGTTGGGAGATTGACAGTATAAACCTGTGGCAATTTGCAGTACATATGGAACTGATTTATCAAGAGTGTCATCTCTTTCCAAGGTTGCAATCATTCTGTTGTACGTCAGAGGGACTTGTGAGAAGAGTGAACTTTGAGGAAAAAATATGAGGTACTCACATATAGTCATATCTATCATAATTCTGTGTCATATTAAATATGGTTTCTGAAGTGGAGAACCATTTAAAATTGAGTTTATGCTCATTCGAAGTCGATATTTCAAAAACGGAACACTTTTTCATACAAAAATTACCCTCCATTTCTACCAGACCTGGCATTTTTCATGTTGACACTATGTTTTTCGGTCTCCATATGCTGCTCCCTAAACATGAGTATTTCCTCCTATTTCTCTGAGCCTGCCCATAGATGTGGTTACAATCAGTCTAGCAAACCAAAGGTGGTGTTGCAGGTTTCAGGAGGAAGGGGAGCCAGGAGCTGAGTGTGGTAAGCACAGAGAGGGGCAGTGTCCTCACCAACAAGGGTGCCATCCCGCAGCACCAGAACACAGCAAGCAGAGCAGGTCTAGTGATGACATGAGCTTTATCCATGAGCACAGACTGTTGGACAAATCCACGGCAGGATGGTAGGTCTGAGGTCAAGCCACCAAGTCAAGTCAGCAATAGGTCAGCAATTCTGTGGTAGGCCAGGTTTGGATGTGAAAACCAGTGTCAGACACTGTCCAGTGGACATAGTGATTGGGCCACAGCCAAGCCAGAGAGCTAACTCAGAGGGAGGAGGCTGAGGTGCAAAATGCCAGGGTGCAGTGGCCACAAGGCAGCTGCAATGTAGCTCAGGAAGGAGCCATGGGTGAGAGACTCAAAATAAAAGATGCTCCTGAGTAAAGCAGGGAGAGCCACCACTGAGGCTTCCTAGCAGAGCTGTTTCATAGAGCTCTCCTCAAGGCTCAACATCTGCCTGGGAAAGGTATCTGTTGCATTTTGTTTGTGATTTAAGCTATTAGTTAGCATGTTTACAATTTTAACACTACTAATATGGATTTGGAAAACAGTAACTGGATGGAATTCACCCACTCCAATTTAGGGATCCAAAAATTATGTGGCTGAATCAGGCCTTGGTGTATTCAAAACAGACTTTTCGAAAAGATGAAGCTTACCTTGTAAGTAAGTCACACTGAGAAATTTTGGCATTTTGGTGATGTGCACCACCCAATTCAATAAGATATAACAGTGTGGATTTTAGTACTATGCACTTAGGATTTTTGTTTTACAATTAACATTATTTTGTAAATTAAAACCTTCAGTGCTCTTAGTTCATCTGAATTCATTCTCTTTACGACCCATTATCAAAACTGTCTGCTAGTGCATGGAGAAAAAATGTTTCTTTCTTTTTTGTTTGCGTGTGTACAAAGAAGTAGGCATTGTCTGTATAAATGTTTACCCGCAGTTCCTGTTTAAAAAATAATAATAATAATCTGGAATTTTATGTGATTTGTCTTGAAAACTTCTAAGTGTTCAGAAAAGAAATTCCCACTTAAATGGAAAGCAACAGACTTTTAAAAACAATCTCTACTTCCACCTTTTTGCTCAGACAGGAACACAGTTTATGAATCTTTAGCATTACAATAGAAAGCTAATTTTTATGCTAGATATTAATGAGTAAATGTCATATTAGCTGTATTTTTATGGTTAATGGTTCTGTTTCACACATGTAAAGGCACTTTTGAATCAATTCTTCACATATTTTATAGTACCACACAGTTCCTCAGATAGATTACAATAGGTAAAGACCAACCAACATAAATTGGTTCTGATCTTCTAAACGCTCCATGTGTATATCTCTTACCAAAACTGGCAAATTTCTCACACATTCTCTTCTCCCATCTCTTGTAAATCTATCATCTTTTGTTAATGTATCTTTTGGTATTATGTTTTCATTTCTAACCCTTGATAAACACTTTTTGCCTCGTTTACACAAAGTAAACTTAATTGAGTAGAATTTGCTTTGCCTGTTAAAAAAGATGTTTTGAGTTCAGAAAGATGGGGCTATCTTGTTCAAGTGAGTGTTAAAAGCATGGTATATGTCTTATCTATGGTGAATAGATGCTATTTTAATTCATTAAACATAATGCCATATCACAGAATCACATAATGGCCGGGGTTGGAAGGGACCTCTGACGATCATCTAGTCCAACCTCCCTGCTGAGCAGGATCACCTAGAGCACATTGTGCAGGGTGGCACCCAGGGGGGTTTTGAATATATCCAGAGAAGGAGACTCCACAACCTCTCTGGCAACCTGTTCCTGTGCTCAGTCACCCTCACCGTAAAGAAGTGCCCGCTCATATTCAGCTGGAACTTCCTGTGCTTCAGTTTGTGCCCATTGCCTCTCATTCTCCTGCTGGGCACAACTGAAAAGAGACTGGCTCCATCCTCTTGACACTCTACCCTCATACATTTATACACATAGATGAGGTCTCCCCTCAGTCTTCTCTTTTCCAGGCTAAACAGGTAATATGCATACTTGCTAATCAGTAGATGCACATAGCAGAACAAGAATCCAAGCTATTGTTATGAACTTTCTTGATCTACACTAAAATCCATTTATGGATATGGTGTCTCTGCTGGGCCAAAAAATGCTCACAAGGCTTCTAGAGGAACTCTTACACATAGCGCAAGGTTGAAACAGAACATCTGTTTAACAGAAGCTGAAATTCAGCTGCTGTTAAACAGATGACTTTATAGTGATGTGACAGATAGCTAGGTCGTAGATAGATGTGAGATAGGAGCGTGAGCAGGTGGCTGAGACTGTCGGGATCATCTCCTGATGAAGAGAATTTGAAATCTATTTAAAACAACAAAATAAAACCTCTCACTGTACCTTTCAGAGAAAGCTTGAGTCAGATAGGCAGGCTGTACAAAGGGGTACTCTGGACTATATCCAGGATGGGCCCAACCTGAAAGTGTAGTAGAGTGGGGAAGAAAATAAGGAAGCAAAGCATGCATAGAACTTTGGACATGGTGGAATTCCATAGCTCTTCTGTTGTCTAAAATAGTAAGTGAAAAGAAAAAAATCCTAATAAAGTCCTAAATATATATATAAATAAGTCCTTTGCACAGATTCTGTCACTTGCTTCAAGTTATTAAGTATCCCTGAAAAGGTATAGCCTTGGAAAAGATGAGATTTGGAAATAATGTTGGCAGTTCTTGGACAGTAAAGGCTTAATTTCCTTAGGAGAAATGGTACTCATGATCATATACATAATGAATGAGATTGTAGAGGAAAGGAGAAGGTATGTTGAGATAGGCGGGTGTTATTATGGTCTTACCACAGCAGGCTGATGAATATCTATCAGGAGGGCAGCTGACCAACACTGTGACAGGTAATGCCAGGCTATGATCTCATTTCCTCCCTAGCTTCTTGGGATTGTTAGTAGCTCTATGGAAAAGAAAGGGATTAAAGTAATAATGTAGTACTGATTTGTATGGGTCAGTTTTGCTACCTTTATTTTGCATTATTGTTCATACTGCTAACATTCATCAAGAATTTTAAGAGTAACCATCTAACATAAGGAGAAAGGAAAATAGCGTGTATGGTGCCATGCACAGGTGGAGGATCAGAGAGCTGGAGCACCTCTCCTATACAGATAGGCTGAGAGAGCTGGGGTTTTTCAGCCTGGAGAAGAGAAGGCTCTAAGGAGACCTTAATAGCAGCCTTCCAGTGCCTAAATAGGGCCTACAGGAAAGCTGGAGAGGGACTCTGTCAGGTAGTGTAGAGCTAGGACAAGGAGTAATGGCTTTAAACTAAAGGAGGGTATATTTAAATTAGACATTAAGAAGAAATTCTTTGTGATAAAAGTGGTGAGGCACTGGCACAGGCTGCCCAGAGAAGCTGTGGATGCCCCATTCCTGGAGGTGCTCAAGGCCAGGCTGGATGGGGCTTTGGGCAGCCTGGTCTGCTGGGAGGTGTCCCTGCCCATAGCAGGGGGTTGGAACTGGGTGGTCTTTAAGGTCCCTTCCAACCCAAACCATTCTGTGATTCTACAATAAGATAGGCATTTCTGCTCTAGACCTGATGCAAACCATATTCTACCTGCAGCTTTGCTGGTTTCACTTGCTCTGACACTGTATTCCTTCTTGTACATTCTGATGTGACTTTAAATTGTTTATAAGAGGATGACTTCTAAAATCTAAATTCAGCCTATGATAAAGTGGCTTGATGCTTTTCCTAAACTAGTACTAAGCCAGTAGTTCTATGTCCTATATTTCTGTAGATGGTGCCCTATATGATGTTCTGGCTAATTTTTCAGATCAATTCTCCATTATGTTGACATCTAGCATAACTGAAGTCTCTTTTGTGTCAGTGACAAATTAAAGCAGGCTCTCAGTTTCTTCATAACAGCTGATTATGAAAATCTGAAACAGCATTAGATACAGAACAGCCTTTTGTGGATCTCCATTCAATACAGTCTTCGGGCTGAGAGTGAACTGTTCTAAAATACTGCATGTGCAAATGTTTTTAGCCAACATTTTTGCTTACTCTGAAGTAGCTGCATCTAGCCTCTAGCTTTGTCTACCTTAATGATCTGATTCAGAGAAGTAGCATATCTTTGGCCTGCTTATATGCCATGGTTTGGTTCAAAGGACAACTTGGTGTCTGTGACCTAGATTCCTTTAACATGAATCTAAATCTGAAGTTATGTTCCACATATGTACTGAAAGCTCTGCAATCCCACAGAGGCTGGTGGGGTCCAAACTAGTGGGTGGTTCTTTAGGTATCTTTGAAAACAGACCTCCTGTTGTGCCTGCTTCACTTGTACCAAATTACTTGCTGTTCAAGCATATTTTCCAATACGAGACAACTTCGAAAGCCTTATTAAAGTCAAAAACACTTTGGCTTGATTCTGATTCCACAACTGTGTTACAGTGGCTTAACTCCATTGCTTTAATGTTTTCTTTAAAATATGAATGCTCCTACCTGATTTGTAGCCGACTGAAGGAGTATATACCTACAAATACCTAAATGGTCTCTTGATAGGCTATGGGAGTTACAAATTATCACATCAGACAGAATTTTGTGAAGTAGCGTTGTTGTCTTTCTCTCTGAAAAATGCCAGTCTGGGCATAGTACTTGTCAAACTTTTTTTTTCTTTTTTTTCCTAATTTTCTTTTCTTTGTCTATTTTTCAATCAGGCAAACAATATGTTGAATAAAACAGATCTTCTACCTATATTGATCTCTAAGAAATACCATCAGTGGGATGACTGTTGCCAGCTTGTAGGACATTGTATGAGTTGCACATAGTTGCTGCTAATTAAAGGAACTCTATGATCATGGAGTCTATAAACTTTTTTATAAAATTTGTCTTCAAAGGGCAAAATATTAAAGTGTGCAACTGGGGGAGACAAATGAAAGGAAAGACAAATTTCCTCTTTCTTCCTCTACCCTCAATGAAAGCTTCATATTGGAAAGCATCAGGTTTCAAAAAAAAAAAAAAATGACACTTTTGAACTAGCAGAGCTGGGATGGTGAAAGTTTTTGAGGGGAAGCTTGTACTGAACACAGTCCCAGCTACAGGACTCAGTGGTAAATGGGTAGTGTAAATGGGTAACGTCCCATTTCCAGAGACCGTGCTGGTTTACACTAGTTAAACTTTCTTCATGGTACTTCCAGGTGTCTTTCCTGACCATAAGTTTTCTCTTTATTCTTTGACTCTTTGAAGAGTTCAACTCTTCGAAAGAGCAACTCTTTCGAAGAGTTGCTTAGTAATATTTACTAAAAGATTAAACACCTGAAAATTTTGGATGTGTTTATCACACTCTCTGCTTTTTGTTCTAATTCTCCTGTGCTGTTTGCCAATATGAAATGACACATGACAGAAATAGCAGAACCTTTGGTGAAAGCATCAGGCTCCATATATTTTTATTATTTATATACCCAGAAGTTGCTGTTCCTTAGAGCAACTGCAAGAGTGTCAACACCAGTAGTGACAACAGCAACACAACAACTTCTCAGTTGCACAAGGAGAATTATCATCCCTTGCCATTGCTTGTGTAAATGAAGTCGTCCTTAGAGCTTCTTTTTTTCTTGCCAGTTGCATGGTGTGCAAACACACCCTTTAGCTCAGCCTCATACCTGCTATGACTGGACTAAGGCAAGTAGAAGGTCCATCTGAGTGGCTTGCACTCAAAGTGCTGTGGCAAGAGGACTCCATGCAGGCCCAAACCAAGCCGTAAATTCACACTGTAGCCTCTGCACTAAATAGGTGACCGAGTTATTTAGTAGGAACTGTAATCATCTGGGGCAGAGAAAGAGAGATTATTGCCCTGGAGTGACACGAGCTGTCTGTGGTGCCTTTCAGAAGAATAAATTTGATATGAGGAACAGCTCAAGCTGTTGAAAATGACCTTCCTAGGTTTATTCAAGGGCAAATTACTGACTTAATCACTTGACCAGCCTCTGTATCTGATCATTGATTTATATGATGAAGGCCTTAATTAGAACTAAGGCCTATCAGTGTATTTTATGTACATGCAGCAGTCACCTTCTCTGTTTTCTGGGGATCTTTCAGCTTCAGGAAGTGAAGTGGCAAGCAATAAAAAGCCTGTTTTGTATGGTTTCTGATGAGTTGTGTGGGCCAGTCAAAAGAGAAGAAATACTTCTGAGAAGGCTTTGAATGAATATGAGTGGATATCTGGTTATCATCCAATTGGGAAACAAGTCATCTCCTTTGTAACATTTTAATTTTTTTCAATTGCTCATTGTTGCTTGTGGTTCTGGTTCCCAGGACTTGGTGTCCATAAATCTTCATGTGAAAGCAATGACTTCTATGCTGATTTATGTAAGATGTGTTAAGATATGGCAGAAAAAAATCCTGGAGTAGACCAGTTTGCAAAAGTCATCTTAATGCAGTCAGGACTGAATGCTTGCAGGTCTAGCTACAGCCTAAATCCAGATTGCTTAGATTACTTTCCACATATTGGCCTTCAAGGCTCTTTGCCATTTTCTTCTGTCACCAGCTTTAGGCTGGCTGGTCCCTAATTTCTTAAATATAGAAGTTTTAATCAGAACTTTATATACCTCCAGAAATGTCCAAGTTGAACTCAGAATCCTCATCTAAAGGGTTTTGTCATTCCTGTATTTGTCTGCAATTGCTGATATGTTCACAGTATTGCAGCATGAAGTCATTTGTCCTGAGCATAGTAGCTTAGTCAGCCTCCAGTATGAAATAACAGGTTATGAAAGGACACAGAACACCTGCCTGTAGCAGATATTTTGCTACTGCTTTCATGTCACTGGTAAGGATTGTGCAACGCCTTTATGCATTTTATTATGTGTATAACATGGTTTAATGGTGACCATAGGGATCTTGTGATGATTTGAGTGATTTCTATAAAGAATTTCATTTTAACAAAGATCTTAGAGATTTGTGTCCTCTTACGTAAGATTAAATACACATTCGCACATCATATCAATTATGCCCTATCCCATACTTTGATTGTAATAATTGTTCAGTGTGTTATATAATGAAAAGGCAAGAGAACTTCTCCACCAAACAAACCAAGACTTGCGGTTGACTAAGAAAGCTGTGAGTATTCTCCAGAAGCTACATCTCACTTGTGAGGTAAAATATGATTCTTGAATCTGTTGGGAACCCCAGCCTGTCGCCAGTTCAAAGTATAATACTCACCCATGGGTAGTCATTACAGAGTAGTAGCTCTTGATACAGCAGTGGGCACCAATATGATGGTAAGTTCTATATGAAACTGAGTATCATCTATTGACAGCTGAGTCACGTGTGTATTTTGTGATTACACATGCCCTGCTGCTGGTTCAGGGCAACTTGCCACTCCTGAGCTATGCTGTGACTTCTAGGTATCATAATTATTTATGTTAGGGTACCAAACAATACGGATACATATCTGAAAGGCTTTGAAGTGAGTGCTGTATATTATTTTATCTGTTCTCATGTGTTCAAATATACTGGAATATCTGGACCAGAAGGCTGTATTGTCTAGAGGCACGGGTATAACAAAACTAACCAACAAAAACAAAAACTAGCACTGAGCTGAGAATGGTGTGGCATGTTGCCCATGCTCCATCTCCACCTTCAATTTAAAAATGACCTCACATGGAGCAGTATTCATGCCTTCTTGGCTTTTGACACTGAGAGTAGTAATTTGCAATGATCACTGGGTAGGACAGTGAGAAACA
This sequence comes from Heteronetta atricapilla, assembly GCA_011075105.1. Taxonomy (NCBI): domain Eukaryota; kingdom Metazoa; phylum Chordata; class Aves; order Anseriformes; family Anatidae; genus Heteronetta; species Heteronetta atricapilla. Next base: position 95,754,431 of record CM021732.1, read on the forward strand.
TTGCTTTACTGACAATTTTTTCAGCAGACCCTTTAGATCCCTAAATCTCCATAGTCGTTCTGTGGACATGGGTTGCTTTAACATGTACTCATCATCATCTTGTCAAGGAACTGTGGCAGTCCTAACTGGGGCTGTCATACAATATGCATACATTATGCAGTGAAGTGGGCTGGCGTCACTACTTTCTTCAATGTACTTTAAGGTATACCAGCTCAGATCTTGTAGCTGTACAACTATGGGAAAGCAGCAGCCTGTTGAAGTAAACCATTTTCTGCAGCATTTAGATTTTCGCAGTATGATCTACTGCACAATGTATATGTAAGCTTTCTGTTTCTTCTCTTCCCTCCTGAACATAATGAACTCTCCCAAGGAGTTGTTCATCTCCTTAAGATGTCTTGGGTTAAGGTAGTAGTGATTCTTCACAACTGAAGAAAGGAAAGTTTTCTAATCCATTTCTTACACTTCCCCATAATTTTATCTTCATTCAAAATATTTCCCCCTTCTCCAAATATAAAAGTTACACAAATGTGACTAGTTTAATTCATGGAATGATTATTTATTTATTTATTTTTGTGCAAGAAACAATGTCTCCTGTAGTAAAATTCTTATCTTCACTCATCTTCAGTATGTAATTCTTGTTCTCCTAAGGAAAATAACCTCAAAGGTAATCAAAAAATGTCCTTTGCAACACTGAAATCTGTCCTCACAACAAGAAGAAAATAACCTAGACACTATCTGGGATGACGCACTTCCACTAAAACACTATATAGTCAGGTCCCTGCAATGGTCACACCAGGTCTTGCAAACAATGAGACAGTGGGTGAAATTAGTCTGCCCTGCCTTATGTTTATAAGAATCAGGCATCCATGTTTGTGTTGAATATCTGGTGTCCTTACTGTTGATACAAAGAAAAACACTCCTGGAAACTGAGTCACCTAATCCTAAGATAGGTTGTGTATAAGATAGGTCAGGTGAATCATCATGTGGAGAGGCCCGTTTCTCTTCAGTGACTATAAGACAGATGAGGGTGGTTGATACAGACATTATAATGTTATTAAATTGGCTGAAGTCACGTGACATGAATTTTAACATCCTATGCTGTAGCTGAAATAATTATGTTAGTATGTGAGAGTCACAACCTAATACAGAGGCTACTAACTCTTCAGAGTTCCATCAGTAATAAAACAAATAGAAATGAATTGATTTCTTACCTGGTGCAAAGCAGCAAGATCCCATTGGCAAGATTGCAGTGACCTCAGGTTTTGGTTCTCAAGGTGAAGATCCATCTGTTATATTTTACATTTGATTGGAATCAGATTCCTCTCACTATCTATCACTACTTTTGTCACCAATGCTGCTTTCATGGGCAATGGGAAGCAATGAGCATCATTAGCATACGATTCACTTGACCTGTCTTAAAAATCTGCTTAAGGCAGAGATAAATAGCTCCATAGACTGTGTTAATTAGACTGACTAGATGCTCATTGACTCTAAGAAGAACTTAAGGTGATTAGCTCCTGTGTAAATGTCCACATTGTACATTTCAGACATCAGATGAATGGTATTTCTAATAGATGGAATAGCTGATTACAACTTAAATTATCAAGGTCATAGAGGAAGCTTACAGAATCCTAAGATTTATATAAAATAGCTATTTAATTTTTGGTTCTCTTCTTTCTAACCTAATTTACTTATTGCACTGCTGCCATTACTACACTTCTGGTGAGTAACATAGGAGATATGTAAAGGTATCAGGGTATGCAGAACAGAACAGAGCACATTACTTCTCTCACTAACAGACCTCAGTTCTGGTTGCCCATGGCTGTGTTCTCCTTAGGCACCAGTGGTACATCATCTGCAGAAAGCACTCAGCATGCCTGAAAAGCAGACTATTTCTGCTTAGGTGTCTTCCCTGCATTTCAAACACTCTTATCTCAAGCTTTAGCTTTGAAAGAAGAGTGGTTGAGATACTAGGCTTTGTATTGGAACATAAAGTGAAGCAAACTCCATTTTTACTAAGCCAGAAAAAGAGAAAAAGGATTCTCTCCCTTCTCTCCTATCTGCTACTCAGATTTTAGCAGAAAAGGCTAGCACATTTTCTGGCATGGAAACACTTCCAGATTGTGTCTTATTTCTTTGAACTATGCAGGCTAAGATAATGATATAACGATAATTATATTTCATGCTTCAAACTGAAGTTGATAGGAGAGAAATATCCTTCTGTGTGGAGCTTTTACATCATGTTTAAAACATCTGTTATTAGCTGAAGCCAGAAAGACCTATGCATGTATTTAAAGAATACATTTAAAGAATGGAGGATGCAACCAGCATTAAAAAAATAATAATTTTTTTTCTTTCCTTATATTAGCTAATCTGATATTTTTCTTGCATCAACATTGAAGTTGTCTGTTACATATCCCATGCTGTTTCATCAGTGTACCAGAAAGGTAATTCACCAGCTGCTTCAAAACATGCTTTTCCCAGAAAAATATAATAGCACAATTATATTTTGTCCAGAAAAAAAATCCATCAGAAGTCCCCAAAAATGTCCTCACAAGTTACCACTCAAAAAACAAACAAACAAAAAAAAAAAAAAACAAACAAAAAAAAAAACTTTAAGAAAAATAGAAGAGGCTTCCTTAGAAACACTCTCAACAAGAAGGAAAGAAAGCGTAATGGTTTAGGTTGGTACTCCAGTCATTCAGTTCTCTGCGAGGAAAAGAGATTAGGATTATAAATTCAGAGGCTGTTTGCTGTTGGCTGATAAGATTCATTGTGGAGGGAGAGCATTGTAGGACAGTCTATTCCTAGACAGTGTCTCACTACAACTCCTGTCACTGTTTTGGAAGCTAAGTAATGATATAGTGGAGACTACTTCAAAATAAGTTATTAGACAGATGGTTGCAAAGAGCCTGGCTTGTCCCCTTTTTATGTTTTACACAATTTAAAGCAATACTGAGTGAACACAGAAAATGCAGTTGAAAAAAAAAATATGAATAAAGAAACTTTTTGGAACTTAGAAAGAAGCCTTCTCCTGTGTGCCTTTCCTGCTGGAAACGGATCTGGAACAAGAGCAATAGCAAGCACTGAGACTTGGCTGGTGCCCAGCCTTCTGCTGGGACATGAAGCTGCAGGATTGCTGTGTGACAGCTGGCAGGACAAGACTAGCATGATGTCCGGAGGAATAAATGAAAGCCATCTCTTGAAAATGAAGAGAGAAAGTTGATGGCCATTTATTGGGCTGCACCTGAAATATCTGAGATACGAGTCCTTTTTCTTTTTTCAAACACTCTTGGCACAAATGCTTTCATGAGACGGATCTGAAATGGCATTGAAAACCTTACGTTACCCAGTGAATTCCTCTGGAGGAAGACGCTTCTTTCCTTAGTTGCCTTTCTTCACCCTCCAGAATAGATTTTGTAAAGCTCTAGAGAATTTGTTTTCTTTCTTTCTTGTCCCGGCATTAACCTTACAGAATGTCTGGATAATTATTATTTTATTCCTTTCCTGGGAAAGAATAAAATATATCTGTATATATATTTATATACTTTCCTTCAAGACATTTATATTAATATAAATATTTATATTAATATAAATGTCATTTATATTAATATAAATGTCTTGAAGGAAACAGTGGTAAGGATTACTCTTTCACACTGTTGGGGTAAGAGGGTTCTCCAGAACAGAAAGCTGTGCCATTTGAAAAGGAGCTGGGGTAGTGTCAGACAGGAGATCTGACAAAGCAGTGTGCTAGTATGCCGCTCTCTGTACACAACATGAAGCTGAACACTGGCAGGAACTCCTTGAGTTAAACGATGTTGTTAGGTCTCCCTTTCCTCTGTGACTGGTGACGTGGCAGTAGCTGACTGATTATCTAACTTACTGATAATGATTTTTAGTCTTGAAATTGTGGGGCTGTGTTTTTGGTTTTGTTTTCCTTTGTTGTCATAGAACAGGATAATAATTCATGATGACACCATATAGGCTACAGTAAAAAAAAAGAAAAAAAAAAAAAAACACAAAACAAAAACCTTTCCTAAGCAGTTGGCATTCAATTCTCCAACAAGCAGAATTTAGAATAAAAGGTTACTAACATTTTGGCAATGTATTCCTCAGGCTTTCTCTTGTATTTCTGCCAAATATCTCACAAGGCTCAGATTTGATTAAAATGGCAATGCTCTCTGCTACTTGAATGTAATTAGAGCCATTCATTACAGCTTTAGTTGACAGTTTGGCAACCTGTACATTTTTCTGAGTATGGACAGCATTCCATGGAAACAGTTCAAGGGAAGAGTGCAAGAAGAGGGTCCTCTCTTGAACTGTGGCAAATGGAAAGACTGTTCAGGTTTAGAGAATTTTACAGGTTTCCAAACTGTCAGTCGAAGCTGCAAAGAACAGCTCTAATTAGATTAACATAGTAGAGCATAACATTTTTGTCAGTCAACTCCTGAAAGTTCCTGATGCGCAGTTATCATGTAACCCACAGGACCATTAAGTATTTCTGTTGCAAACCACTCTATTTTGCTATTACCAGTCCTGGTCTTAGAATAGTGATGGAAAATAAATCAAGAAGATGTGTTTGCCTATGTAAACCTTTTCTCCAGGCCTTCTTGTAGCAGAATTTCAGAGATTTTTAGTTGGCTTGAATTTTCCAACCTTGCCAGTATATGTCAAATAAAATACAGTTCAAATAAAGTCAGAGCACACCTGGTGTTCTTTCAGTTTCCTAATATACTACTTCTTTCAGCTTCCTAATGTATGATTCCTTTCACTTTAAAATATTAAGTCAACTATTGTTACTTTTCATTTTGCATTTTTCGGTGCTGTGTCCACAAACTACAAAAATATAACCAGAAATGTCATTTAAAGCATCTTCTAAATCAAACAAAAAACAAACCTTATTAAATCAAACTTTTACTGTGATTAAAGTAAGAAGGGCCTAGTCCAAAATCTGATGAGAAAAACTCTCTGTTTTCTCTGTGGCTCACCACTGTTAAAAGGGAAAAGGAGGAGAGCAGATTAATGGATGGAGCAATGTGTAGTTCAGTTTTGCATTGCTTGTTGCTGGGCTACTTCAGTACGCTAACCAGGGGATGATAGCCTCATTGCCCTTTTGGTTTCATGGCAAACTGAATACCAAGGCTTTGCAGGAGAGTGGGTGCATCTGGATGAAAAATGGGTTCAAAGTTGGGATAGTCTTGAGGTCATTTGTTTATTTACAGAATTGTACACAAAGCCCAGTTCTTCTTAACAGCAACAGGAACACACAGACCACGAGCTTTTGCCAAAGTCTCCCACCAGACAGTTTAGCCATGTGCCAGAGGAACATCTGTCTCTTTCTGCCTCGGATCCTTTATTCTCTGACATTTAACAGTTTTCCTCATTCCCAGCCTCATTAGATGTCCCAGTCCCCAAGCCTGGAACGTCAGAAAACTTCTTAACTCTGGGTAGAGTCACGTCTTTGGGCTGACCAGTTAGAAATGAAATGCTTTTCTTCCACTCTGCCTAAGTGTGATTTGCAGAGCAGTTGCAACTCAGGACATGGAAGGTACCAGGAGGCTGTCATATGCCCGATCCTGCAAGATGTCTGTGTCATTCCCTTTCCTCCCAAGTCAGCTGAACCTTCCAGGGAGAGCTTGATATCATTACTTGTTAGATCACTTAAATCACAAGTTACTTGTTGATATCCCTACAATGTTAAATTTGTTGGAGAAGAAAGTTAAAAAAAAAAAGTTAAAAAGTTAAAGAAGAAGTTAAACAACATCCTTACTGTCAGTGCAGGTGTTGTGGTAGGATGTACTTATATAGCTAGCAGCTCATGCCACACAGAGCCGTTGTAGTTGTACAACTGATGTTGATGGGATAGTACTGATTTTAATATGTTTGGTAAAATCACATCTTAAATAAAATTGCTTTGGTAGGGGACATTTATTACCTCTAATGGTGTCTAGCTGGCATATTTATATCCGGCCTACCACTATGGAGCCTGAAGCCATGGCATGATTCCCAAGAAAACCAGCCAGTGCCAAACATACGTGAAGTCGGAGGGGCACATTAATGGACTAATTACAGATGTTTAGCTATTTATGCAATAATCCTCCCATCAGGACATTTCTTCTCGTTGTTGCAAATCAATTTTATTCTCTTCCCATTCTTCTCGGAACCTGCCGCTGCAGGATTGTCTTTCTTTCCTGGACAGTGTGGAAAGAATTGCTTTCAAATACTTTTGTTTGCCTTGGCAGAGGGCCTCACATGCAATACCTGCTCAAGTGATTCTGACTCATAAATTGGGATTTCACTGACAGCCCAGCTGTATTTGGTGCCACCTCTGTATAAATACATCGTAGTTGTGTTACATTATTCCATGTGTTAGTCAGTTCTAAAGTCTTGCTTCTCATGGGAGAGCAGTAAATCTGACGACGTCTGAAGTTTCCCTGTGCCTCAGAAACATTTTTATCCAGCTCTGTATCAAATTTTCTCTAAAATGTGTATGCATTTTCATGTATGAAACCACTCAAGTCACCTTAAGGAGCCTCCTTGGCTCCATGTGTTCTTTTACCAAGTCACAGGTATTAATATTTGTATTGAATATGAAAGGGAATCTGAAATGTAGGTAGGTTAAGGTACCTGACCTGACTCAGAGACTGGAAAAACCCTATGAAAAGGAAAGTAAAATATTCTGTGGAGAGCTCTGTAGCTAGATTTGTTTCTAGTAGTTTGCTAGTAACTCAGCTGGTGCTGCCCCCCATACTATGGTCTGCACTGAATACATGACCTAGACAGACATGGTCACAAATTGCCTACAAAGGAGCTTACTACCTGGTGAAGTTGCTCAGCACCGATTTTTCTGCTGATGCACAAGAACTCCAGGTTTCACACTTTGAATTCTTTCTCCTTCTCTGTTCCTCAAGGGCTGTTACAGCCCATGACTGATACTGCAATCATGTTATCGCTAGTATTAGGATAGAAAATTTACTGCACGCCACTTCTGTAAATAAAATACACATTTCAAGAGGATTTACATAGACTAGCCACACAAAATGCATTTACTAACATTTATATAATTTTAAGATCTAAAGTGATTATTGACATCTTATGTTTAGACTTGTCCCGATACTAGTCAGATTATAAAAGTCCATATTTCAAGATCATTTTTTTCACATGCAAGTTTTGATACACATGAAGTGAATTAGACGATGTAGCTACAGATCCTCTTAATCTTTAGTGTTGGTAACACTAAAAGTAAGTCTGCTTTAACAAGCTATTACCAATAAAATCCTCCTGTGTTCAAAAATCCAGTACTGGAATTATATTGATATGAAACTGAAATGACTGTCCAGGATGAAACACGTCTGAAGTTCACTGGTCTGTACTTTATAGTTCTTACATCAGTTCTAATACCTCAGACAGGATGAAAACATTTTTCCCTTGACAAACTTAATTAATACTGTTACTCTTGTCTCCTGTTTTTGCACATTACCACTATTTGACAGAACAGTTGCCCATCTTTATGACTTACTGCTGGTCCCACCAGTCATATGAACTGATGTTAATACCATTTTGTGGTGGCCAGCCAGATGCCTATCTAGCCACTCTCTTTCTGCCCTTCCTTGAAAGGACAGAGGGCGAAAATAAGATGTAAAAGCTCCTAGGACAAGAGACAGACAGGGAGATTGCTTACCAATTGCCATCACAAGCAAAACAGACTCGACTTGGGGAAATTGGCTGATTAAATTTGGATTGGATTGTGAGAAACAAAAACAAAAGTCAAAACAACACCATGCCACCACCACCCCCTCTTCTCAGGCTCAGCTTCACCCATTGAATCCTTCCTCTGCCTCCTCCTGCCCTGAGCAGTGCAGTAGGGGGCTGTGGTTGTTCCGTAACAGTTCCTCTCTAACACTCCTTCTTCCTCACACTTTTCCCCTGCTCCTGTGTGGGCACTCCATGGGCTGCGGCTCCCTTCAGAGCACATTCACTTGCTCCAGTGTGGGGTCCTCCATGGGCTGCAGGGGGACAGCCTGCTCCACCAGGGGATTCTCCACAGGCCACAGGGGAACTGCTGCTGCCTGCCTGGAGCACCTCCTGCCCTCCTGCTGCACTCACCTTGGTGCCTGTAGGGCTGTTCTTTCATAATTTTTCCCTCACTTCTCACTGCTTGTGTGGTGTTCTCTGCCCTTTCTTACATAAGTTTTCCCAAAGACACCCATCTGTGGCTGTGGGGCCCAGCTGTGTCCTGCAGTGGGGCCATCAGAGCTGGCTGTCACTAGCCCACACAGGATAGCCCTGGCCTCACCCTGCTGACAGCACCTGGGCACTTACACCCAGTACAAATTTCTAGAAAGAGCCATAAGCCAGAGTGGAATTAGGTTTTCCATAACACATATAAGGCAGATGTTATGGTGCTACTTTCATGGTGGTTGGCCTCTGTCCTCCTCATTACTAATTGTTTTCAGCACTACTGCAATCAAATTCTGTTGCAGACATTCTCTCTTTTTACTCCTTTCACTGGCCTTGAAATGTGAGTTGAATTTCAGCTGAGCATCTCAAGCTGGAGTACCTTTAATTTATCTGATATGGCAACGTGGGTATGTGGTATGCCAGGTACAATATCTCCCTGAGTTCAGCCTCCTCTTCTGCCTTTGCATTTAGGACTCATGAACAGATTGATGGTTGGATCCTGTTTGTACATCAACAGCCTTCACTAGCGACATTTTTCTTTTCTTTCTTTCTGGGCTATGATCATCACACTGAAGCCAACATGCTTATTTTGATTGTTCAAGCGCCTCTCTGTTCTTCAGCTCCCATGTGATAACTGGGGTCATAGTTTTAAGTTGGACCCCTCAGGGTAGTTCTTCATTCAGGCTTCAGAGGAGTAAAAAGGTGGGAAATTTATAAATAACCTTCTCTGCCAAAATTCTTTGGTTGGCCTACCAGCTCTTCAGGGTATCTTTCAACCACAGCTTTGCACAGTAGGAGAAAGCATGCTTTAATGACTTGGTTGTTCTTCAGGGCCTCCCTAGCATCTCACTGCATGGCGGAATGCCTTCCTGCTCATCACCATTCTCTAGAAGATAGTTTTGCCTCTCCTGTCTCCTGTGTTATCTCCTGAACTAGCTCCTGATATGAAAGAAAGATTGCTGTTTCTCTCTTTCCCTTGCCCATTTTACTTGCTGTCCCCAGTGAAAGGGTTATCCCATTCAGTCCTTCACATAGCTTCTGCTTCAGTGGAACATGTTATCTTCTAAAGACAGTTTCTGTCTTGAAGACATTCCAGTTAAACTCACAGACTCACAGCAAGGCTGAGGCTGGCAGGGCCCTCTGGGGGCCACCTGCTCCCAGCCCTGCTCCAGCAGGGACACCCAGAGCAGGCCGCCCAGGGCCATGTCCAGGGGGCTTTTGGAGAACTCCAAGGAGACCCCACAGCTTCTCTGAGCAGGCTGTGACAGTGCTTTGTCACCCACACAGCACAGAAGGGCTGCCTGGTGTTCAGATGGATTTCTTTTCTTTCACACCAAAACCCATTTCAGAATTTGTCATTGCCATTCTTCTTAGCTAAATTAAGTATTATTTCACTTCTGCAGGATCTGTAAATCACACTTTTTTTAAAGCTAAGGGTGATCTCTTGCACAATTCTCCCTAAGAAGACGGAAAAGTAACTCCCATCCTCTGACTTGAGGAGATTCATGGGCTTATATCCATGTGAAGTGTTGCTATGTGGACTTGAGGTCCTATAGCAATTGGTATGTTAAGAAACATACTGGATACAAAAATATATGGGAGTTAAGTACAGGCAGATCATTGCTGACTCTTGCTTGAAACCAGACACCATGGCACTTGACTTCTGCAGCAATCTGACCCTCTCTCTTAGCCATTCTCAATTCAGCTCCCTGTAACACAGCTGTCAGTCTCATCTCTCCCTTTCCTCTCAGCCCCGTGACTGAGGCTGTGCCTACACTCCTGATGTCAGTGCCAGCTCTGGACCAACTGCATGGTGTTTACATGCTGCCGGGTTCCCAGAAAGGAGTTTGTCTCATCATAAAGCAGACTTCTGCAGTTGCTCAGGTAGCTCTTGCCCTCAAAGTGCCCTATCTCCTTTGAATTTGAAGGTTGCCTATATGAGGGATTTATGTGTGGACATCAACACTGCAGGCAGTGTTTCAGTGTTGTGTGTGTAAAACATAAAAATTATAGGGAATTGCAGCCTAACTGGGATAATGTGGAGATAAATAACATGTTATCATAATTAGACTGTTGGCTGGATAGCACTTTTGAGCTTTATCCACTTGATAATGCATTCTGTAAGTCCTCTCTCCAGTTTGTGCTTGCTCAACTAATTTCAAGCTTTCTAAATCCTAATTCCTTAAAGACCTTCCTTCCCCCCTCCAGAAAGATGGCTGGTCAGAGAGAAGTACAAGTAATTTCTTTGTATGCATTGATCTGTATGGTGATACTGAAGCATGTGAAGCCAATTGAGTTCATAACTGAACTACCTTTAAACAAAGTATGGCAGCTATGGCAGCAAAGCCACTGTTTGGACTGCATGTCAGCACAGCTAACCCAGTATGCTACATAGGTTTCCAACTGTGCCGAAGTTCCCAGCACTGGGCAGGATGCTTCTGTGGGTACTAATACCCTTAGCTTGCAGTCCAAGCTGAACAGTGTCTTACCAAGTGCTGCGGGATGAATTCTGGCACAGAAACAGAGATACAACGCCATAGCCCTGCACGTGTCCTGGGTGATTGAGTGTTTATTGCAGAACCTCAGTGTTGCTGGATATTAAGTAATTATGGATATCTGTCTCTGTTTTGGCAATGCTGAGGATTCATTACTTACATAATTTTGGCAGTGCTGAGATCTGGTTTATCTTGACCTGCTGTGTGCTTTTGGAGGCTGGAATCCCCACTCTTTTTCTGAAGAAAGAAGCTGGTTTTCTGTGGTAAATTTCTGATATCCCAGCTTTGTTCCAGGACCTTCGCCTGAATGGCTGGGCAAGCAGCAGCACATAGCATGGCAGGGGCAGGACTACGGGGGCAATGGTTGCCCTGCCAATGCTGGTGCTGGTGGCCACCTGGCTGCCGGCCCTAATCACGCACCATGGCTGGATCCCTCTGACAGCACCAGCTCGGTTCTCTTTCCTTTACCCAAACACAGAACCTGTCGAAATGTTTTATCTTTGACATCTTCATCCATATGCCAAGTGTGAATAAAATTACTCAGCTGTTCCAAAAGAGAGGAGGAAAGAGAGATGTATGAATGGACAGACTGTGTGATCATATAAACCTCATTTCCTTAGAAAACCAAAGTAATCATGTATCTCCAGAATCATGGAAAACAGCAAAAATTCTCTGAAATGTTACAAGTAGGTACATATTATAAAAGACAAAATATGTCTGATTGCAGCAGGGCTAGACTGGAATAAATATGTGGAGTGGAATTGATTTCAGTGACTGGAAACCAAAACATGGTCATCTCATCTCCAGTTTCTTTCCTCTTATACAGTTTTCTGAAGTAGGGTTTAATGTTTTTCTCAGAGAGAAAAGTTAAATATTTTCTTGAAGAGTATTTATAAAACTAAATAACTCTACATGCCTGTGACATCAAATCACAAATGTAGTGCTATATTGCCCTGTGGGCATGCAGATTTCAAGCTTTTCAGTATATTTTGCTATTATAATCATTTTAAAGTGCATTTCTTGCAAATGCTGTAATTTCTGGAGACACTTCAGTTGTACGTTGGCTTACAGACTGTTATCACAGTTGTGGAAAGAAAAGAAGAAAATATTTCTATTTCCAAACACCAAAATCAGTCTGACAGGCCTGCAATCTCTCTGAGAGATCAATGGTGACTTCTGTTTTCCTTTGCTTGTATAACTGCTTTCCAACCCTTACACAAAAGCATTAATCCTTCCTAGAAACAAGGCACATCTATTCATAAAAAAATCCCTTGGAGGTTTTATTGCAGTATGTTTTCAAGAAACAGTTTTTAAATGCTTTCACTTAAACAAGAGAAATTAAAAAGAAAGATTGGAGCTGGAAAAATAGCAATGACTTCTACTCAGATACCCCAGAGTTTCTGACTAGCCTTGCTGTCACAGTCACATTGTTTGCATGTTGTGAGGCTGTTTTTGGCATACTTGTTTCAGATGCATTTCAAGAAAACTGAGTATATGGGGAATATATGGGGACTATACATATATATATATAATATATGGGGACTATGTGTGACAAAGTATGGTTTGTCTAACAGAAGCTATTCTGGATCCTTTGAGTTACAAGGTAGTGAGTGGATTCTCCAGTTCATGTCTTTGCTCCCAGAAAGCTCTGGTTTTATTATGCTGAAGTGACTCCCCACAGGCTGGTGTCTTGAATATCCTCAGTGACATTAATTTCATAACTTTTCCTGGCATCTCATTTCTGCATTGGCAGCTGGCTTCATTCTGAATTCATACAGTTATGAAAATTTCCCTAATTTTCAATCTTAATTTTTTATGTTAATACTTTATTTTGTTAGTTCCTGGTTTTCCTAATTGGTTAATGAGACTGATTTATCTCTCATTCATCTAGTATCTCTTTGTACTTCTGTGAATAATCCTGCTTCCTCTTGGTCTTTTCTTTCCCTGAAAGCTTTTCAGTAGTTGAAGGTGTTCTACAGTATTTTTCAGATTTGCCTCTCTATTTAAAATATAGAGCGGAGTACTGGAGGTATCTCTAGTGACACTTGTATTTTTACGTATTGTTTCTATTAATACTACTCAATGTCCTGTTTTTTTTTTTTTTTTTTTTTTTTTTTCCTGACAGCCACGGAAGTAACTTGCATACAGTGTATTAATGGCATTATTCTTCTCTGATATGACTGGTTGATCTCTTTATAATGGTCATTTTGATGATGCATGGATCAATTTAATAAATTTTCCCCATCTGATTCCGGTCATATTTATCTCTGCAAAAACCCGGACTGCTATACTGAAAATCAGTTGTGAGTTTTAACTGTCTCTTTTGGCCCACGAACAGACTTCAGATGAAAAGGTTTCAATGCTTCACTCAAGAAACATAATCCATTTTAAATGCCTCAGTGCTTGAAAATTCTTAGAAAGTGCAAGCTATGAATGCCTGGCTCGCCTGACCTAAGGAGAGCTAGCTGTACTGCTGTGATGTGGTAGGAATATAAGCATAGGTAGGGGAAACTGCTGGGATAGTGTGAAGAAGCTGGTAGCTGTTGCAAGGAGAAAAAACAAATGCAAAACTGGAAAACAGATCTAAGCTGGAACTGGCAGCAAGAGAAGTCATTTTATCGGAGATGTGACTGAAGATTGAAGCATTATAGACTCACATGCATCTTTGACAGCAGTACATAATTTCATAGTAATCTGCAGAAGATAACTGGGTAAAAGTTCTTTTCCTTGCTGAGTGACTTACTCATGCAAGTGAAGATGGAAATGGTCTTTTGTAGCTAACTCTTATGGGGTTTTCTTCTGTGTTCTCGGAAATGGATTTTCATGTTAATGCTGATGGCAAGAATTTACCCAGCTCATAACCAGGATGGAATAAAGCTACCTAATCCAGGTATGAAGTGCTATAATGTTATTTTTTGAAAATAATATTTCCTTCTTGCCCAAACATTTTTCCAGTCTGATTTATAATCCAGATTTCCTGCGTGGCATTGATTAACATGAAATGCATTACTCAGTAAATCCTCTAATCTGGGCTACTTCTAGACTGAAACTATCAATTTCAAGGATTGTCTACATCATTTTAGTGAAAAACAAAACAAAACAAAACAAATTATTATTTGTTTTAAAAGTCTTAATCGTGAGGTGGTATTCTGGAATTTGTTCTGGTTCCCAGTAGTCATACCCTTAAATGTTTTTGTTCAGTTCCTTATGCTGGTAGGATACTTTAGTAGGACTGGACTGTGTTATAATTACCCCCTGAAAGGACTGTCGTGGGATTTACCTGAGGAGACATAAAGTTTCTAACAAGATCCTCCACTGCAGACCTTATCTTTCCATTCTCTTTCCAGTTCTGCTCTGGCAGAAGCAGCAGCTTACTGTTCCCCTGAAAAACAAGGAAACATTGTACCTTTGCTTCAGATTCACACATCCTTACCCCTTGCTTGCTAAAACAAGTATTTAATTTTGTGTTGTTATGAAAGGGCTCCTGCTCAAACTGTACATTCGTGTTGATGATCTTCTGTGATAAGATACTGTACAACTTTACAGTGTCATACACTAAGCACGGCAGCATGCAGGAGCTCACATGATGGTCATTTAATATCCATGACTCACAGTCCACAGGGCTAGGACTCCAGCCAGCTGGGATTTGTTCTAAGTGGTGTGAAAAGACAAACAGTACATGAGATATAGCTCAGATACCAAACATGGTGGCCAAGGATTTAAAAAACCATGGCTGCTTGCCCTCTCCAGTAAAAAATAAAATAAAAAACATGCAGTAGATTCATCCAATACCTTTAGAATATACATATATTTAAAACTTAAGAAAAATGAAGTGTCAAAGTAAAAAAGGTGATATCTTGCCTTTCCTAGGCAGGTTTTGCATCTTTGCCCATCTCTGTTTTGTTTTCTTACCGTTACTTTGTTTAATTTTTCAGTTTGAGTTTAATGGTGGAAATTGGTAACTACTCTAACCATGCTTGTTCTTTCTGCCTGATTTTTGAAATTAAAACTGCAGCTTATTTTCTGTGGCTTGATATTCAGCTGGGATGTTATATAGTTGTAGAGTGCAGGAGGGATTAGATGTTACTCTGTGATTCACCCAGTCCCTGAGGAGAGCTATATAAAGATCATCCTCATCTCCTTGGCTCCAGGGAAGCTAGGGGGCAGATTATGAGCTAGCGGAAAAGACGAAGGCATCAAGGAAAACCTCACCATCTGCAAAAGAGGTTCTACGAGTGCACTTCCCCCTGTTCTCACATTGCGCAGAACTGGAAAAAAGTGTGCTCCATCGCTCAGCTACAGTTAGTATAGACATAGAGGGAGAATTTAAAGGAAAACAAAGCCAATAAAAGCCCTCTTTCCTACTTTGCAACTGTTCCTGTCACAGAAATTGCTCAAGGTTTCCTTTTCCAAAGAGAAGAAGATGATGTGGAAAGGCAGGACTTAGGGACTCTGTTGTTTACAGATGCCTTTTATCCGTAGCCTGGGTATCCTGAAATATGATTGCCTTGTAAGGGCAGGTTATTTTCAACCACTCCCTTCATTTATGTTCCTGTTAAACCCATGGCTTAAGTGGGGCTTCTGTGCTGGAGAGATTTTGCGCTGGCTGTCTGCCCAGGGATTGATTGCAGTGGAGTAGACTCTGACAGAAATAGGTGGTTATGTGTGTAGACCTCTAAGTCTTGAAATGAGAATATCACTGCTAGAGGTCAAGGTTTCTGTTTGACAGTATTTCCCTCATTTACTGAACTCAGTTGACTCTCCATTGCCAGTGGTTTTTATTTTTGTAACACGCTCACAATGGTGTGGATTTTCTCATTTCAGACCTCACAAAAACAACACAACTTGGGATACTTTTACCTCTGAGACGTCATTAAGAAATCCAAACTCGGTGCTCTCATGCTAAAATTTCCTCTAGACTATTTTGTTTACAAGTGAAATTGTTTTAGCCACATTTCAATGAAATACTTCATTGTATTTTTACAAGTTTTATCTAAGGTTTTAATTCTCCAGAAATTCATCAATTCATCTTTCGTAATCTTACAGGAGTGAGAAAAGAAAATTAAAACTTTTTTACTTTTTTTTTTTTTTTTTTTTTTCCTTTCTTAAACTGATCTGCAGCACTTTTAGACTGCTTTTCAAACCATTTGGAAATATGGATTTAAAACCAAATGTCTGATAGCTGCTCCTTACTTTGCTCTTCTATGCTTTTTAAGGAAGAACCAAGATGTGATTTGGAAAATTTCAAGAGAGAAAGAACCTGAAAGCTGACAACTATAACAAGACCTGCCTCAGCTTTGTGTGTTCCAAGTGGCATATTTAGTTATATTTATCCTTCTATTTTTGCATCATTATTTTGTCCCACATCTCATCACATGGAGAAGAGTTTTGCTGCTTCAAATTCTACGTCAACTGTAAAGTCACTGCTAGATGTAGATTATTCAAGATAAAATGACTTTCCAAAGAGCAGTTATATTTTCTTTCAGCCTTGAAATAAATTTTGCTGTAGCACTATCTGGTATTTCCATCGACTTACTAAGGCTTTACTGACATTGCTTTTGTTTTTAATGCCCATTATGTTAAAATGTGGAGTTTTGTTTGTTTGTTTGTTTGTTTTAAATACATGTTGTTGTTCATATTACTGAAAGTAAACTCAAAGAGCCTTGTACAAGAAGGGAATGAGATTTGTGATGATCCTCAGTTCCTTGGAGAATAATTGCCTGAGAATAGTTGCCTGAGATGGCACTCTATTCTTGCATAAATAAGTTTTCCTTAGTTATAAGGAGATATACGTATAAGAATTTCCAGACAATTAAGTCCCTGAAGACTGAGTCCAAATTTTCGAACCTGAACTGAATTTTTGGACTTAAGACTTGAACTTGAATTGGTTCCTGTGTGACTCTCATGAAGTTCAGCAAAGCCAAGTGCATGGTCCTGCACCTGGATTGGGGCAATCCCAAGCACAAATGCAGAGGGGGTGGCGAATGGATTGAGAGCAGCCCTGAGGAGAAGGATTTGGGGGTGTTGGGCCGGTGAGCAAAAAAAAAGAGACACCCAGCTCCAAAGAGCTGGGCTGAGGCTGGCTGTGACCTCATTACACAGTAAAACTCTAACAGCAGGGCACACCGTGTGCCCATGTGTAGGGGGAAAGCTGGCAGATGTGCTGGCAGCAATGGCACTACATGCACTGGCCATTGGGGAGGGGTTTGTGGTTTTTTTGGGGGGGGTTGCTAACAGCTTCAGCAGCACACATGGAAGAGAGGTGCAAGTGGTTGGTGGAGAACTCCCCCCTCCTCCCTTTGTCATCCACAATGATTTATGAACCTCTCTGCTGCTCCGTCCTGGTCTTTTCAGTGAAAGAATCCAGTTAGCTTTCTCATAATGGCAGAAGTAATTAAAAAGGGGATCAACTTCAGAGGAACATAAAACACACACAAGAAGTCTGTCTCTTTAATGATATCCCCTACATCCTTTACTGGCGGGGATTCTGCTAATCTAATACCTGTTAATTTTCTTTCTAATTAGGGCTACAGCTCACCAGATTCTGTTTTACATATAATGTAGGTATGGTCAATCCTCAGTCAGGTAAAGAATCTGAAGATATGGAAAGAGATGGTAAAAGAAGTGAGTGGTGGGCAGAAAGACACGATACACAAGACACTGGCAGATCAATAGTTCTTTTTATCTTGGCTCAAAACCACCATGAAAGATGCACAGAACTTGTAGTATGAATAGAGGGGGATCTATAGGAAGAAAACTCAATGTAGCCGTAAATGTCTAGACTTTCACTGAAGTCATGTTGGCAATGTGATTTAAAGAATCACAGGCCTTTTGAAAAAAATCAGAAAATTAGGACCACTATGCTGTTAGCAGAATTGAATTATGAATATCTGCCTTCATCCTCCTCCCTCCCTGTTGTCCCTACATCTTTGAAGTGAGACAAAGAGAACACCAGGATGCTGGCTAAAGACTGTCTCTGAAAAGGATCTGTATATGAACATGTATGACCTCTTTTGAGGTCAAATGTTCCACTTGATAGTCTGGAGTTTCTCAATGAAAAAGATTTTGAAAAGTTAAGATTTTGTTGAGCCTGAGTATTTTCCAGATATTTTTCATTGATTTAAAACACAGGTGTCCTGAAGAATTCCTGCTGAATTTACTGGATTCCTGGAAAAGCAAGGTTTTCATAACTGTTTTCAGGGGAGATCCAAAGAGGAGTATATTGCCCAAATCTGGATTCCCAAGTACATACAGATTCTGAGGGTTCCCAAAGCTGTAAGTCTGAAAGCCCCAGAAGGGAGAAGGCTCTGCATGTTTTCCCATCACAAAACTGAGATTTTGATTTTAGAAGTCCTGGAAGAGGCTTCAAGGAAGACTCTATGGCTGGAGCACTTTCTGTATGATGAAGTTGTCACAGAACCATGACAATAAATATGCCAAGAGCTTATAGAAAGGGTCTGGCAAATACAGGTTTTGTGTTGGAACAAGATTAGAAAATATCCAGTGGTGGCTGTATGAAGATTATTCTGAAAACCAGGTCATCCAAGGATATCATATCCCACTGATATGGTTCAATGTGCCTTACAAAAAAAATCTTGCTAACAGGAAATTCTCTATTTTTAGCTCTACTTAGAGGAGTCAGTCAGAATTCTTGTCTGCAGTTCTTTATGAGCAGTAATTTTCAGTTAGGTTGAAGAGCAATGTGAACAACTAGACTTTCAGGAATCCTGGCTGCCTTATGCAATCGCATTCCATCTAGAACATCCCCAACTCTTCAGTTTTTAATTTAATTTGCTGCTTTTCTGTTTGTTTGGTTTTGTTTGTTTCTTTGTTTATTTTATTTCTCTAAATATGCATGTCTTTACACACTTCCAGAGCTTGCACAAGATCAAACCAAACCAAATAAATCATCTGGAAATATCAAAGTGTTGATATGGAGAAATCTCAGCTGAAATGTTCCATAGCATTTTGGGCACCATATTTCAGAACACATGTGGACCAAATAGAGGTACTCTGCAGAGATCAAAAAGAGTAACTGAAGACTGTGATGAGGAAGGATAAATAAATAAATAAATAAATCTTAGAATTAGGTTTGTTTGAAGAGGAAAACTCCAGAGGAGGATGCGAGAAATATTCTCTGGGTATGCCAATGCAGGAAAGAATAGTCTGTTGTTGGAGAATTCAAAATAGATAGGACAACATATCCAAATATAAACAATACAAACAACAGATCTATACCACAGTAAAGGAGATTCAGGGCCTAATCAAAGAAAAAAAATGTTAACGAATATTCTAATACTGAATTATATTTCCTTCAAAAGCTGTTAGATTTCCATCATTAAAGGAGGCATTGGCCATTGTTTTAGGCAAGTGTCTCTCAGGTATGGCTGGATGTGAGTTAAAAGGAGGAACTAGGTTGATTTCTGGGAACATTTCCAGTCATGTCTTCTATAATATGATGCACAACAAGGAAATAGAAGATATGAGTATCTTATTTATTGTTATTTTTACACATTCCCTCAAAAGACTTCCACTTTTCTGTTTTTATAGAGCTTTTTCAACCTTCCTGTGAAAATGATTTAGAGAGACTATCTTATGATTCACATTTTTTCTTTTTTGCTTGCTTTCCTAAGGTATGAGACTCATGCAATCCCGCATTCTTTTTCTCTCACTTTCTATGCATGTACATATGTCTTTTGTATGAGCCGGTCAGTTTTGGTGAGATCTGATAAAGAGCCAGAGACCTTGAGCATCCTGTGTTCCTAGATGCTTCATGAAATTGGGCCCAGACTATAAAAGAGTGATTCTCTTTATCTTCATCAAGGGAAAATAGCTGCCTGTTATCTGTCAGAGATACCAGTTGGAAAAGAGTAGTTGTAAATGTCCAGCCACAGGAAATGCTTCATTCAGAGCCAATGGCTCTAGACAACAGGGCATCTATCTACTCCTCAGCAAAGTTTTCCTTCTTGAGTAGGCTCCCTTTCTCTGGTCATTAATAGCGGGGTCATTTTCTCTGGTCATTAAAAGTGGGGTTAAGCCAGTTATCACTAGTTTCAAAACCATTTTAAATTAGGCTGCATTAGTTCCAGTGCTCCCCAGCTACTTGTTTTCTTGTAGAGAAATTCAATTTAAAAAACCATCATGATCAGAGTCCTAAGGTTGGCTTTGAAAACAACAGAAGCTGAGAAATTCAAAAGCAATGCTCTGTGCTCTTGCACTGAAACCATACATTATGAAAACACTCTATTAAGGTAATACTTTGTGCTAAATTTTACAGCAATCATCTTTCAGTCCAGTGCAGCCTGAGGACTTTAACGTTCATCCTAGTCCCCCTTAAGAATTTGTTTGCAGCTGGCTTTTCTGGGTGTGAGGAAAGCAAAATGTCATGTTGGCTAGCTGCCTCTTCTCTTGAACATGGTCACTGAAGATTGGTCCTAACCACTATTTTGTTTGTTTTTCAAATGTTCTGGGGCAAAACTATGGGACAGGAAATGGCTGGGCAGGTTTGACACAGCTGCAGCATTAGCCCTGCTGGAGCAGCTGGGTCTCGTTACTTTGCTGGGTGCTACCTGGCTTGGGCCAAAGTCTCTTGGCACTTTGTCGCCTCTCCTGAAGCACAGCTCCTAGAAAAACTGTGTCAAGGTCCTGCATGCATTAACGGGACTTAATTGCTCTGGGAAGCCTCACCTGGGTTCTCTACCCCACAGCCTTTGCTCAGGGGCTCCACTGCATCTTACACCTTACCCGAGCTATGCTGTACATGTGCCTGTCTCTGTCTTCAGCTCTGTTGTAGTAATGCCTGGCTATGTGCCCTATTGACCTGGCTGGATCCTGACCTGTGGACCAAATTCTTAGTTTGATGTTGGACCTGCCTTTTCACTATGGACTTGCACAGTGATTGTGAGATTGTGTACAACTCTGTTTATATCAGGGCTGATCCTGACTTGCTGACTTGTGTTTCTGGCTTCTGTACTGGGTCTGGCTGGGATGTTAGCTTTCCCTGCAGCAGCCCATACAATGCTGCGCTCTGCACTTGTAGCTAGAACAGCCGTGGTATCACACCGGTGTGGTGTCTGCTGCTGAGCAGTGCTGGCACAGCATCAGGACTCTCTCTAACCCTCCTAGGGGGTGGGCAAAAAAGTGAGAAAGAAACATCATCAGGGCAGCTGACCTAAACCAACCAAAAGGATATTCCATACCATATGATGTCACACTCAGCAATAAAAGGTGGAAAAGGAAGAAGAGGGGAGGGGTGGAATTAAGGATGGAAACTGACTGGGACTCCACAAGATGCAAGGCTGCAGTTTGTCTTAAAAATATTGAGGTGCTTCCACTACCTGACCTCCTCTCTGTCCCTCTTGTGAGGAAGGTTAGCCAGATGGAGCAAAGCATTGTGATTTTGACCAGCATGTGTACATGAAATGAAATGTGCTCTTTTCCCTCATTCTTGCACATCTAAATATCCATGGCTAAAATTAGGCACTTACATGGACATGTTAGTGTTTGCATGTTTGGTGTGGGTGCACTCATGCAAGGGGTGCCACTCTGACATGGCTTACCCTAGCTAACATCTTCCCTAAGGAATGTAAATAGCCTTCTGACAGGAGATAGTGGTATTTAGATTCCTTGACTTTCTGTTACAGGTGGAGGAAGGGAGTGCAGGAAGGAGAGATGGATATTTTAGCTCTGCTTCCCTGTGCACAGCACACATTTCTGCATGGATTTCCAGTAACAGTCATTGATGATCGCATCAGCAGTAATGTCTCTTGATGCTTGCAGTCTCTCTTAAGGAGGACAGGAACTGGAATAACATGTGGAAACAGGGCTGAAGGTGGGAGGGGATGCTCGTGGCAAGTGCGCAGAGAGGAAAGGAGCTGCTTTCTGTGTAGAAAAGTTCCATCCAGCCCAGCATCTTCTCTCTGAGAGGAGCCAACAGCAGTTGCCTGCAGAAGAGTAGAGGAACAGACAATTTCTGGAGTGACTCCTCCCTTGGTACATCCTTCCTCCATAGTTCAGGCAGTCTCTGGGTTAGAGACTTACACTTCTGTCTGAAGACTCCCTGTGGACACACATATATTTGCTGTTTCTGAGAAGTTTTTAGGCCTACCAAGCACTGGGTGACTTGAGATGCATAATTTAAATGTGTGTTGTGCAAACACACCCTCACTATTTTTTCCTGTTTTGCAAGAACTTCCTTTCTAGGTATCTCTTTGGGCCTGCCAGGACATGTTCAGAAAAATACGGTTATAATATCACAACTCCTGTACAGTACAACAGCACTCACCATCTGAAGATCCTTCATTTTTGTTAGCTTTTGCTGGTCAAGTTTGGGTTGTCAGTTTTCTTGTGCTTTGTGTTCTTCCACAGGAAGGTAAAGTAGAACTTTTTTAGCTGATATATGTTGTTTCATTTGTTGATGATTTATTCTGCTGGGTAGAACCACACATTACCTTGTACCCTCGTTTATTTGTTCCTAGAACAAGTGTTCTTTCACGGCTGATGAAAAATAACTCACTTGCTCTTCTGAATTGTCAGCAGCATCTTGTACATCTGCACAGTAGAAAGAAGGCCAGCTTCCTTGCTGATACTTTGCTGTGAACTTCCCAAGTAAACTTTTAGATGTCCTCCCTTCTGGTACTCATGGAGGTAGATGGATGATGAGGTTTACTATTTGGCAGCTATTGGTCACCTTCAGTCATCAATTTAGAGCAAATGCTATACTAATACCACTGTCATTTCAGAAGCTGACATCCTAAAGGAAAAAAAAAAAAAAAGAATAAACAGCCAGTTCCCTGGGCCAGCTTATGGTAGCTTACTAAAATGTTCTTTTATATGCATACATTGTGCCATAGAGTTCTGGTCAGTAAGGTGCCATGGACTTTGCTTATCTGTGATCTACTCTCATTTTTCTCCTGATGATTTCCCAGCTAATTGTTTAAATTATGCATAAATTGTTTGCAAAGCTTTCTGGCAAAATAAAATTAATAAAGATCTCAGATGTGTTTCAGACAAATAAAATCTGCCTCAGCCCTCATCTTCATTTTAAAATCTTGGAAGTAAATATGTAACAAAATGACAGAAAGACAAGGGAAACAGTTAACAAGAACAACAACAAAAACAGTTTTCTTTTTGGTAACAGTAAAGAATGTTTGAATTTAATTATTTTCTTTTGTATAGCAGTATTCCTCAGCCTTAACAACAACAACAACAACAATAAAAAAGTGGTTGAACTGGGGATTGAACTGGGGATATTTTACACCAATTTATAGATGTTTTTGAGTTGAATTTGATCAGCAGTTACAATTCCACCTTAAATTCTCCAAAGATGGCACTTGCTTAGGGTTCTGAAGATGGGAATATGATCTGCTAAAAATCAGACAAGTGAGCAGAAACAAACTATGACTTCTGCCCCAGGGGTAATGGAGATGGAGATGAATCCTGACAAGCACACACATGACAAGACCTAGGCAGAGCAAGAACGGGTGACTCACAAATTGTAGTGGCACGTTCTCTCCAAGGGCCTCAGTGTGCAGTAATGCCTGAAAGATCTCAACCAGGATCACATGATGCATACAATGGTTGGCTGACTGTTGAGCCATATAATAAAACCCCAACAAATTAAGTATAAAAGAACCTCTGGTGAGCTATAGCCCTAATTAGAAAGAAAATTAACAGGTATTAGATTAGCAGAATCCCCGCCAGTAAAGGATGTAGGGGATATCATTAAAGAGACAGACTTCTTGTGTGTGTTTTATGTTCCTCTGAAGTTGATCCCCTTTTTAATTACTTCTGCCATTATGAGAAAGCTAACTGGATTCTTTCACTGAAAAGACCAGGATGGAGCAGCAGAGAGGTTCATAAATCATTGTGGATGACAAAGGGAGGAGGGGGGAGTTCTCCACCAACCACTTGCACCTCTCTTCCATGTGTGCTGCTGAAGCTGTTAGCAACCCCCCCAAAAAAAAAACACAAACCCCTCCCCAATGGCCAGTGCACATAGAGACATCACTGCCAGCACTTCTGCCAGCTTTCCCCCTACACATGGGCACACGGTGTGCCCTGCTGTTAGAGTTTTACTGTGTAATGAGGTCACAGCCATCCTCAGCCCAGCTCTTTGCTCACCGGCCCATTCACTTAGGAAACTCCATCTGATTCTTTAGGTCATTTTGATGTGCAAAACCATAATGTTTCATGGTTTGCAGGCTCCTGAGCTGCTTTCATAGAGAAAATAATAGTGGTAATGGGTGTGATAAGATTTCTAGATTTCTTTTTGAGTTCATCAGTGACCTCTTCCTAGTCCATCCTGCTGGGATTCTGAGTTCACAAAAGAGATGCAAGAACTGTATCCCCTAAATCCCATAGAGTGGATTCTGCAGCAAGCCATCTCTCAGACTGTCTTCTTGACCTGTAAGCATACTGATGGTCTATATTCTTGCCAGCTTTGTTAGATAAAATAAAGGCCTCCAAATTGCACATCTAAAAGTAGGAGGGTTCTTGTCTCCTGTATGCTTACTGCAATTCAGCTGTGCTTGTGCAGTACAGATCACCTGCCCACATGTAGTGCGCTTACTGCAATTATAGTGCAGAGCTCTTCTGTACACGTGCAGTGGCAATCTGGTTATGATTACGGTGAAACTACAATCACGTATTTGGCTTTCAAAGTCTGCAGTTCTTGTCCAGCTCCCTGCCCGGAACAGCAAGTTTTGATAAAAGATAGGCCGGATTTAATTAGAAAGCCTCTGAGGAGAGTCCTTCTGCAAGAGCAGCTCTGTTGTGGGGACAGATAGCTTGGATGGTGATGTTCAGAAGGGAGACAGTTTTCACAGTGTGTTTATAACAGTCCTTTGAGAAAATCAGTTATGAGATTCCGCTAACTGTCTGAACACCCAGTAACAGTGGTTGGCTCCCAGGTTCCCAGGTAAGCACAACTCATAGAAAGTGTTTTTAAAAGTGTTATTTCAGGATGTAATTATGTGTCCTACTCTGGGTAGTTATATTTTGCCAACACAAAGTGCTCCTGTTCAGGGATTAAAAACATTCTTTATTTTCTCCTAGGTGTGCTCTGTGCTGATGGCTGTTGTGTATTTCCTTCCTGTTAGATGTGACTACATTTCATGACTGATGGCAAGGATTACATCTGAAAAGATGGAGAGATTTTGGCAAATCTGATGTCCTTTTGAAGCCACTACCCTACAAGGCACACATGGTATGAGTTGGCTGACAGCATTCTGGCAGACTCTGTAGACAGCTATTGAAGTCAAATTTTGGCAAGGATTTAGGAAGCTGAGTTGTTACCACATGTTTTTTATAGGTACTGTGGTTTATTTTGACATGCAAGGGGTGACATAACACTGATTTTAAAAAAGCTTAGGTTGTTACCACTTTGCAGCTAAGAGTATAGACATCAAAGGGTGGCAAATGTGTTACTGCAGCTTAATGAGTTACTGTTTGTCACTGCAAATCAGCTGAGGAGTGTTAGCTAGTTAAGCTCTGCTAACCTGATTGCTTCTAATCTTCCTTTTAGAAGATCACAATATTAGCTTGTCATTGATCAGCTCTGAACATATCTGGATGTGGACAAGCCATCCTCTGATATGAAGTGGAAGTAGCATACCTGTCTTCTTCCCTAACCCAATCACATTTTCTTTTTCAAATCTGAGCAATGATGACTGCACTTGTGTGTTTGCTGTCCTATTCATTAACTATGTCTCAGCAAGGAAATGCATTTGAGAATTCCTTGTTTTGCATAAACTCCATAATGTGCTTGTACGAGGGCTCCAAGAAATACTTTTTAGTCATAAGCTAAGGCTTGCATGTGTTTCACAGAATTAAAATCCTAGATTGGATCATATATATGAAAATGAATTTACCTTCGTCACATATGATAGTTTCTGTTGGTCTCTTTGTTCCTCCTTTCCCATAGTGCACATGCACATGCATGCATACATGCATACACACACGCACACGCACACACACACAGTTTGTCACAAATCAGTACAGCTGGTAATTTTCAGTTCACCAGAAGCTCAGAATAGCAGAGAAATTGTTCAGTCAGGCTTGATGTGGAGAACAAGTGTTTGCGCACACTCCCTGCTCTCTTTCTGGGGGGAAACTATCAAAAGAGGTTTGAAAAAGGAATGTCAAAGAGAAGAGAGTCAACACATTTGCCCGTTCTTTTTAATATACTTATTGCTGATATACAGGTGCGGGTCTGTACCTGAGATGGGAAGTAAGAGTTTAGATACACAGTATTGCTTTAACTGTAAAGATGGGCAAGGGCAAAGCAGGTAGTATTTCACACTTGGGGTCCTTCTCTGGATCATATCAACAGAAAAAGCTTGAGAGGTCTTCCTTGAGAAATAACTTCTTTCCCTCTTCCCTCCTTCATGCCCTGCAAGGATGGAAAACTTAACATCTTCCGTACTCCTCTGAAGAGGTAGAAACACAAATGACCAGAAGAGTGTTTGTTAGCTTGGGAGATACAACAATACAAGATAAACACATGCTGGCAATAAAATGGCTCTCTTCCACCCTTCCATCCACCAGACTATGTCCCACAGAACAAACACTTTTGACTCCATCATTTCAGTCATCCACCATGTACCAGACAAAAGTCTCTTTGGGACTACATATTCAGTGCCAGAAAATCTAGCTTATTCCAAGTGTGACCAGTAGATTCATCTATACTTAGAAAATATGTTGGTTTTGTTCAGACATTGAAATAAAAATGCTTCTATCTCTCTTCTTTCTTTTTCTCAGGGCCAAAATATTGATTCAGATTTACATATCATCACCATTAAAGATAATAAAAACTAAGCAGTCTCAAGGAAACTATACAGAAAGCAACTCTTGTTTTCTACAGTAAAATATGATACTTTTTAAAGATGCAAACTCCAGATACAAGCCTCACTTGTCAATATAACAGTGTTTCTAAAGAACCTCTCTCTCCCTGCTATATTAACTGAGCAAGGAGATTGAGCAGTTTATTAATTGATCTTTTACAATGTAGGAGAAAAAAATAATCCATTTTGGCTACAACATTAACATCAAGATTTACAAGTTAAGTGTATTTTGTCTACTTGAAAAGAAATAAATCTGTAATTTTGTTTTTAGTTGCATCTATTACATCTACATCTAGGAGCAGCAGACAGTTTACTGAAATCCATCCTTCTTTGTCATTGGCAATCTCACAGAAAGGAGGCCTAAGCATGAAATATGAAAGGATTTAGCACATTACAAATAGAGATAAGTATGTTTTTTTCTCTTTTTTAATTTACATACATTGAAGAGGCACGGGAACCAGTTAAGTTCCTGTGAAAATACCAAACCAATTGTTTAACTGCTGCACAGAGCTGTAGGGAAGTATCCTAGTAAATTGCTCACAATATATGAGCTTTTGTTCATATTACACAGTGAAGACAGACCAAATCTGAAACCATCTCAAATTTGTTTACAATATGATCCAATTAATTCACAACTGATACTGAATAAGCTCTACTGTATTCAGATGTTAATAACTTTTGACACTGAGCCTTTTTCCTGGTGGTGTTAGTATTCATGGTCTGGGAGGAGCGGCTGAAATCTTGATGGAATTAGAACAGAGCAACAAGATGGGGGAGGTCCAGCCGACTCCTCCATGTTCAGTTTATATGCTCTGTGGTGGCTTTGTTGTGTTAAATCCTTCTGGTGCCTCCAGTTACCAGGATATACAATTTTATACTTCCCGTTCTTATACCTCACTACTACAGACAGTGGAAAGTCAAAAACCCAATAGCGCCTCTGACACCCTGAAGGCGGACAGATTGTCTACTCAGAGTTTTAAGCTGGAACTTCCTTTTTGCTTTGGACAATGCAGAAATGTACCATACAAACTGCACGGTATTCTGACTGCAGGAGTGATTTCATGGCTTGTCTGCTTTTACTGCGACTTGTGTGTGTCTTCAGATCTTCCAAAACCTTTCTAGAGATTGGCATTGGCATTGCTTCTCAGTGGTATACACATAGGCCAATTCAAGCAGAAGACAATTTTGGCTGAGCAAATTATGCAGCATGAAGTCCATTCCATTAATTACTGGAACTCCAGTTGTATGTGGTTGGTCTACACTAACTTAATCTATACTGAAGATAGCAAGGGTGGTCCAATTATTCATTTGCACAGAATTAACTCCTGTTATATTATTTGAGACTCAGTCACAAACTTGCAACTGCAACACATAAATGCATATTGTTTGTGATTTGTTGAACTGTTTGTTTGCTACAGGTTGCTGCCTGAGGAGTAGTTGATGTGAAGACATGGGAGCTGCTCATGAAACATTTTCTTTGACTGTTGGAGAATTGTTTGTAGCCTGCTTTTTGTGACTCCTTTACAAATAATTTAAACCAGGATAATGATTCTAATGGATGAAAATTAAACACTGAATGAAAAATGTTCAGGAAATAAGAAATTATCCTGTTTGCGAACAGATAGATTTGTCCACACAAGAAATTAAATGTGAACTGTGTGAGTGCCACTTAACATCCATCAGAAGAACAACAGTAGGTGGACATAAGTGGTCTTGTAAAG
Organism: Heteronetta atricapilla; assembly: GCA_011075105.1. Lineage (NCBI taxonomy): Eukaryota > Metazoa > Chordata > Aves > Anseriformes > Anatidae > Heteronetta > Heteronetta atricapilla. Next base: position 95,782,670 of record CM021732.1, read on the forward strand.
GACCCTGTGGACTACTGTAAATTTATTTTGTTTCTGAGTGGAAGAACAGCTTCCCAACACCTGCACAGACATGCATCACTGCTGTTCTGTTCTCATTCTAATACTGTCAATGGGTAATCAACATCATCAAGGGGAACTCACAGCAGTAAACCATTGGGAACTGTCTTGAGTAGTTCCAGTGCATTCATCCAGGCAAAAATGTGAGTGTGGAGTTACTCCATTTTGCAGATATGGATTGGAAGTTAATAATAGGAGCAAGAACTGGGCTAAGATGTCTGGGCTGAGTTTGTTCAAACAATACATTCAGAAATAGAATAACCTTTTTGCAAAAAGAATAATCTGGAAAGTAGTGACCGTGAATTAGAGCCAAATGTTTAATGAATAAACAGCTGAATATGAACCTCTGTGCTCTCTGGGTAAGAGTACTTAAGCATCCTCTGTAAAAAGCTGTCAAGGAGCAATAGAAGGTGGTACTGCCTTGAGGAAACTGCTGCTCAGATCCTGTCCAGTCTCTGTGCACCAAACAGTTTGGCATTAGGAAAGAGTTCAGAAAAGAGCTACAAGTCTGTAAAACCTATGTAGGTGTGAGTCATGCAATATGATATTTAGTTTCTATAAAAGGAACTTAAAAAATGTCTCATTTATGGCACACAAGCCAGCTCTTGAACAGTGAAGAAAATGGCAGAACACAGATTTATAGAAAGTAAATGTAGATAAATCAAGCTAGAAGTTAATGCTTACTTCTTGATGTGCTTATTTAAGCCCTGGAAACTATATACCTGCTTGCTCCTGTCACTTGAAACCTGTTAAACAATTCTGGCTATCCTACAAAATATCTATCCTACTAAAATTGTATTCTATCTCAATCAGCAAGTATGCATTCGCACTTGTTTCTAGCTGTTGCAGGAGAGGAATATATTTCAAAAAACTTATTTGAAAAACAGCAGAAAATATTAGTCATGGACTAGAGCAAATGGATTTATACAATATTAAACAAATATTGGATAAATAGAACAATTTCATGAACTTAACAGAAAGGAAGTTACCAGTACTGAAATTCTAACTTCAGTTACCAATACTGAAATATTTTCCCACAATAAGAAACAATATTTGGTGGTTTGCCTGTAACACTGGAATCTCATCTCTGTTTCTGTGGGTAAAGAAGGGCCTCACAACACTTGCAGATGAGGTGGAATGCAGCTCCAGTGTTAGCATGGTTTGATGATCATTAAGTTTTCTCATCACTAATATTAAACTGCATTATTACAAATCTGACACTCAGTGGTACTTTGTCATGTTCTTCCTTAGGCACATTGGCTTCAATCTGTAGACTGATTCTCATTGCTTCTGCAGTCTGTTACCTATGCCTGTCTCCTTTGATATTTTCCTCCCTTTTGTTGTTCCCTTCCTTCCCTCCCTTGTCTCTCCTCTCCTCTCCTCTCCTCTCCTCTCCTCTCCTCTCCTCTCCT
>CM021732.1:95784148-95970748 GCA_011075105.1 Heteronetta atricapilla
CTCTCCTCTCCTCTCCTCTCCTCTCCTCTCCTCTCCTCTCCTCTCCTTCAGTATAAACTTCCTTAGGCACTCAAATGTATTAATATATTTTTATGGCATGAAAGCTATAAATACAGTGAAAAAACTTGTGGCAATGAGAGATTCGATAGCTTCCATCTGGACTTCTGACTCCATTGCTGCTGAAATAAAGCAATATATGTACAATGAGCCAGTATATAAATGACTTGAATGCCATTTCTTGTGTCTCATGACTAAGGAATAAGAGGGGGAATGGGCTTTAGAACCAAACCGAATAGTGACAGTTTCTACACAGAATAATATATTCGACCGTCTTAAATCTTTTTGAATGGCAATCATATTTGAAGCTTCTTACCTAAAAATACAGTTCATTCACATCATTGTTTCTAATTGTATTTGTAAAGCTAATTGTTTTACACTGCTTACTTGTTTTACTTAGTACAAAAAGAATTGCACTAAAATGGACTTCTGCATTATTAGAGAATAGTGTTTAACAACAAGGGGTTTCGCTGTCACAAGAAACTCCAAAAGTCCAAATATGTATTATACCTATAAGTGAGACAGGGGAAGCACCATACTGTTCTAAATGAAGTTAAAATTCTAATGACTTCACTAGCAATATCACAAGACTCTTCAGGACAAAACTCCTCATAGGATTTTGGGAAATTAGTTCTTTTTTCTGTATTCAGATTTCTAAATGGTAATTGCATGTGTGAGCTGTTTCTGCAGGTAACTAACCATTTCTCCATCCATTAGACAAAAGTTAAAAAAAAGAGAAAACAACAGCTAGTTTAATTCATACCGGTTCTTGGTTAGTATTGTCACATTTCTGGTTTTATGTAACTAATGTTACCTAATGTGTATACCTGAAAAATTGATTGTCTGTTTCTAAAGAAATGAACCCATTTTAAAGGTCTATTAATTACTTATTTAATGCTTTATCATCCCCTTACTTAGTTATAAAACAAATGCAGAAATGAAAAGCTGAATCTCCATATTCTCACGCTGTACAAGCAATGCTAATTAATTCGACATGACAAGCTATGTGAAGTATCTGGGTAAGTCAATCTAGCATCATTTTGTTCATAAAGCCCAAAATATAGACTGACAAAGCACAAGTATGAAATGCATTTCAATCAGTTTAATCAAATAGAGTCAATGTAAAGAAAAGGGGCATTGTCAAGATGTGTCAGTGAACATTTGACCTGCCTCGCAGTTAATATTGTTTTGTGTGGAAATCTCTTGGGGGGATACCATCTATGTTCTGCATTTCCATTTTAAAAAATGAAAATTGCATTTTTGATCTGGTAAGTGGCAATCTGTAGTAGGAATGGATATAAGAAAGATATCACTTGAGAACCACTGTCCACCTAGAATTTTGACATGTAAAATCAAGCCCTTTAAGGAAATTAGACCGCTCAGTGTGACTTTTGCCCACACTGCAGGAAATACTGTTTTCTCTGAGTGAGATTTTGGCTGGTCCTTGCAGAGATGCTGTAGCTGGGATTACAGCGGACCAAATCAGAAAGCTGCAGGAGAGCTTAGTCTGGCCTCTTGTCTAAGACATAAGGAGACTTGGGCAGGAGGGTGGTGTGGGGGCACAATGAACCATTGCTGAATGGCTACAGAGCCGGGCAACCTCTATACCTTTTTAAGGGCAGCAGAGGGGGTTTGCCACAGACTGCTTCAATAATGAGACTTCAGGAGCAGTTCCCTGGTAAGGTCACTCAGGATTTTTCTCAGGCGTTCCCAATGATGCATTAATTCCCTGCATCCCAACTCTCCCCCATTACTTTTCCATGATCCCAGAAATAAGCAGAGCAGTATTCAGATCTATATTTACTTCTCAAAACCTCTTCCCAGATGTCTTTTCCCAGAGCTTGATATAATACTATGGTTTTCTGATCACCCAATATGCAGGAAAGCATCAGTGGCCAAATCATAATGCAAAATAGTTATATTTTGCCTTTAAATACACTCTTCTACCAAGGGATAATATGATACTTATAACGGTTTTAAAAATGTCTATTACTCTGTCTGAAAATTACAAGTTAGCCAGGATTTAAATTCAATGTATGTGAATATGAGCACACTTGCACACCAGAAATTAGAAACACAGCTTTTAACTTTGTTGTTGTTATTGTTGTTGTTCTTAAGTGAAGGCTGTGGGGGTGACCAAGGTCTGGAGAACAGTTTTAGAAACCCATTCCCACTTCAGTATTTGTTTGAAGATCTTGTTCCATGTCCTAGACTCTCAGCTTTAACTATATAAAACATTATTACTTTCTAGCTACTGTGGTGCAGTACACCTCAGGCATGTGAACCAAGATCTGTGAGAAGAATCCTTAACCAATGCTTGAGTCAGCTGCTCCATCCACCTCAGTGAAGCAATGAATGTTATAGCCAGCAGTTGAGACTGAATTGTTATGTTTTGTGCCTCTCCTGAGAGATGAAAGGAGGAGGAAATGCACAAATGTTCAAGATTCCAGCCCTTCTGATGGCTGGCATTTCCCCTCAGCCCTCAGCCTGGTCCCTTCCCCTCCCAAAACACTGATGGAGTCATACCCGGAGCTCAACAGAGCCCATGGTCACACGGAGAGCACACTCAGGGGATAGTCAGGCTCAAGAATTGCACTGGAACAATTCATATTTTCAGTATATGCACATTCTGGGTCCATTTTAATGCTCCAAAGATCACAGCTGCACATTTTTCTCAACCTAAGCCCTGTTCAGAGATCTGGAGAGCTCTCTGTCCAGTTCGGTGTTTTTCCCTGATCTCTTGGGACTGCAAAACTATGTTGAAGCATTGTGAGCTCTCTTATATGATTTTTGAATGCTTTCTGCTTCAAACTTTGTGGGAATGAGTTTAGAGCTAAGTGGTCAGTTTGATTAATTACAGTTTAACAAATCACAGGAAAAGTTTGTGCCTGGGTCAAGCTCTGGAGATATACCTGTATCAGTCTTATTTACCTGAACTGGTTTACTCTTTTGTTTTACAACCAACAAAGTCAGATGGCCAGAATGATATGAAGTGTCTTATTTTTATATTAGCAGCATTTTAAACACAGTACTTTATTTAATTCTTTCTGGTTTTCATGAATATACACAGCTTGGTCCTTGACTAAGACATTTAACAACGTGATAGTGGAGTATTTTGCTGCTACAGACTTAGACCTTCTGAAGAGCCTAATCAAAACCAGATTTTTTTCTTTAATTGGAAAAGAAATGAGTGTTTTGCACTATACACTAGCTAGTTAGTGCTATCATAAGCAACTCCCTATTAATCACGTACCATTTTTTGCAGCTGTGTACAGTAACTGACCTGCCTAGATACACTATAACTGAAGCAATTAAGGATCTTTTGTGTTTTTTATGTAATTACCACTTCTGAGCCAGGTTGCTAAATACTTGGGACATTTGGGGGTATAATTTCAAGGTCATTATATTTTTGTTCATCTCATTTCCTAGGAAACCTATTTGCAGACTTGCCTAAAGCATCCCAGATACTGTACATTAAAGTATGGCAAATTAATTTAATCCTACTTCCTTCCACTCAGTAGGTGAATGTCCATTTTTCCAATATATAATACCTATTATATTTGTAAATTGTAAACTATTCCTGCTTTTAATGATGCAAACAATGGAGAGACCAAATAAGCTAAAGGAGCTAACACATTTATCTCCACATTCTGCCATCTGTTTGAAACTGCTGATGTAATTCCAGTTTTAAATTACATTAGATCCTGCCTTCTGGACCCCTTTCCCTATTTACTTTTTTTTTTTCCCTTTTTTTTTTTTTTTTTTTTTTTTTTTGTTAAGGGTTTAGAGAAAGCAGTGCCTTCAGGTTGTTGACTACTTAATAAGAAACTGTCTTTGACTGTTTTCAATCGACTTAAACGTGGGTCTCCCAGAGAAAGACATATAATGGTAGTAATAGCTTTATTTCTAAAACATGAAATTTATTCTTTGTGTATAATTTGATGAGATCTGTTTTCAGCAATAATGCTAGCAACCAGCTGATTTTCTTATACTGAAGAAACGAGAGATTAAGGGTTGTGCTCTTGCATACTCTATTGTCTAATGATGGAATTTTCAGTTTTCTCTCTCAGTTTATACTTCAGAATTAGTTTATTTATTTTTTCTTTGTAACCTCTCCCCCTTATTTTACTAGTTTAATTAACGACCTTTTATTTATTTTCTCATCATTTCATTTGCTTTTTGAGTCCACAATGGAATTTGATGGTATCTTGTAGCTGGAAATACTTCTTTGTCTGGATCTGACTCTAATGCTGATCTTTTAAGGATTTGCCTAAAGGGGTATTGGTCAGGCTCTGTCTTCAGCAAATCTATCAAACACATAGCTTGATTCTTTCACTGACACATAAAAGTGTTGAAATCATGATTCAGACTTTAAAAACATTAGCATCACAGAAATTAAATGAATGTATTCTGTCTTGCTTTTATAATGTTTTTTCTTTTTTGTTTCATTGTGTACACACAGAATAATCAAAGTGATAAAAATTTGGGGAAAATGACAGAGCCCTGTACTAAAAAGTTTGCAGACCAAGCATAACTTCTAATCTGTATTGATCTTAAAAAAACAGAATGCGAATGCCTAGATAAAAATAAAGATAAATGTACTTCGAGCTGCATTTTACTCATCATGGTACAGCAATTTTTTACAAGCATGTTTTCAAAAGTTGTGAATAGACATGATAGCAATTAAAAATAATTCAGATTTTAAGATGATCGAATTATTTTACCCAAATAGAATTTCTGAAATATGTCAGGAAAAGTCTGAAGAAAACATGGAAACAGACTGTTTTCATTCTGATCCTTTAACAGCAAATTTATATTCTAAATGAAAAATAATTTCATCACAATATTTTTCTAAATTTAACTTGGATTTTTTTGTAATTATTAAAATGAAAATCCACAAAGTGAAACCTTTTTGGTTTGATATGTTACGAAGAGAGACACAATATAGAAAATCTTTTATTACTGAAATTGAATTAAATATAGAAATTGTAATAAGTAAACAAGTCTAGTACTCTTACTGAGGTAGCTAGGAGCTATACCTACTGTTATACATCTTAGATTTTCTTGTTGATCAGCTCCCAGAATGGTAGCAATATTGATAGATCACATATCTGTTGGATCATATCTGTTGGATCAGTTTTGATGCTCACTGATCCATGCAAGTTTCTGGGGAAAAATCATGATCCAAGCTTCAAAATTTGATCCTTCTAAATCTTATATATAGGAATATGCATAATCAGTCACTTGCTTTAAGTGCTGTCATGCTTAGTTACGGCAAAAATTTGTAGGCTTTCTAATTTCCTCTTCAACTACTGATATGAATGGCTGGACTAAAGTGGTGGCCAACTGTTAGGAATATTAACAATTCTTTGCTGTTTGTGTGTTTGTGCCTAGCCTGGCCATTACCAGTGGTGGAAGTCAGAAACGGAGGTGAAATATTCCCCCTGTACCCCAGCATTGCCAGCACTGGATGGATGGATATGGAAAAAGTCTGCAGCTTCCCATGCACATTTGAAGACTAAACCAAGTGGTACAATATGCAGTCTGAGCTTCTGTATTTTCAAGGTCTGGTAAAGACATTTATTCTGTGTTTTCATATAAGACAATATTCTGCGGTGATTCGCCTTACTGTAGAAGGATATCTGCAGAAAAATTAAACCAGAGAATTAAACCAGAGGTACCCAGGTAAAACACAGTACATGATTTAAGTAGGTCTGAAGCTTATGAATATGCCAAAATATTTTCAGTTCAAATTTGTGTGGGAGCTCATATTATCTTTTCATGGATACAGGTTATGGGACAGAGCAGGGCAAGGAGTGTTGATTTTCTGCTTACACAAACACTATTAACTTCAAGGGTCTGAGCAGTGTTTCCCAAACAAAGAATTCATGACTCCACCCCAGCCTAGGGGAAAAAAATAATTAAAGTCACATTATTCCTTCAAATACTCAGATTCCAAATGTTTGGTAGTCAGATCCCTGTTGTGGTAATGCTCCCACTTCTGCACAGAATTTGTATTCTAGACCAACATGAAATTAGTATATAAAATGAACTGAGTGAATGATTTGTTAGAAGAACTTTTTGTTGTGAAAATATAATGAATATTTCATGATTCGAATTCAAAGCAACTATAAATTTAAAATATCAAGTTTTGCTGTGATGCATAAAAACTATTCATCATAACTGTTAAATACAAACCATATTCACTCCTGGTAAGAACCATAAATATGACAAGAAGTCCCAGAAAGAAAGTTGTAGTTATGGCTAAGAAGGAGTCTATGGAACAAATACAGTAAAATTCCTCCCAAATGTTTTAAATAATGCTGTCTTTCTGGAGGATAGATTACATTTCACTGACATCAAGATTTGCAAATCAGTTAGGGACACCAAAACTCAAACATTGCCATTGCATCCCTAGGACAAGGTAATATGAAACTTCATAAGGAAAAATATATATAAAAAAGCAAAGAATATGTCTTACAAAGCCCTGTGCCAATTTATTTGCAAGACTCTCCAAACATTTTCTCCAATGACAGTGTGCACACTGGGCCTTACAACACAGCTCCTGGTCTTAAAGAGTCACTTTGGAAAGGACAGATCTCTTGGTTTCTGAAAGAATCTTTAGTAAACCGAAATGTAGCATGAATAGCATGGACTGTATTTCCCCTGAAGTAAACTATACCTTGTTGTTTTTGAGATCTATGCCAGTGAAAATATCTGAAACTTTCTAAGCATGGTGGTGCATGGTTTCATACGATGGCAGGACTGTTTTTTAAGCTGATTGGATAAATTTGGCTTGATTGGTTAATTTATTTGGTGATGCTGAGATCTTACATTTTCCTCCAGTTCTTATTATTGATATACAGAACTGTGTTTTTCTGAAAGAAGGCCTATGCAGTAGCTTTTGGTACTTGCCTGAGGTGCTGTAAGACATGCATTTCAAGAAAAATTCAGTCCAGGTAAATTGACCTATAATCAAACCCATCAAAAAAAGTCTATGCATAAATTAAAGTAAATTAAGCTACACGAATAACAGAGATTGCTAACCGTGATCCACTATGATACTGGGGTCTGTCCCATCTGAAAGAGAAGCTCTGCAGGCAGGCTCTGTAGAACAGTGCCACACTCTAGGCTGATTTACAGAAAAGGCTCCAACCTTCCATTCTAAGTAGGGGCATTACTTGATCTGGCCTTGCAGACAGTGTACAATATTAGACAAAGAGACAAAATACTGTTATTGCCATAGGGGTTCAGAGACATAATAGAAGTGAGGCTTGTAGGGAGGAATAGATTTTCACAGAGCCAGGACCCTAGCCTAAATCTCCACTTAGAAACTTTTTAAAACATCAGCAGAGTCTATGAAGCATGAGTGTGAAACATTGTTTGTATTACAACACAATTGCAAAATTAATTACAATTACAAAAATAAAATTATTATTTGAATGAGCAAACTGATTTTCAAAATGCGTATGCCCAAATGTATTTATATGTTTTTAAAGACACTCTGCATATACAGCTTGAATACATCCATAATACAATTTGCAACGAACTAGCTAATCTGCTTGTTTTTGAATGACTTGACTTCATTTTCAAAAGATCAGACTCTCTGAGAATCACATTATTCTTATTTTCATAAAGGATTTGGATCTAGCTAGTGGAAGGTTGCAAAATACTGCAGAACAGTCAGATTCAGAGATTATTTAATCAGTAATAAAATGTCATTGTAGGCAGCATAGCAGTACTTCCTAAATCCCCTGTTGCATGGTTGGCTTATTTCATTAGAATCTGTGCTGGCCAATCTCCAAAGATGCAGAACTAATGCTATGGGGAATTATTGGTTTCTGTTAAGCACTGAGAATTCGACATGTATTAGTGTTAATGACTAAAGAATAGCTAAGGAAGTCCCTAATACATTGTTCATCACTGAAAAATAAATTAGGGCCCAACCCTATCATACTTACTTAGTTATAATATGACTCAGATGAGCAGAATAAATAGCTCTGCAGCTTTTGTCCCTGTGCAGTAGATGTAATGCATTGCTTGCTATTTTGCAAATGGTGGGCTTTTTACTAAGATTTTCTTTGCTGAGAAATAAGCAAAACGTAAATTGATTTCTAACAAGTAGGAGTATATCTAACTACCATTGTCTTAATTCTATGTGTTGGAGAAAGAATATATTGACAGGAAAAAGTGAATATAACATAGTCTGACATAAACTAGTCTAACTTGTAATATCGGTGTCTTTTAATTAGCCCTCAGCAATCATAAATCATCCTGGTGTGTATTTTACTGTGTTGATAAAGCTGTGAAGGAAAAAGTGCAGCTAATAACAAGCTATAAATTCAGAATGACAACATGTTCAGTAGAGTTTTTGGATGATGATACTTTCCATCAGCAATCAAGAGGTCAGTTCCTTTGAAGAAAGAGGTGAGTTTGAATGTGACTGAATTTTGAAAAAGGATTTAAATTTTGTATTTGTAATTGTAGTATTTATTATTAATGTATATATTATATACTATATAAAGTTGCAAATAAAATAAATTTTAATTCAAACACATTCTTAAAGAGAAAGAGCTGAAAACTTTCTATTCTAGAGAATACAGAATTGGAAGTTAAATTTAAAATATTTTGGAAAAACAAAAAATCCCATAGGACTTTTTTCTTATAGTATTTTCTTATACTCTTTTTTTTTCTGAATATTTTCATATTTTCTGTCTCTTAACAGAAAATTCAATGTAATTGTTGATCAAATTTTAAATCTTTCTATTTTTCAAATCGCTTCATCATAATTAATTTTGAAAGTGACAGCTAAGTTTGAAATCATTTTGAAGTGTCTGGTCATAAAATATAGTGGAAAAAACAATATATGTAGCCTGGAAATGTCTTTTTCCTGTACCTGCAGTTCAACAGCCCCAATAACCCTGCTCTTCTTCCACTGTCTGGTTAAAGGAGCTGCAGAGAACAGTATCAACAGTGAGTGTTTTGGAACCTCTGACATTGGTTACACTTTTTATGCCACTCATGGGATGTGAACAGTTTTCCTTCAGGGGTCAAAACTAGCATGAATGCATGTTTCTAAGTTTACGTCCTGCATCACACAGGTGATGGATGCCATTTTTATTGCCCATACGCAACACAAAGAGGCTGGGGACTGATGGAGTGGAGGGTGGTTTGGCTGAAAATGACCTGGGTGTCCTGGGGTTCATCGTCATGAACATGACCCAGTACTCTGCCCTGGTAGCAAAGACAGCTAAAAGCAACCTGGGCTCTGTTAGTAACAGCATAGCCAGTACGTTGAGGGATGTGATTGGAATCACAGGATCATATCATGGAATCATAGAATGGTTTGGGTTGGAAGGGACCTTAAAAATCATCTAGTTCCAACCCTGTTGCAATGATCTCCAAATTGGAGACATATGTATTTGATGGGTGGACCACTCAGTGGTAAAGAATTGGCTTGAAGGCCACACCCTGATTGTTGTGGTCAACAACTCTGTGTCCAGGTGGAGGCTGGTGATGAGTGGTGTCCCTCAGGGGTCTGTCCTGGAACCAGTACAGTTTAATATCTTTATCAGTGACACAGACAGTGAGATTGAGTGCACCCTCAGCAAGTTTGCAGAAGACACCAAGCTGAGTGGTGTGGTCAATACAGCAGAAGGAAGGGATGCCATCCAAAGGGACCTGGACAAGTTATATAAGAGGGCCCATGTAAACCTCATGATGACAACAAGTCCAAGTGTTGCACCTGGGCCAGGGCAATCCCAGACAGGAGCACAGACTGGGAGAAGAACTCATTGAGGGCAGCCCTGCAGAGAAGGATTTGGGGGTTCTGGTGGATCAAAAGCTCAACATGAGCCAGCAGTGTGTGCTTACAGCCCAGAAGGCCAGCTGCGTCCTGGGCTGCATCAACAGAGGAGGAGCCAGCAGGTGGAGGGAGGTGAATGTGCCCCTCTGCTCTGCCCTTGTGAAGCCCCACCTGAAGTATTGTGTCCAGGCCCCCAGCACAAGAAGGGTGTGGGGCTGTTAGAGTGGGTCCAGAGCAGGGCCACAAAGATGATCAGAGGGCTGGAGCACCTCTCCTGTGAACAAAGGCTGAGAGAGCTGGGGATGTTCAGCTTGGAGAAGAAAAGGCCCCTGGGACACCTCATTGCAGCCTTTCAATACTTAAAGGGGGCTTATAAAAAAGATGGAGACCAACTTGTTGCTCAGGCAGATAACCATAGGACAAGGGGGGATGATTCTAAACTAATAGACAGGAGGTTTAGATTAGAGGTTAGGAGTAAATTCTTCACTGTGATGGTGGTGAGGCACTGGCACAGGCTGCCCAGAGAAGCTGTGGATGCCCCATCCCTGGCAGTGCTCAAGGCCAGGTTGGATGGGACTTTGGGCAACCTGGGCTGGTGGGAGGTGTCCCTGCCCATGGTAGGGTGTTGGAACTGGATGGTCTTTAGGGTCCCTTCCAATCCAAACCATTCTGTGATTCTATGATTACCTAACATACTCTTGAGTACATGGGACACTTCCTCCTATGGTAGAAGAGCAAGAAATATAATCCAGCTTTTGTGGACATTTAATAAGTTTTTCTAGCATTTCTGATGGTGATCAGACCTTTGTTACTCTAGTAATAACCAACCTCAGATGGCACATTTATGGGTGAAGCTGCTTAAAGGAAAAAAAAAATTGAATAGGCATTGTACTTACTAACCCTTTGCATGATATCACCTGTCAGTGAAAAAGAAATGTTTTATTAAATTGCATTAAGTGTGTACAAATCTTTATATACAGAGAATATTTCTGTCTAGGGAGACTGCAGTTCAAGCTTAGACAGGAAGAGTTATGAAATTAAGCTAATTTTCTTAGAGGTACAACCTATGAAATCAGTAAAACGTCTTTCCTATAGATGAGAAGCTGATGAAGGAGGGAGTAAATTATCACATCAAAATCAAGCCAACAAGGTGGAACTGTGGTAATATATGCCATCTCTTGGGACCCCAGCACTAGCACATCATCAGGTAGTGCTTAGTGCCCTGAAACTAGGGTTTGCTAAGTCAGAGGTGACTGTTGACAAATTATAGCAATAAATACCAACCAGCAAAGTAGGTTTGAGCAGGCCACTTGCAAAGACTCATAGAAAACTGGGGGTTCAAAAATTGAGGTATGGAAAGTGCTGCATTTCTCTATAGGCTCAAGATGTTTTTTGTTATGATTTTTTTCACATCTTTAACCACTTCAGTATTAAAAATACCACATTCGTCCTTTCTAAAATGTTAGGCTGGCTTTTTCTAAGAAGACAGAAATAACACAGGCTTGCTTTTTCAACTTTCAGATTCATGGTGGAAATTATTGAATAATCAAAATATTTCAATGAAAATGTTATCCAAATTTGTGTTGTTTTGTTTTTACTAAACCACTCACTGGGTGACGTATTCATTAATGGCACACAAATATTAAAGAATCTTTATGAAAATACTTCTTACAAATTCAATAAAAGAAATTTAGCCTGGAAACATTATTTGATAACACCTATAAACTGGAGTACCACAGAGAAATGCATACATTTCATTCATGTACACAGAGCAACTCAAACATTTACTATCAAAAAGAGTGCAGGTACAGTATACATACCAACAGTTATTTCCAGAAATGACCTGCAAAAGTCAGCTGGTGTCTTTGAAAAAAAATCCTAACCTTTGTGAGATATCTGGCATAATGACTTCACTTTTCAATTATGGTACTTAACCACTTATGGAGATCATTCTAAACTGTGCATGTTATGAATGATTTGTCTATATCCTTGTCCAAGTTACTGATACTTAAAAAAGAACTATGTAAATCATGATTTTCATTTGTTGAATTCAAAATATATAAATCACTTCTTTGGAATTTCTTAAATAGTTTTATTGCAGTTTTTCAAGTAAAATTCTCATTAAATGCTATTTTTTTTTTTTTTCCTGCTATCAGTCAACTTTTACTTCATTCTTACTCCCTGAAAGTTTTCTTTTTCTCTCTGTAAGATCAGCCAGCTTTGCTTTTAGGACATTTATTGTCTAAAAATCTAGTGACACCACCAATGATTCCACTGCTGATTTGGGAACTTGAACAGGATTCTCTAGGATGCTGCTCTAACCTGTGTCCAACTGTCCACAACCACCCAGAGCCTATTTGTGTAGATGGGGTTAGATGAAGTCCAGACAACCACTAGGAAGGTCTCTTCATAAATTATGTCCCCGAAAGCAATTCTTCCCAACATAGAAAATATTCTTCTATAAAGGTTGTTTTATTCTTTTATTTCTGGCAGCTGATATTTTGGCTATTACCAAGAGCATTAATCTTTGCAGAGATCATCCACTGAGATAAGAATGTACAGTAGTGAGCTGAGAAAGCTTTCTGTCAGTGTTGCCCTACTCAAAAGGCAAAACAGCTGGATTGACGACCTGTGTTCAGACTGCATGCTAAGGTCTAACTTAGCATTGTCTCTACGACATGTGTACTTGGAGTAAACTTATGTCAGTTCTCATAGTACTCAAACAAAAGTAAGCAAAAGCAGAATGCAGCAGTGGAGTGAAAGAACAGTGTTATAATTCTACATTTGTCTTCCTCTAAAAAACTTGTAGATAGCTTCTTTTAAATTCCATATTCCTTGATAAAGCTGGGACAGTCAGCATTTGAAGCAATTGTGTTCCATCTACAAAATAATTGTATCAAATAGGAAGAAGGAAATCATTACATATGCAAGCTTCTCCAGAGAGAAATATAGACTTACATTTTAGAGGCTGAAGAATCTTAGTACTTCAAAACACAACCGCTATGCTTGTTTGAGCAACCAAAAGCACTGGATTACATTACGACACATTACTAAAGAAACTGGACTTTCACGGGAATATATAAAAAGTTTACTCAGAATACATAGCCTGCTGTGTGATGATGCCAAACATAAGGTGTAATGTCACTTTCAATGGTGACACAAATATACAAAGCTCTGATCGATGAGAAGAATGACTGAAATCCACATTAAAATTTCAAAGGGCACTAATGGACCCTAATGTGTAGCCAGTTTACTAAGGAAAGTCCCCCTTTATTTACTCCAGACCAGAAAAAAATATTCAAGGAAAATTATGGAGAAATGGAAATCAGAATGAATCTGATAAATGGCAGATAAACTATCTTAGAGTAGGCTTTTTCCTTATTATCATTGATACAGAATTGTATTGACCCCATCAGAATATTTCAGATAATGCCTACTACTTCCTACAAAGTACCAGTACTCCTTTTAGAGCAGCAGCTATATCCACTGGTTTTGCAGCCAAGCTTATTTTTGAGCCACTCGTGGAAAATATTTCTGCTGCCTCTGAACCTCCTGATGTTTTTCCAGTTATCCTATTGCTAAGGCTAAACTGCATACATGCTATTTACTACTTTAACTTGTTCTTTGCTGAGCCACTAAATATATTATTGCATTGCACTCTTTCAAACTTCATAGACTGCGAGGTATAAGATTAAATGATAGGTCTAGAAGCCTGAGAAAATTCCCGTAGACATATGGAAAACACTTCTGTTCAACAGTCAACTAAGTATCAAGGCTACTTAATGATCAAATCAAGATCTGCAGACACCACAGCCTGCATGCTCTTTCTTAGAAGATTTTAATCTTTGTCCTTGTCCTTCAGTGGAGTTTCTTTCCAGAGCATCTTGGCTTAATAAATGCCTTTTAAGAAGGCTTCAGCACAAGTGAGAGAGTACTTATGTAGCAATCTGGAGTTCTTATCAGCTGTATAGTGATCAGGTGAAGGAATAATTGATTTCAATCAGCAACACCTGTTTTTATAATTGCTCAAGTGATTATAATTCAATAATAAAAAAAAAAGCCAATTTAGCTATCTTTACTCAGATATTAACCTCTGATATACAGCATAAGAGTGAAATTGCAATAGGTTAAATTTCCTTAAGAAAACAATTGATATTATATATTTATTCCACTTTGGTTTCTTTGGCTTATTTTCACTTGCTATTTTTTTTTTTAAATATTTATACACTTCCAATTGAAAGACCCCCATTGCTATTTTTTCTACTGTTGTGTCAAATATGTCACTTCTCTCAGCAAGCTCATTTTTTTCCATTTTTCCTCATAGTTATCTTTTTACAATTTGCCATTTTCATGACAGCATTGCATTGTTGTCACATAATTCAGCTTGTGATCTGTATTACCTAGATCCACCTCTGCAAAACTGCCGCTTAGCCAGTTATTCTCCCTACGTTTGTTTGTGCACTTCCTCTTTCCTACCTAAGTGTAAATATTTGCAATTGTTCTTACTGAACTGCACTCTTTTTTTAAAAGATATTCTTCAATTTTATCAAGATTATTTGTCTTCTAACCCTATTCCTCTGCATTCTAGCAGTCATTTCCAGCTGTTGTGTGCTTGTTAAGTTTGCAGGCTCTCCAGACCATCTTCCAGGTCTACAATAACAATGTTGAATACTAAGAAGTCCAAGAAATGTTACTGCAAATCTCTTCAAGGGACAACTTGTCCTTTTCCCTTCTAAGTTATTACTAGCTACTAAAATATTGTCTTTCTGTTTTGTTTTTTACATGACTTTTGTTTTGAAAATAGAAGATGAGATAACTCAGTGATTTCCCCCAACCTACTCCTCCCATTCATCAATTAAAACATGAGTTTGTCTTTTTAAAATCTTCTGGCACCTCCCTCTCTTCTGTGAGTTCTCAGAAATAATTACAAATCTTGTAACAAATGTCTGACCCAGACTATTCCTCTGCAAATCTTTTTTGGCATAGCTGATCTGAAAACAACAAAATACATTCTTGTAACCTGCTCTAGTAACCTGTTTTAGTCTTTGGATTTGGCATGCTAGTCGTTGGCTCGCAATTGACATTTTAAGTGGAGAGTGAAGAAAAAAATAAAAAGTTAAACAATCTCAGTCTCATTTGTCAATACCATTAATTGTTCTTCAACAACTGTAACAAAGCTTTTCTGATCACTTCCTTAGCTCTGATATAATTACAGAAAGTTAACAAGATATTACTCATATCGGTCACTGGGTATCTCACATAGGCTTTTCCAATTTTATTTAAATGTGCTTAACCTACTTTTATGCTTGATCTTGCTAACACCCAACCTGGTTTCTACTTTCTGTATGCTTTTTTTTTTTTTCTTAAATGGTAATTAGAGTAGGAATATCTACACCTTCAGTTCTGAACAAGATGGAGCACAATGTCACTCACCTTGGTCACCTGGTATTGGAAGGTAGTGACAGCATCTTTTCTTCCTTTTTTTTTTTTTTTTTTTTTTTTTTTTGCGAGTGACGTAACTATTCCTATCAGATATCCAACCAGAAACCAGAATTAGCGTTTTATGCTCTTACTGGAAAAATAACCGATAACTCAGAGTTTGCCTTGGAGCCAATCACAAAGAAGAGCGCGGCTGCCCTGGGGACAGCGCTGTCAATTGTATCTCCATGGTGCCACCTCCTGACAGCTGCATCGATGCTCCCAGCAGTGCTGCTTGACAGCCAGCTCTAAAGGCGAAATATCCCTGCGAGGAAGCAGTAGCTTACACAGTGGGACTGGTCCCGTGAGAATGCATCTGCCTGAGACTGGAGAAATGTGGGTGTGAGGATCAAAAAAGGAAACTTTAGGAGCATGCTCTGGCATGTATCTTATTTTCTGTATTGTGTGCTTCCTAACTTCCAGTCTACTGGACACTAAGACTCAAACACCTGTTGGTAGACAGGTTTACAGCATATTGAATGGCCAGTAGTGAAAGAACAGGAAAAGCAAATATTTTTTACATTTTTATTCTACAGGGGAAAAAAATAAATAAATATGCAACACTGTTCATATCAGTTTAGGGTTAACTCACAATATGGGGACCACAGTTCTAATAGATAGACTTGCAATGGAGAGAATTGGTGAAGATGATATTGAAGGCTTTCCCAGTGACTTGCCACAGCTCCCCAGTGGCTTATAAAGAGATGAGAACAACCACAAGGCACTCTGTCATCATCAGGAAATGTATGTCTTGCACTTTTGACTTCATTTCTCAGTCCTCGTTTTGCTTTCTGAATCCCCCCATTGAACCTCATGTATAAGAGAACAGATGAAGGTAGACTAGGGTTGCATGTTACATGTTGGCTCAAATCCTTCTTTCAGAACTTGAGTCCTGTAATGGCAAATACCACAAAAGACTACTAATAAAGGCACTGTAAGTGAGGAGAATCTATTATTTTTTCTCATATATTGAAGTGCTCCTGTATGTACCTGGCAAAAGAGAACTCAAAATAGGTCCATGTCCATTAATATCATATGTCCATTAATAACATATCATGAATGTTATTGAAACAAATCTTAAAAGCAATTTGTTGAAAGTGCATAAGGAAAACGTAACACATTTCAGTCTATTCTGACTTCTAATACTCCAAGTTGTGCTAGGCATTTAAAATACATTTAAGCAGAAAAATCACAGAATATGCCTATAAGATGGCATGGGGAAAAGAATCTGATGGAGAAGTTACTTTTTTTTTTTTTTTTTTTTTTTTTTTTTTTTTTTTTAGAAATTGTTCCTCCTCTGTGTGAAGCCCCCATACCAAACTGAATGAATTAAAGAAAATTCCAGTCATTGCAAGTTTTAAAATACAACTTTCCTCTGATTTTTCTGCTAAGGGTTAATTGTAAATGATTTACTATGGGAAGTTGACACCTGATACTCAAAATGTGAACTGTTTTCTTTAGTTCTGAGGTTTCAAATAATTGTGTAATTGTGTATTGTTGCTCATTCTATGGGCATAATGCTTACAAGGCAGAAGGACTGAAGAAGCCAGGGAACTTGGGCTCTCTGTCCAAGAAAATAGTGCTGTAGGGAGAGTTGCCTAGCAGTAAGCAGCCTTGGCAAATTCTAGAAAATTGAAACTATTCAAGAGGCTTTTCTTTTTGTTTGTTTGCCTAGTTTTAAAATGATATTCTCAGTGGAGATATCTGGAACACTGCCTATTTACATTAACATGAGGCAAAAATTCTGTCATATTATTTAAAAAGAGTTGAATCTGATTGAACAGCAAAGGTAGTTCTTGGTACATGACTTGAACAAATATATTGCTTCTGTGGCTATGTCTATACTCTGTCTTCTCTTTAGTCTGTCTGTCAAAAGAGGTAGCTGCCGATTTTGGAATATTGCAACACATTTTTACAGAGTATACAAACAGGATGTCCTCTATCATATAGAATTAATCTTTTGCTTTCTCTGGTTCAGTTGCATACATGATCACTGTGCATGGAAAAACCTTACAAGACAGGTATACTCACAGTGAAGGTCTCTTCACTGTTTTGAAAAACAATCTGTGTTTGTTGAGAAAGAGAAAATGGGTCAATATGAAATTATCTAAAGGTGATTTTACACATCCCCAGAATGTATTTTCTGCTACAATGCTTTTTTTTTTTTTTTTTCTTCTTCTTCTTTCTTTCTTTTTTATTTGGGTATGGGCCAATATCTTCGACCAAAATACTTTTACAGATTTCTCTTAAAGAACAAATAAAAAAAGTCAACCCAGAAATGTGGATATATCTGTTCAGAAACTTGCTGAGTTTTCCAGGTCAGAGAAGACCATTTCCTGCCAGAAAAAAAAAAAAAAAAAAAAAAAAAAAAAAAAAAAAAGAAGAGCTAAACCGCTGATTTGTTTATGGGTGAGTGAAAATCCTGTGGTTTTAAAGTGCTTTGTGTGTGGAGGTGGAGAATAGAGGAGGGCAGGGGTATGCTGGGCTTTTTTCCCTGTACAATAAAATAAAAATAATGTTATTTATGTGTTTGTTTCACTTGCAAAGTGACAAATGATTGCGCTTAGTAAATCTTCAGGTTTTGGAATAAAATCTTTCTTTAACAAGCCTTACTTGATCAAAATAAGAAAGGCTTGATCGAATATATGTGGGCATCAACTCAAGAAGTAACCACCTATCTGTTGTATAACCAGGTCTGCTCTGTATTTACTGAGGCCTGAGCTGGCTCTTCTACTTCCCTGAGTAGGGAGAACATCAATTTTTATTTTTATTTATTTATTTATTTATTTTCACTGCATGTGCAGATGAAGGGACTTTTGTCCCTTTTGGGGTTAGTGAAGGGCTGGAAGGAAAGACATGGCTGCAATTCTGTGCTGCCACATTGTAGGAGCTTTCTGTCTCCTATGGGAGGAAGAGTGGAAATCAAGTGGGTGTTTAGGTACACCTGGAACCATCCCTTTTCCCATTATCTCACACAGCACTCTGGTTTAGTTATGTGTGAGCACCATGTTTTGGGAGAACTAAACCAAACTGATAATATGTCCCCTTTGGACACCAAGAATATACCACATCTATTAGTCCTATAATATGTCCCTCTCAACACCCAAGTAAAATATACTGTCTTAAATACGGCATAAGTATAGCAACTATAATCTGAAATCTGAGTGAGTTTGTGAGGGTTTTTTGTTTGTTAGGTGTTGTTTGGTGTTTTTTGGGGAGAGGGGCAGGGGATGGGATTAAAAGAAAGAAAAGTGCCGGGATACAGGAATCATTAGTGGAAGTTAATCCAGAAATGCTGTTATGCAGCATTCCAAGGAGAAAGAGAGGATTGATTCAGCCTGTGCAGTTTATATGCAAATTGATCTTGCACAGGGAGAGAGATTGTTTTTGACAACTTGACTCTAGCAGTGCTGCAAGGCACCTAGAACGGTCCTGCTTTCTATTTTCTCCAGTTCCTCATATTCCTTGAGGAAAGGAATGAAAGACTCCTGCCCAAACTAAATGTAGCTCTTGTTGACAACGACAGCAAACACACATGGTGGCTTTCATATTTCCTTGTGAAATCTTTGACATTTTCAAAGCCTTTTCCATAGGGCAAGCCATGAAACAACACATAATTTCTGTCACCTGTGCTGTGATTTCTGCAGTACGATTACGAGAGATGTGCAGATCTCTAGAAGAGCATTCAGAAAACGGTGTTTGAATGGTCTTTGGACTCTCTTTAAGCTTCAAAGGAACTGCATCACTTTCTCCTTAACCTCAGTAATTGCTGTTAAAAAAAAAAAAAAAAAAAGAAGCAGATTTTAAAAAGAAATCATGCAATCTAGAAACATACTTTCCATCTGTGTATTGCGGCTGAAATCCAAAATAGGCCAGCTGGTCATAGCACAGCTCACATATTCACAGTATCTGTCCTCTGAATAAGTCATTTCATCACAAACAGTGGAAAGCAAAAAGCAGAGTCTTAGCTTCTCTGATTTTTCCCCGTATTTGACACTCAAAGGACTGGCAGGTACTAAAAGATTCCTCTCTGATCTTAAATTTGATATTGTCATTGCATTTTATTTGCTACTAAAATATGTCTTTTTAAAACTGTGTGATCCAGGATGTGAAGTGGAATGTTTGTTGTGGCAAATGCCTCTCTTCGTTGGAGCAGTTTGGTCTGGCAGTGTTCCCAGTTTGCTGTAGATTTAGCAAGTAAGTTGTGCGCAGTCCCTGAATTTTTGTTCTTGCTTTTTGTGGCACCCTCTCTATACCTTGAAATCTCCTGGAGTTTTACAGTGGTGTCTTTCAGTATCTACATTTTATATCTGATCAACAGGGACTGATCACAGCAGACAAGAAATTCCTCTTTAGGTAATGGGAAATCCCTCCTTCCCCCCCCTCCAGGGATTAATTTTGCTTTGGGGAGCAGACTCTGTACACAGAGGTTACAGCTTTCCCCTCTTCCTCCCCAGGTCGGGGTGCTTTGAAGTAATGATGGTCACTCTGTAGCTGAAGGGCCAAATACTTTTAAATAAAAGACAAAGATGATGTGTCAGGTGTGGGTGGGTGGGTGGGGAGTGAAAGGTAAAAACCAAAACAACACCACAAAGGGATCATGGCTGGTAAGGGGATGGTTAGTCATTGTAGTCCTTTGAGGTGATATAACCCAGTTTTGATCAGATAGAGTGAAAATGCAGCCAATGACCGAGCTCCATTCGAAACATAACCTGGGATGGAAATATGAACGTGACTGAGGAAACTCATGCAGTTATGAAACGTACTCTGGCTTTCACAAGCAGTTGGTAAGAGTGGGGGGCACCAGACTACATGAAACTCAGACAACCTTCTAGCACTGCCTAAGTTCTTCCTGCCATCTTCATCTATAGTTTGGGAAGTTTGAGCTTGGCTCACTACAGTTCCCTAGGCTCAATGTCTCAAATAACCATGCAATTCAAAATTTTCTGAAGTGGATAAGTATCAGATGCACACAACAGGACTTTGTAATAGTATGGTCTATTGATTTTCACATCACTTTGGAAATCAACAGGCCTATACCTCACTTTGGAAATCAACATCCACATCAAGAGTTGCATTCACAGCAGAGCTTACTGTTTAGTTTCCTTTGGAAGAAACTTAGTTTACTGGTTCTGAGGACTGAATGAGCACATAAGAAACAATCAAAAACCTACTCTGCTCTGAATGGAGCAGAGTATGTAGACAAATCAAAAGTTTCAAATTTTTAAGCATTTACATGTATTCATGAAGATATACGATGAAAAGGGGCAGAAAAAAAAAAAAAAAAAAAAAAAAGGATGGCATAGAGCCAAGCAGACAAAACTCCCAAAAGTTGTCAAGTTATGTTTTTAAAAATACAATACTTCATTTTTCCATACTCTGCCAGTCTGTCAGTATAGACTGGATAATTCAGGTTGGAAGGGACCTCAAGGGAAAAAGGAACCTCCTGAGGTCTCTACCCCAACACCCAAATCAGAGCAGGACCATCTCCAAAGTTACAGTAGATTGTTTAGGGCCTTCTCCAGCTGGATATTTGAATAACTGCTAGGATCAAGGTACTACATCCTCTCTACACAACCTGATCCAGTGTTTGACCCCTCTAACTGTGGAGAATGCATTCCTTAGATCTAGTTGGAATTTCACTTGTTTCTACTGGCGGCCATTGCCTTTTGCCCTCTTACTATGCATCTCCAAAGAGAGTCTGCCTGTCTTCTCTGTAACCACCCATAAGTTATGCTGCAATTGTTTACAGAGCTGTATGAATGGCTGATGAAGAAAGACAGGTGCTGTGAACAGCTGTCAAATTAGAGTAAATAAAACCAGAACCTGCTGGGCAGAGGCTTCTGCAGGCCAGGAATGAGGTACGGCTGGCCTGAGTAACCAGAAGGAGCATTAAAGACCTTGCCTGAGAACATGAAAAGAAAGTGATCTAGTTACCAAAATACCCCAAATATCTCAATTATGAAAATGCAGTCAGTGAAAATTTACCCTTGTGGTAGTTGTGCCAGAATTATCCCTATTGTGTCCTATTGTAGATTTTCAAAATGGTAGCAGATGATAGCTTGGAAAAACTTGGTCCTCAATGAGCCCTGTAAGTCCCACAGGGAAGTTTGAAAGGATGCCTTCTCCTTCTGTGTGGGTTTGGGGTTGGTTTTCTTCAGTGAAAATTATCACTCAGTCCAGTGAACTACTCCTGGACACTGCAGTTGAGAACTGAACTTTCAGTGTCTCTGAATGCAGGTGGAGTAGAGGTCTCTGAGCCTTCCTGCAGATCCCTGGCCTCTCTCTGTGGCCTGGCTCACGCTGTGTGCTCACTCTTCTCTTACCTTAATGGTAAGATACATGCTGCTTGCACCTCCTGGGTTAGTACCAGGGTGAATAAATGCATGTAAAATGGATGTGCAAATGGGGCCATTGCTCTTGAACCCCCGATGAGATCTGGTGGACTATTCGAGCACAGCTGGCAGACTTTTCATATTTACTTGGCCAGTAATATACACAACAAATTTTGCTTCCTATCCCAGAAATTGTTTGTTCAAATCCAGTTGTATGGTAGTGGCTCAAGCACAAACAATCGTCGCCATTCAGGCAGGATTAGGTGTGGTTTATACCCTTCCAGGTTTGTTTGCTTGTGGTGTGGTTACATTCTTAGAGATGCCTGATTGTTGTGCTCTGTGCTTAATTCTTTGCCTACTTATATGCTTAGCTTTACTCAGTTAAGTAATACTGCTGAAGTTCAGCGTGAGTCTGTTAGACTGAAGTCTGCCTCTGTATTAACTTGCTGTAATGAAAATGTAAAATCACCAGAGCAAACCCCTGTTCTAACTACATATACAATCCAATATACCCTCAAGTAATTGGATCTGTAGGATAGAAAGCAAAACATCGCAAATGGTACTGGTTTGCAATAATTCATAATCCTTTAAGCATATAAATCCACCAGACAGCTTAGAAGTGCAATTTCTGCCACCAGCTATGTTGAAAATGCACTCGCATACTTAGTACTAAACTATGGCATCAAGCAACAAGCTACGCTCCAGGGATAGTGTAGAGCCCCTATCACTCCCGTGCCAGTTCTGGGAGATGTCATGTCTCAGGGAGGCACGGTGCCTCCAGAGCTACTCTTGCATCACTATTAATTAGGGTGCTGTTTGCACTCCTTTCTGAATCTTGTCAGCTTCGCTGGCTGGTGTGTGGGATGAGATAGTCTCGTCCCCTTAGTGCATGCCATGAGAACTGCTGTGGTGGGTCAGAGCGAAGGTCCAGCCAGCCCAGCACACGTTTTCTGACAGTGGCCTCCAGCAGATGTTTAGAGAAAGAGAAGCAAAACAGGGCAATCACGGAGACACTTTTCAGCAGTTTGCCAGGGAAACCAGGGACGTGTAGGCTTCTTGGGCCAGATATCGCCTCTCCACTTTAGCATATGATAGCTAGATAGGCTGCCAGTGAACTTGCTTTAATCCCTGTTTGAATTATTTTTACTCCTCCCCAATATCCGATGGCAATTCATTCCACAACACTTCTGTGATGTGCGAAAAAGTGATTCCTTCTGCTAGCCCTAAACCTACTGCCTGCTAACTGCTCTGGATGTCTCCTCTTCGGTCACACTCCTGTTACTCTACTCTGCCCCAGTGGGCTGCAACATCCTTAGTTGCAAAAACCCCTTCCTGTCCACTGTTTGTGCAAGGGGTACAAGTGGGAAAAAACGATGTTTTGTGCCCAGGTTTCGCACAAATTAATAAAAAATGAAGGGGTACAGTCTGGCAGCCAACTTCAAGAATTAGCTTGTATTTATGAGCAGAGAAGACTCAGCTGCGTAGCTTCTTACCACAGACGGCAGCAAGGACAGGAGCAGAGTTCTGTTTCTGTACCAAGAACAGCAAACACCTTTTAGTGAAAGCAGAGTATGTTTCTAACAGCATTAAAAAAAAATAAAAAATAAAAATAAAAAAAATGTGGAGGGGATGTTTTTCCTTTCTTCGAGTTAATTGAAACATCTGTGTAAAATTCATTACATTGTTTTCGTTCAAAAAGAAATGACAGTTCTATTTCAAAGCTTTTGAATTATACTTAGTTTTTTTTCTTTAGGGGAATGTTTTGTTTCATTTCATTTCAAAATTAAGTTTACTGAAGTTTAATTTTAAAGAAAACAAAGAAAATGAAGAAAAAATGCAGTGAAAGCAAGAAAGCCTGACTTCCATTCCATTGTGAGCTGCTTCTGATAAGAATTCTCCCCATCCCAATAATGAGTCCCCTCCTCCATCTCTAATATGAAGGATTAGACCTGTTAGAAAAGTGCTAGAAACATGGTCTCTACATTAGAGAACCCTGTTTTTTGGCAGGATGTGTGTGCAGTGCTAAGCAGACTACACCTGGTGACTGATGATTATGGTCAAAGTTATATCTTACTGTATGTATATATTTTAAATTAGATTCCAGGCAGCTAATTGCAAGAGAATGAGAGAAGGATACTTACAAAGCTGCATCTTATTCTTTCCTCCCCTCTATGTTTTATTCAGTCAGAATTTTCCAGAAAGGAATGAAGATTTTTAAGCTATCAGCTCCAACTGTTGTCAATTGAATAACAAGTACAATTTAATAAGATTTTTTTAAATTGAAATCAAAATAATTATTTATATTGTTGTTAGAGGAGGCCAAAATGTGAGCTGACACTGAAAAAGTGACTGAACCAGAATCTCTCTAAACAGTATGATAAAAAGATAAAATAAAAATTAATGTCATCCAAGTCTTATGTGACATTTCTCCCCATGGTTTATTTATTTAGCTCCAGGACAAGCACAGTAAGGTAAAATAGGTGTTGGTACTGCTATCACAGTAAAGGAGATTTTGTTGGTGTGGGAAATAAATTGTGAGAAGAAAGGACTGAATATTCCTGATACTGATCTTTCTAGCAATCGATCAGTATTTATTTTAGGAAATGTCTGAAATATATGTAATATCAATAAACTGCAAGGAAGTGTTCTCCTGAAAGCCAGCATGTTTGCCAAAAGACTACTGCTACGTAAATGAAAAATCTGCTAATTGTTAAGTGTTGCCAAATGTTTAACTGGCCTCTGAAACTTGGCATACACAATGAAAATTAGTTACCAAATGGATAAAACAATAGCAATTATCCAAGATAAGAGATCTTGTTCTTTTACATTGTGTGCCATGATGGCATGCTACGCTGCTTTGTCTCACGGTGGATGGATTGGGTGGGAGGTGAGGTGCCCCATATGCAAAGGTGCCTCGTCAGAGCTGTGCAGCTTGCAACAGCAGATGCAGTTTGGCATCTGGGCTCAGTGAGGGAGCATACAGCAGAAGGTGTAGCTGCAGTAACAGCACGATATTTTTCGTGATGAGAGGTCTCTGTATACTGGTCTACATCTGTCAGCCTAAGAGGGTAGGGTCTGACTGTGGGAAATGTGTAGGAATACTTGTGTCCATCATAACGTCTTGGTTTTTGAAGGTATCAGTCTCCGATGGCTTCTGAAGGATGGTAGATTCTGAACTCAGGTTCTTTGGTTAACTGTCTGGAGTTAGAATGATTTGGGGTCAAAGAAATGAGGTTAGATCTATCCATTGGTTCTCTTCATCTGGCTAATCCCACTTGGCCTTAGATGACTACAATGAAATTCTCTTTGAGCTCTCCCAGCATTTTAGCTCATAATTTGTTTCATTCTAAAGAAATCATTCACTAGGAATGTCCATTTCTTTCCACTGTATACAAACCTAGGTGACTGGTTCAGATCCATTTGTCTGAAATGTAAAAAACAAAAGAGCAACAACAAAAAACTACAAGTTAGGTGAGATCAGAGGCCCATTCACCATCTCTATGGATCATGGCTATTACGAACTTCTATGCACACACTCACATCATTCTGGTTGTGTATCTAAGATCTGCCATAACGTTGCTTTAAGGGGAAAGGTATTCATGCTTGGTTTCTTTAATCTGGCTGTAGAAAGTTCAGTGCAGGAACCAAGCTTGGCAGCAGCAAAAGGAAGGCTAGGCTTACAGACATACTTCCTCTTGGCTAGATGTGACCTTTCAGAGGTCACCCTTTCCCCACACCTACATGTAATACCGGTATTATATGTAACATAAGAAGTATAATATAATATACATATTACATGTAATGTAATATATATATT
Source organism: Heteronetta atricapilla (assembly GCA_011075105.1). Taxonomy (NCBI): domain Eukaryota; kingdom Metazoa; phylum Chordata; class Aves; order Anseriformes; family Anatidae; genus Heteronetta; species Heteronetta atricapilla. Next base: position 95,809,641 of record CM021732.1, read on the forward strand.
GCACTATATGTAACATAATACATATATCCACATACATACATGTGTATGCATATAATACCCTATATCACATTGCTAAAAAAATTATTACAACTCCAAGGTCCCTTCCACAGAAAAGGAACACAAACAGAGATTATGGAAAAGTAGAATGATGCCTGACAGCCTTGCTAGGACTTATTCCCTGTGTCCTCCACTGTGGTATGTCTATGCCTTACTATCCTGTAATGTACAAGTAGCCACAGTCACTGCAGTTTTCTGAGAACTGACCATTTGAGAGGGCCACTGAATTTGTAATTTGCAACTTACTATTGAAATGAGGATTTTAAATCTATTTATAAAATCCCTCTTTATCTTCAGTGCATATTTTTGTACAACTTTCTGCAGGACGAAGTAACCTTCTCAAGCTGCGGACACACTTTTAAGAAGAAAAATCTATTATTCCTCCCATGGCAAAAAGTGTAATACCAGCCCTGAAACATGAATGAAATCACCTAATCTTGCACCCATTATGCTGCTCTCTAACTTTTCCAGTCATGGATTTTAATGTGATTAAAAACAGCATGCACCTGAAAACACGTGTTTGCACTGGACACACAAAGCTGTGTTTCAAGCGGATCTTACCTGTGAGGGTACAATGCTGTCTGTTGCTCATCTCAAGCAGCAACGTCCTCAAGAACACTGGAATTCCAAGTGGATGATTTTAAACATGATTTATCTGCTCACAGTGCAAGTACAAAACCCTCCCCAAGGTCTTTACAAATTGCCCTGTGGTTATGCCCCCAAATATATTTCATGCACCACAAGTAATTCAAATACACCCAAAAGGACTTGAAGACCAAGAAGTGAGTTCTGATTGAAATCATTCCTCAGGGGAATGTTTGTTGCTAAGAAGTGGCCGAATACCACAGAGATTAATAATCCCAGTACAACATATTTTTCCATGCTCTTTCATTCCGCTCATTTATTTAGAACATATGCCAGCGAGTATTAATGTTTAAAAAAGCCTCCGCCCACATCCATGCACAGTGTTCTAGGAAGAAGGGCCCAAGGTTACAGTAAGTGTAGTCTTCTGACTGTGCAGCAATGTACATGCACATCGCTGGCCTTCTTCCCTTCTTTCTTCCCGCAAATGTCTTCTCTACCAAGAGTGTGAGCTCTTTCCCAAATACCCTTAACAGAAGTAAAGAGGCACGTTACAACGCCTATTATTCTATTCTATTCAACGCTTTTATTCTATACTCCCTTTACAGTTTGGGAACAAGGAAGGAGGGGTTTCTTCTGCATAATTTACCTGGACTACTTGATGTAGCTGCATCAGAATGAGAAATCAGTGCACCCTGGAAATGCCCCTTTTGCCTTGAAGTGTAAACAGCTGACACGGGAACAGACGGATGTTTAAGCCAGAATGGTGACTTCCAGCATGTTGAGATGGTTCGTGGCTGCTTGCTTTGGGTGGGGGAGCCCTACTGTGGACTGTGGCACTGCACGGCTCCTGTACAAATGCAAAGAGGCAGTATGGGATAGAGGGACGGTGTCCCATCTCTGGGTGCCTCCACTGAGCAGAACAGAGAGGCGCTGCATGTCATGAGCTCATCTTAGAGACCAGTGTCGTGTCCCACCCACCTCCACTATGCTTTCTCCACAGCCTGGCTCCAAGAAAGACAAACAGGACTGTAGTTCTGCTTGCACACTGGGAAAGAAAAAAAAACACATTGCAGACTATAGCAGTCCTGTGACAAAATAAAGGAAATTCTTCTGGCCCACTGCTATTTGTCTTCTTCTTTGAGTAGACATAAACACAGCAAGAACAACTATATTATTTGGCCCTCTTTGAAAATGAAAGGGAGAAAAAACTGAAATGTGGTTTCACTGAAACATGAAAATTCCAAATAAAATGAGACACTGTACAACTGTGCAGAGACAGCAGCTCTTAAAATTACAATGACAATCCCTGAGTCAGATCCAGTACTTGGGTGATTGTTTTAATTAGGACTGACATATATTTGTTCCTAGATGCTTCAGCAAGTAGGGGAGAAGGGAGATCTTGGCAGAAAGTGTATGTATCAGGAGGCACCTGATGCTATTGAGCCTGAAGCAAACCTCCCCCAAACTCTTCAGGATGTCATTGAAATACACAGATGTAATTATTTGAAGTTCCTTAAGGAATTGATGTCGCAGTAATTAGACAACTCATTACATCAAGAAATAAGGAAATAAGACTGACAGAGATAAAAATGAACACACTGATAATTTAGCAATATGTGAACAAACAGGATTCAAAGAACTGGCTTTCTGAGAGGAGAAACACCATGGAGGGAAGCAGCAAAACCAGGCTTCCTTTTGTCAGTCAGTCCAAGCTGTATATACAATACCGAAAAAGAGGTCAAAATAGCAAACACCATCGCTTCCTAGCCTCTCCCTTTGTTCAGCAGTTTGTTCCCCAGGCCTCTATCCTTCCCAGCCTCTTGTCAAACCTTGTTTGGTGGTGCCTCATCCCATATGAAGGATGGTGTGTGGGAGACTTCCAGAAGCAGACTTGGTCACGGCCTCCCAGCCAAGCCAACAGAGTATTTCCTGTGACAGTCTTTGATCCACAGCTTCAAGTGGCTTACGCTGACACCCTGCCCCAAAGGAAGATGTTCATGGACCAAGCTTGTACTAGCGTGGAGCTGCCTCTTCTCTTCCATTGCTCCTTTGGCCTCTGCATATACTACTTGCTGGCACTTCTGCTGCACTGTTTCAGACCTGCTCTTCCCAAATAGCCCTGGTTAATATTCTAATATTCATTCTGACGTCTGCTGTAAGTCAATTATTAAACAAATATTTTTCTCGGGGAAACCTCAGCAGTAATAACTTAAGAGGCAGAAAGGTATTGTTTACATGCCAGTAAGTATTTTGGGAGTTATGGTGAAGCTAAACTTTAAGGCACGGCATTCTTATTATAGCAGAAAACCTTAACCGTGTACACAGTGCATCCAGATAGGCCTTTTTATAGCCTGACTACTGTCTTTAGAGATGGTAGTGTGCTGAACTAAAGTTTTGAATAACAAAAACAACAAAAAAATTACCTGCACATTACTTCTTCACAATTTCTTTGTCCATAGAGAAGAAAGTGGGTGAAATAATTTCAGTGCTCCTCTCATGACTGTATCTTTGACTGCTTTTTTGAGCCTCTTACTAACTGTGCAATTTATTCTATTTATCTTCAGATTCACTCTTAAAATACAATCCTCAGGTGCCCTTTCTTGTTGTCTAAGGCATGGCAACTCTCTTCATCTCTGCCCTTTCTGATCACAGAGCTTCACTTTTTCTATCCTGTGAGGTGTTGTCACCAGTTTGCTGATGGCTCTTGGGTCACTCTGCAGCTCTGCAGGGGCAGAAGATGCTATCTGGGCCTGGAGAGTTCAGAGGCTTATGGTGGGGAGAGCTTCTGTCACTAATCTGAAGCCAAACTTTCTTGGTCAAAAGTGACCAGAAGTAATTTCTGAAAGCTTCTTGGCAGCCATGCATGAATGGAAACTAAAGCTACCAAAGCCTTTTTTTTTTTTTTTTTTTTTTTTTTTTTTCTTTTTAGAGAGAGCATCTCCTGTGAAAGCTTTCCTGGAAATCTTTCAGCAAACCACTCCCTCCCCCTGCAAAAGGCCCTTAATGGCAGGGAGGGGTGAGGATTTGCCATGCTGATATTCTTCTTTTCTTCTTTCTTCTGCCTTTTGCTTTCACCCGTGCATATCAGTCTCCAGTTTGTAGCAGTAAAATAGAAAAAAAAGAATAACCATCACCAACAGAACACTCAAAAAAAACCCAATACCTAAGTACAGAAATGGAAAACTGCTTGGGAAACAAGAATAACCCTGATCCCTCTAGGTGCTACTGTTCACAGGCTGCAGGTTTTGGGTGGATTTCAGGCTGAACTGGCCCCCTGTGCAGGGACCGGAGCTCTCCCTTGGAGGTGTGCTGGTGAGGGAGCAGGAGGGAGTTTGCACAGCTGCTGCCTGTCCTGTGAAGGCCTGATCCAGGAGCCAGAAAACTGGTCAATTAGGAGCTTGTCGCTGACTCCAATGGGCTGCAAATGAGCTCCAGAGTGAATAAAGGGTTTCAGTTCCTGGAGCTGCTCATCTGGCACCTTTTACCAGAAAGGGGCCAATTTTGCAGTTTTAAGTAAATAGAGTTTAAAGTAAACAAAGCTGTTTTTCACCAAAACTCTGGATTCTTTGTATGTGAAGAAGTGGAAGCTGCTATTGCCTCGGAGAAAAACTGACAGCTAAAAGGAGTAAAAGGAGAGGCTTGTGAATGAAGAAAGCTGTATGACACATTGCAGCTCCCCTAAATCACGCAAGGCAGCCTCCTGCAGCAATACCTGAGCTAACTCCAAATCCGAGAAGCGTTACAGCCCTGGCAGCATGGCACTCTGCCTGAGCCACATAGCCCGGACCTAATGTAGTTATGCTGCTCCTAGGACACAAGCTGGGGTCTGTACAGTGCTGCGCTGTGCTGTCGTGACAAGCCAGGCCATTCCAGCATTGCTGCTTAATGTCCTGCAAATGCCTAACATCATGTCTGAGGGCAGGGTAGCACGCTCACCTGTCCCAGTCTGATGCCGTACTTAGCAACTTTATCTGTGTAAAATCCATACACAGGCACTGGGTTGACTGGGGAATTTGGCAAATAGATGTCTGAGCAGTTAAACTGAAGTGACAGGAGCTGCGCTAATTTCACTGAAACAGCCCAAATTCACCTTTTGGGTTAGAGCCAAACCAAACATCCAGCCTGGCTTGATGAGCCCCATTTCTGCACTTGTACTGTTTAAAGTAGAAAGAGTGATATCTGGATTTCTTCGGGACATCTCTCATGTTCCCTTTGTTATACCACGATAAGAAAGGTGCAAAAGAAATGCATTACTAACCATTTGGAAATCTGTGATGTCTTCACCAGGAGATAACAATTTTCCCTTGTTCATATTACAGTATGTGAAGTATTTAGTAAATAGTCTGGAAGAAGACTCTTTTGAAGATTTTTGTTACTTAACACCTACTGTTTTAGGAACTCTTCCTACAATGTTGTAACAGTGCAGACTAAAGGGACTTCAGATAGAGTGACTTCGTTTTTCCATTCCCTTCCTCTCTCCCCTTCCATTCTCCCTTTTCTGGCCAGAAACCTCAAACCCCAGAATTCCTCCAAAAACACAACTCCAGCAATAATCAGGATGTCGGATTTCTGACAAATGCCATCTGCTGATTTCGTTTTCTTTTTCTTTTTTTTTTTTTTTTTTCTCCCCCCAAAGACAAGATTTTGGATATGGCTAGTAAGTACTTTAGCTTCTTTTACTTTGTGATACCAAAATAATCACCATGGCAACTCTTTAAGGGCACTCTTCCAAACAGATTTATTGTGAATGCAAGAACTCAACAGCACTCTCTAGCAAGAAAGAAGCCAGTATCTATTGCAGGTTATTTTGCTACAATGCATGAATGGTGACTAATAGGCATAGGCAGGTCTGTCTGAACTCTTCCAGTTATCCCTGTTAGCTTAAGTTGTCACGTTTAGAGGTGGTGGGAGATTCTAGGGGGCTGGGGGCAGAAGCAAACAGGATTAAGCTTACACAGCTTACGTTGTAATTGCCTTCCCTGAATGCATTTGGTGCGGCCCCTGATGGCTGAAAGACAAGAACACCACAGAAACAGCACAGATACTAGAACAATGATGCACTAGACCAGAAGAAGGTCGAATTTCTTTTGAGATAACTAATGAAGCTTTTGGTATATTGGCATTCTGTTTTCCTTCCTTTCTTATTTCTTTCTCAGTAGAACAATGAAAGTAAAGGCGATTGCCAAAACTATTCTATCCTGTAATGGAAATGAGGAAAAAAGAAAATGAACAAGAAAAAAAAACAAAACAAAACATCTCTTTTGCATGGCAGTGAGGAGGACAGACCAGGACAAATGTTGATTTATTATTTCTAAACAGTCATGGTAGTATTTTCCAGGTAGCTCCTTTTTGGCTCAGGTGTTGGCTGGAGTCAGCAGATATAATTTGTACATAAGCCAGAATTTTGGAAACCAGCCAGCATTGCTGTGTTATGGAGTTGTGTAAGAGGTTATATATGGTTCTTGCTTTGCATTTGGCAAACGGTTCTCACTTAAACATCCATTTAGCATGATTACTTAAGTGAACCATATAAGGCTATTCCTTGGAGCTGCAAAATTAACTTGTTACAGTGATGCACTATGCCAAAAGCTAATTTAGGCTCTACTTAGGAATTTATAGCATTTATTTACCATGCCATTTGAATAAGGCAACTTTGCTGACAACTCTTACCCGCCCACAACTTTTGTATCATGCTGCATCTCACCTAATGCTCCAAAACATTTAATTTTCTGTTCGGCACTGTCACTCCATTCTTCTCAATCCAAAGGAAGAAGGTAAGAAAGCCTGTACAGAAACATACCGAACCCCATGAAAAGTGTCCATTTTGTGTGTGAACGGGGGGGAGGAATTGGAGTTGTGGAGTTTTTGTAATTTTGCATTGCTGTATTTGACTTTGTTCAATGGAACTGAACATCGAAAGAAATAAGAAGCATCTCTCCCACCTGCACCTCTGATTTGAGAAGCTCACAAACACAGAACAGGCACTGTTTCTTGCTTTTTCATCAATCCAAATAAAACAGAATGTTAAAAATATTGATGGACTCTCTGCGTGCAAAATTATGCTTGGAGATAATATCCTGAAGACGTTACTCAATGTATAGCTGCATCCCACAGTAGGCACTCTTCCTGGGGGGTAAGCTATCCCACAGCTTTTGCCTGTGGGCTTTCCCAGCATTAACTACGTCACAAATAGTTTGTGCAGGGAAACACCAGGTAAAGCAGATATTCTGGTTGAGTTAATTGAGTTCTGCAATCACCGGAAACTTGTGAGATTTCCTTGAAAGTCAGGAGTGAATAGAGGCGAGGGAGAAGCATTGATGCTGTTTTCTTTTCAGTCAACTCAGAAGTTGGCTCACTGGGCTGTGTTCAGGCAAAGGAGTGCATGCAAATCCAGGAGCGCTCCCTCCAGCCAGGTTACTGTACTCCACGTTCGTCTCGGAGAGACTGAGATCAAAATCTGTCCTGTCGTCTCTTTTTAAGTCTCATTTTCTGTGCAACCGTCCTTTGTGCAGAAAAGTCTCTGTGTGGATCTCTGGTGCAAGTTTCATCTTTCTCCTCAATTCCAGCTCTTTTTCCCTTTAGCACTGTTACAATTCAAAAGCGCTCCTTCCTTTGTCTCCCCCCCCCCCCGCTTTTTTTTAAGCCGCAAGAAAAATAACAAGAGGCAAAATTAATTTACGTCTCATTGTAGATACTAATTGCAGAATGCGTTGTCTTTCTTTTCTCCCTTTTCTCCCCTTCGCTGACGCACATGCTCTATAATAAGCACTGTTACTTGGAGCCTGCAAGCCTCTATAGTAAGCTGAAACTGCTACTATATTTACTCACTTTCCACATTTAGACAAAGGCTATTTTTAACTGGAGTTCTATTTGCGGGGGCTGCCAACGTCACTTAATGTTCACATGCATCTTGGGCATCATATGCTTGTTATTTTTATTTACTGTGCCTGTGCCAGGTCTGCTTTTTTTATGGGAAGAAAGAATGAGAATGCGTCTTCAGGCCAGTTCTTGAAAGCTCTTTTGTACAACAGCAGATACACAGATAAGCAAAGAAAAAGCAACCCCGTGGTACATTTGGCAAACTTGCTTTTTAAGGGCTGGCACCTTTTGTCTCGTGGTCTAGTTGCAAAGCTGCCTTCCTAGTCCCACTGTATTTGTTAAAGGTGAAGATGTTTTGGAGGTATGTTAATTATCCCGGTGTCTCCTGGAGGAGCCAGGAGTTCTTGTGGTGTGACGAGGGACACAGGGATCAGGAAATTATTACGATCCCAGTTACTGCTACCAGGCAGTTTAAATAGACGATGTGCAAATAATCAGTGCTTTCCTGATCCGTCTCGCTAATAGGTGCACGCTTTGGAACTCGAATGCAACAGATGTTATTTTCAGATAATTAGCTTGGAATTTCAACGTAAGAGTCCCCTGAAAATGCTGGAAAATATAATGCTGTAACCATAAATCAAGGCTGTAAGCTGGGGCCCATCCATCGTGTTTTCTGCACGGGTTTCCCTGCATTGCTCTAGTGACCTCAGCTTGACCTAAAGGAATTGCCCTTTGCAGAGGTTAGAAACACTTTGTTCAGCGTGCTGACTCAGGATGTCCGATTCATTTGATATTGCCATCACCATATGCCCGGGATTTTGAGAGACCCACATGCTTTTGTAGGGAATAGGTTATTCCCTGCACACACAGCCACTTACACAGGAGAACGAATTCCTAGAAAGGAGCAAAGTTAAGGAGCAATCATTTAATGCTTCACTGCCTGCATGCCTAACTGGGAAGTTGCAGCAGGAAGGCGAGTTAAGGAAGAAAGCTGAAATGGAACCTCCTAGAAGAGGATTTTGTTTAAGTTTGAAATGTTTTGGAAAGCTTACAAGTTTTTTTTTTTTTTTAAAAAAAAAGCAACTCTCTTTCTGTACTTCCTACTCTTAACGCTAATTCCCTTTTCAGACTGATTTCAACATGAGAGAGCCTGAATAAGCTTCACACAAGCCAAAATTTCTCTATGTTGATCACAACAGAATCAAATCTTTTACATTTTCCTGTGACAGATTTTTCCAGTTCTGTTTCTTTCCCCACTACAGTGAATGCCTTCATTTTCTGAAGGAAAAACAACAACAACAACAAAACAAACAACTAAAAAACAAACAAAACCAAACAACAACAACAAGAACAAAAAACATAACTTCTGGTCATCTGAAAAGTAAGGACTGGGCTTTAAAATCAAAACTACTGTTTTCACACATGTGCTTCCAAAGCTGGGCAGCAAAATCATCACTAGGACACAGACAGATGCTGAGCAAGTCGGTGAGAAATGCACATATTTAATGCTCTGTGATGAATCCTTTCAATTAGGTGACTAAACATGAATGAATTTAGATACTTGTCTTTATACACTTTTATTTAAAAACATGTCATCCTGGTGATGTTACCCTATGTGGGATTCTTTCCGTGTGAAATCATGTTTCTACCACCAGCTGATGATTTTTTTTTTTTTGATGTTTTAGAAACTACAAACTGAAACTAAAAGCCAGTGAAAGGGAAGTATGTCTAAAAATAAAAAGACCTAACCATGTATCTTTGATTATAAGCTGTCCTCTAAAAACCTTGTCTTTGCCAGTCTCCCTCAGTTCCTAATATTTTTATTAAGCTTTAGACTGACTAGATAAAATATACTCAAGACCCAAGGGTCATCAGCATCTTGTGTGCTCTCAGTGTGACTGGCCGTGAGCATGGTCCATGCTCGTACAGCAGCGAGGCGAGCCAGTGACTGTCACTTACCTAGCCGGGGAATCACCGTTTCATTTTGTTGTTATAACGCCCGGTCCTTTGACAGTCATGTAACTGCAAACGCCGCGTCCCGTGTGATACGTCTCTGATATCCACTGCCACGTGCTGTCTAAACTGGTACAAGAAAGAACATACATAAACACCCTTTTGGGGGCAGAACCTGTCTTCCCTTTGTCATGCCACAGGCATGTGATGGGCACATGGCTCACAAATGACACACGGCCAGCAGCTGGACGTATCAGGAACAGAGGTGAGCTCAGCTATATTTTCAAGGTAAATCCGTCAGTTACCTTATACTGATAAGGCATAAGCATATCAAGCCCACAGCTGATTATCAGAGCCGTTTTTTTTTACTGTCACAAGTTCTGAGTAATGATAGCTGTGCCTCAGCTGCACTGGCATAATTTTCGGCCAACTCCTACAAAGGTACTTTCTCCAAAATGTTCACTGCTGTGCACCAGCTAACTTCCCTAGCATATGTAATGCTCTGGTATTTCTATGCATGTATGAATGCTTCTTTCCCTATCCATTCTCCACAAGGGAAAGGGTGGGTGTGATGAAGTCTGTAGGGTTCAGAACCTTTGGTGATATCCTCTCAATGCTCTGCCAGATATAATTTTCCATCTCTCTCCAGCAAATAGCAGCAAAAATTATAATTTATAGTAGTGCTAGACTTACCCTGTGGCTACAAATGGTGGTCAGTTACCACAAGAGAACTGATAAAGATGATAAAGTTGACTCATAGCAGAGCATTCAGCCTGCTGCCAATCTATATGATTTTCTGCAGCAACAAATACTTGCACTAGGCTGTGGCAAGAGGAGACTGATCAAAAGCAAAGAGCCTCTTTCATCTGAAGAGCTACCATGGAGGGGAGGAAAAGGGTTAAGTATTACAAAGTTAAAGCTGACAGCTGGCCCTTGTGCTCTGCTGTTTCACAGAGGTTTCCCTTTGATGGAAAGTATTTCAGTGACACAAGACGCTGGCAGCTGAGGTAATAGGCTTCTGCCACAGAGCCCTTGTGCTTGCCAGAGAAAGTCAATGAGTGAGGCAGCCCTAAGGACAGGGTGGCCAGCTTCTGCCGCTCCTCGTGCACGGCTCGTGTGCGAGATCACAGCGCAGGAAGTGGTGGGGGGATCACGCTAGGAAATGCACCAGATAGGGATGAATCAGAACTATGTGCCCGTTGCTAAAACGAAGAACCTTTCTGAGATACAGAGAGCAGTCCCAGGCAGGCTTTATAGAGCAGAGGTTATTTTATTCATTGCAGAGAGCAGCACGGGGATCGTGCTTATGGATCACTGCAGCCAAACTTGGGCCTTCAGAGTAGATGGGGCCCTGCCTTTCTCCTCTTCCCATCGATTCTCAGATGCGCTAAATCTATATATGAGTATATTGTGGCTTAATGCATGAGTGCTCAGGAGATGATATTAAAAAATTCTGGCACTGGTTCCATTTCATATGACCGATCAAACTTGTCACATTGTCAACTACATCTTTTGTTGTAAAAAGACTGGTTTGTTAACCCTTAATATGAAATGAATTCTGCACCAGCTTGCACTGTTCAAAACTTCCTTCATGGCAGATCAGAGCACACTGGGATGCAAGGCCCCAGAACCAAGCCCCAGAACCAAAAGCAGAGAGATGTGATGTACCTTGTCCAAGCTGTAAACCCGTGATGTTTAAATAGTGTGAGAAATATTGCCGGCACATTACAGAAATATGCAGATACACAGTTCACCCTTGGTGCTCTGCTATGTCCGGGTACAGACAGGATTTGGATGGTATGTGGGAGATACAACCCCTCCACAATAATCTCTTAATATCAAAAGATAAATCAATAAATGACCTTCTCATGCAAAAAGAGCAGATGAAATTATTAGTAGATACACCAGTGGAATGGAAATCATTGGTAGACACATCTACATACAGCAAAAGTCACGGAACTTTTGGAAGAAACAGGGCCAGCTTTTCCTTTTCTGCGGAATTCCAGTGTTTGGTGGCTCTGAGGAAAAATTACAGTCCCGACATATGAATACAGAAAAGCCATTCTACTCTGAATAAGCAGAGTTTTTCCAGTTTTTGCAGCACCATGCAACTCGTAGCAGCACTTACAAGAGACACAACAGGGGAAAAGCATTATTTTTTTTCCAAGATATCCTAAGATTATTGTGGGTACTCTATTTCAGAGTTCATAGAGCTGAATTTAAATAGAGATGTCTCTATTTAATATAGATCTAGATTTTGCATATCACAGAATTCAAGGAGTTTTTGGACCTGCAGTCAGTATGTTCTAAAGAAAGGCTATTTGTTCTGCCTGGATTTGGACCTAGTTTGGAATATGGTTGAATATTTGGATGTAGGCTTAAAGGCAGGGTAAGGCAGCATAAGCTGCCTGGAAGGAAGTTGTGAATCAGGCCCCTTGCTTCCAGGCATTTCCAGGCATTGATTTTCTGCAGAGAACAAGCAAGGGAGTTGGCATTCAGCCCTTAGTCTTCATTCAAACCAAATTCCAGTTACAATATTGCCAACTCTAAGTGTTAAAAATCAGGAGATTAAAAAATAAATAAATAAATGTTGTGTATTTCTGTTTGCCGTCTGCTGTTTGAGACTTGATATGGGTTATGTTTTCAGGCTCTTCTTTGCAACCAAAAGAGATACGGATCTGCAACCAGAACAGTAAGCATCTCTGGGGACAAGATGTTGAGGGCAGAACAAGATTCTCACAAAGCACCTGACTCCAAAAGCAAAGCTTGAATTGCAATCCCAAATTGAGAGAGAAGATCCAAACTGTAAGAGCCCATAAATCAGGATACAGTACTACATAAGTTTGTGGGAATTTTGCCGAACAAGAATGAAGTAAGAACTCCAAGAATAATTCCATTATATTCCACGTTACTGAATATGTTCTCAATAAGAGTTAAAAAATCATTTTCAAGAATTAGAAATTTCACAAAGAGCTTCTGTTCTTTGAGTTGCCTTTTATTGAGACCTGTCAGCAAAGACACCTGATTTCAGTGTCCCGGATATATGGGTCTTTCTGGACACCATGTGTCTGACCCCTGGCATAGTCTATAGCACAGGAACAAGCAAGGATAAATGAGGACATTTGTTATAGCCTATGAATCCAACCAGCTGAAAACTCCTGATACATAAACAACATCAGATCCAAACATCTTGTCACATCTGCTTCATATATCAAACAGCTGGGTGCACAGATGCTTTGGTCGACAAGAGCATCTTAGGCTGAGTGCATTCTTCTGTATGCTTAGTTATTTGTTTTAATTGGTTTTGGTGATTTGACTTAAATCACTTCTGATGTTGCTGAAATACAGGTACATTTGTGTCTGATTATGACAGCTACCACGAGAGCATGAGCGGTGGCACCAGTAACCTAAAACTTCTGGGTGAGAGATCACCATCAGCAGGCCCTGAACTCAAGGACACTGACTTCAGAAGCAGGAACTTTGCTCTCCGAGCTACAAAAGATTTTTCATATATAATGCGTCCCTGCCTTTGGAAAACAGTGGAAAAACAGATTTACAAACACACACAGCTTCTGGGAAAAGAAGTAAAAGTTAAACAGCTCAAATTATGCGTGGATCACAGGTATACAATTATATATATATATATATATATAATATATATATATATATATTATATATATATATATATATATATAATTGATGACAAAGCATCTTGTGGGTTTCTTCCTGCTCTTCCTCCCTAAAGAGTCTTGCTATCCTCCCTCCTTGTCTTGCTATCTTGTCTTGTCTTTTTGTCTTGTCTTCTCATATCTTATCAATATCTACTTTCAGAACTGTTCAAAGGCAGGATCAGACCTCTCTAATCCATGTGGTTAAACAGCCAGCATGCTTATGAGGACTGTAAATAATAGATATGAAAGGTGGTACACCCAGTAGCCCTGTGACTCCTCGCCCTACTCAATCTTTTTCTTGAGCTGTTTTTACACTCCCTGTGAAGAACTCTGCTGCAAACAGCACCTCACCAGGCACCTGGCATGTTTTCCAGTGCTCCCAGGGGAAGTATTGAACCAGCCCAAAGCTCCTCAGCTAACAAAAGCAGAAACAATCACAGACCAAGATGGTCTGGCTTCCGGCCAACTTTAATTAATTAAGTCCTACCAAGCATCACTCCTCTAAAAAAAATTCTGTTCATATTAAAGGAAAATCTTCTCGGGAAACGAAACCCAGTCTCAGTTTCGTACAGTGCAAGACAATAGCCTGCAGCTGCCATTCCAACCTCGGGCTGCTTCCACACGGTGCCGAGCTGTGCAGCCTGCCCAGTCTGCACTCATGTTGCTCATGGAATGTTTCCTGAGAGCATTCCCTTTGGGACACCAGTATGAAGACTGCACGTCATATACATCTCAGGGGTCTAGAGGATTCTCTGCCCTGACTATTCCCTCCATCCCATCTTTGTTCTCTACATCCCTTTGGGAAGTTCCATCCTTGAGGATGTACCACAAGTCTTCTGTGCCATGAGCATTTATACAAAGGTTACCCAACTGGCGCAGACCCTCTCAAGCTTTCTTGCAAGCTTTCAAGTGTGAACAAGCCTTTGCTTATTTTACTCATTTATTTTACAACCTGTAAAACAAAGTGGAAGGGGTAGGGCCCACAGGGGAGGAACAGTCCCTCACGGGTGGATCAGGGAAAGTGCTCTGGAAAACTGGCAGGAGGGAATCCTGTCGCCCATGCCACCACCAGGACGCTGGTTCCCCTCTAGTCATTCTATATGCACCATGACATTTGCTAAGTCGGGCTTCTCTCTTATGTCTCTGAGCACTTTCCACGGGGTGCTAAATTGCTCCCTCCCCTCTCCTGGGAACACCTCTCTGTCATCCACCCTGTGGTACAGTGACACTGAGTCACGAGTCGCTTAAGATTAATTGCGATTGCTGCATGTTTACTGAACCCCGGGGGATCAGATAGCGCTCCTTCTCCTCATGCCCTGCCACGACAGGGAATTTACATCTTCTGAGTCCTGCTCAGCTATTCAACAATCTTTGAAGTCGCCCGCAGTTCTTTATACACTTTGGACTCTTCCTGACATACAACTGGATTTTACTACATATTTTTAATCAGGCTCCTTTTATTCAGTGCCAGAGCTTGCACAAGTAATATGAGGATGATGCTGTCCCTTCGTACAAAGAGCTAAAAACTGCCCTTACGTATCACCCTCACACTCAGCACTGCTTGCATAATTCTTTTCAAACATCAGCCAGTGCAACCACTTAATTGTTGAGCTCCAGATGTTACAGGAGCGGGTACTATGCCACTGAATGAGAAGGATCGATAAACATTTTTGCCTCGGGTAAACAATTTGCACCAAGAAATGTATTCTGCAAATGTAGTTTCTGTTCTGCTCAAGAAGTATCTCTGGGAGTGTTGCTGTTTCCTGGGGATGGTTACAATAAAAGCTGAAATGAACAAAACAGGCATTCCTATAGGCATGGCCAATAATCTTCTAGGAAATGAATTTAAAAACTCAATCTATGCATATTTGAGCATGTAGGATCAAAGTTTGATTTCCTCCCATTGCTCAGGGTAGTTAACCTCCATCACCGGAATAATTATACAAATTAAACAAGAGTCTTGCAAGAGTGCTAGTAAAGTGTCTCGAATCTGTTCAGACATTGTAGGCTTTTCTTTATCCTTAGAAAGGCTGCATTTTGTGAGGCTGGGATTGTGTTAAATGGCAAAATTTCTACTTCACGGGGGTTTCAGTGCCAAATAAAAGGTACTGCACAAGTATGAATGTTTGCTGTTTCCCGCTGTGGAAAGAAGATGACTGCATTCGCAGCACTGGAGGTTCAGATGGGAATGGCAGAGAACGTATGGTTGGTATTACATATTATCATTTCATGTCAAGGATTTGGAATGCCATTTCATGGGTGATGGGGTGGGCAGGAGGATGAAGATAGAAGAGTGTTAATAAACAACCTTATTGCTTCCTGGTACTTGTAATTTGTTTGCTTTTTTGCAGAAGAAATCCTCTTCGTACCTTATGTCAATCATAGCTGAGAATATGAACTCTTTTCATGTGAATAAATGAATGTGAATGTATGTGAATAAAGTAACATGCCATTTCCTATCTGGAAATTATGCATACAGTTCATATGGTGAAAATCCATTTTCTCCTTAAGCCCACACTGGTGTTTCAAATGCTGATGTTCTTATAGCAAGGAGGAAAAAAATTGCTAGTGGGAGCTGGCTTAAAGGGAAACAGTCAGGCTTTGCAAGACCATTGTTTGGATTGAAGGCCTTTTCTCTTCCCCTCCTTGGTTGTATTCAAACAGCCTGTCAGTTTTTAGCCTTCTTACGAAAGTAACAGTCAACAGTCAGAGCTCTGCCATGCCCAGAGACCAGCAGCTCGGCGCTGTCTGTTGGCCGGGACAGAAACAAACCTGGGGCTCGTCTAAGTGTGAAAATTCTCAGCAGGGAAGCAGCTGTGTTTTGATCCTCCATGAGCATCTTGGAAACTAGCAAGGGGAATGATAATTACGGAGATTATATTATAATATTCGCATTTAAATGTATAGATTTTGTGGTTGCTTCCGTTTCAATATGCACTCGCTTAGGCACAAAAGGTCACACGTCTACTAGCTGCATATGTTTTGTCCTCTGCCACAATGCGTATGTGAATCACATGGATTGTACATGAACACAGCCGTGATGAAATAAATGTCCAGAACAGGGTTTGGGGAAAAGTTTGTTTCCCCACTCCTTGGTAAGTGCCCTAGTCGTATCCAAATTCAGGTTGTACCTAGTATTTCTGATGTCATGGAGTGCCCTGTAGCCTACTACTACAGCTGGGTTTATTTCAAATGTGGTTGCAAAACCCAAGATATTTGCAAATGGTGGAAACCTGTCCTATCTGTGTAGACAATGTTGCATGGGGATAATTGGGTTATAACTAGCAAGGGGAAGGGAAATTGCCAGTAGGGGAGAGAGGACATTTTGTAGGCACTGTAGACTACTGAGTCAGATGTAGATATCCAGTTTCAAGGCACCAATTTAGAAAGACAGTGAGGGTTGTAGTTTCCTGTTGAAATAGGTGCAATGAAATGTTCGTATAAGTTGCAATTTATGTGTCTGTAACAATACATATCATGTGAACAACATTTTGACAGGCTATGGGTAAAATTGTGGTAGGGTCTGCCTTGGTGGAGGTAGGGAAGAAGGGTGGACAAGGAAGGCTGAGGCACTCAGGAGATGAAAGACAAGAAGCAACTCCTAAGAAAACATGTCATATCACTGCAGATATGGCTACGTACACAAGTAGATCTGCCCCAGTATTTCTCTCAGTTTGATTTTTCTTTTTTTTCCTTTCATTTTTTTTTCCTCCTCGTGATTTTACAGCATGATAGTTTTTGGTGCTTGAATCTTCACACCTGTTGTTTGTATGCAGAGTATTAACACAATAGTCATAGATGTGTCTGACTTTAAAAGTTTGTGTTGCCATTAAGCTATTTTCCTTTCTTTTTGTGAGAGACGGACAATTAAAAACATTCCCACTATTTGTAAATTCTCCTTGTGAGGAACACAGCAGATTGCCTGGATCTTCTGCTTGTTGTTCTGGCTTCAGTTTCAGAACTGAATGCACTCCTTCTGCTCCGTCTGTTTGAGTTTTGACAATGCAAAGGATAAAGCTGGAGGAAGTCCCATATATAAGCGAGGTCTATGCTTCTGCTTTATCTCATTTTTAATTGAATTTCAATTGGATTCTGCCTGCTTTTATGTAATTTGGTGCAAGAGTTTTCATAGTATACTTTCTCAAACTACAAGTTCTCTCCAGTCACAAAATGATAACATATAATGGGCATTGTACTTAAGCACAGCTGATGTTTTCAACTAGTACCATTTTCCTGCAAAATAAGTTATTTTGCACACATTGGATTACTCAAACATATATATAGGAGTAGCTAAAAAACTTCACTATTGAATGCATTAGCATACATTTTTCTTCTTAATTAACTGCATGTTAATTATTCATCAAGCAGAAAACAAATTAGTGCATTTCCGTCAGTTGATTATGCAGCATGCTATTGTAATATGCCCTCCTTTTGTTGGATAAAAGAACAAATCCTCACGTAGATGCATATAGGTGTTTGCCTCCACTGAAACGTTTTACAACAAGTCTTTTCTTTCAATTGATTTTTCTTTCCAAACTCCTCACTTGATGTTGTCTTTTTAGCCTCGTCTCGTCTTGTACATAAAAATTCAGCATTTTTGAGGTATATTTTATTTTGCGCTCATAAGGCAGGTGTTGCACTAAGTTCTTCTGTTGTCAGAAGTAATTCCTGTATGCAAGCCAATCGATGTAGATGTGTTAACTTGCCCATGTAGTATCTTTACAACATTTTATACAGATGAATTTACAAAACCTGGAAGTGTGTAATGCTTCTCCTAGTTATTAATTAAATATTGATAACATTCTTTTGTAGCTTTATGTGTTAAGGCTTTTTTACAAAATATTCTGCTGTGTATTGCAGATGAAGTGGAGAACACTGATCTTCACAAATGATCAGTCTGAAGCATGAGTTGAAATTTGCTTGTATAGCCCAGTAACACATTTCTGTCTGTATTATGAAACCAACAAACTTTTATTAGCAAACAACTGTAATTGCTAAGAGCTGGTTCAAAGAACATATGTCATTATACATCCTTTTCATAAACAAAACAGGCAAATGTAGAAAACTTCATAAGCTCATCTTCCAGCTTCTTTAGCTGTACAGCTTAACACTTTGCAGGACTTAATACTACAAAAGAAATTAAAAATTCAATTAGAGCATAGGATTATGAGAGCATTAGAAATGAAGTCCTGATGTTGTGGAAACAGAAAAATGTTGTTCCTTTGGGGTGCTCTAGCAGAAGGCATGCTCAGGCTGCTTGACGGAACAGGCAGTCTGGATGGACTATATGGGTGGACCTGTGAGTCAGCATTTGAAGATAGTTGTCTGGCTGGGAAATTCAGAATGGTTGCTTTGCTGGAAACACATGTGTGTATTCATACCACAGAATTAAATTGTACCATGTTGATGAACTAACAAAGAGCCCTGCAAAAATTCTTCTACCAAGCCATGTCAAGTTACCAAATTGCAACTGAAAATGCTGATCTGGCCAAAAACTAGCATTGAAGGGAAACTGCACTCGTGGTAGAGGCTTGGATTCAAGTGGGAGGAGGGGAAGGACTCATCTCCCCCAGTCCAAGCCATGGAACACCAGAGATCTGATCTGAACTGGTCAATGGGATGTGAGAGGTATCTCTGGAAGGGTGACTCACCCAACTCCAGAGGAGAGGTTCATGTAAGATAGCTCACCCCACGGTGCTGCTGCTCAGTCCCCAGCAGCTATAGAGGAGGCTGGGGCTACTGGCTTGGGGAGAAATGTTCTTTTATTTTTCCATGGCTAACCTGCAGGGAGGTTCATCAGCCCTCACACCCGAGACTGCCATGCTGACTGCTTCTGCTGGAGTGCAGGTCTTCAGTTCCAGGTCTTGGACATCCTCGTGAGTGATTGAGTTTTATTATACGTCTGGGCACTGGTGGTTGTATTTGTTGTCTTCTGTGTTTCAGGTGTGAGTTTGTACATACGATGTGTACTGCCTGTGCCAGCTGTAGTTTGGGGCAGTTTTCTGCCCTGAGGGCTGTTTTGAATCCCTCACCAGTTTCTAGACAGTTGCATTATGCAACCAAAAGGGAGTGCGTGCCAAGCCCTTTGGCGCAGTCTTGCTGACAAAACCCTTCTTTCCCAGGATAGAGAGAGGCAGGGCTGGGCTACAACAGCCGATTCAGCTTCTTTGCCATACAAAGCTCCATAACTATACCTTCTGCACAAGAATGGAGGGAGAGAGCTGCTGCTCTCCCCTCAGATCCCAGCCCGCTGTGTGTTTTAGGGCAGACAGATGGAAGCCCCATTGGATCTAGCTGTGGACAGAGTACAGATTAATTGCTATCTGACTAAATTGTACCAATTTCACTTGCTGGGGTAGTGGTATGTGTTCCAAGGCAAAGGAAGAATAACATTTGCCTGATGCTATTGCTTTTCTTGTTCTCCTGACTGCGAGAGGAAGAAAGAGACACAATACTGCATGGAAGTCTGTTTCTCCATTGAACAGAAATAAAAGCACCTCATCCTGCAGGCATGTAATTTTGTTAGTCTGCTTTGCCAATTACCTGTTTTTAAAGCACTTTAAATTAGATTCAACTTAATTCTGTTTCACTTTCAGGTCATAATATTGTTTAGAAACATAATGGAAGCAAAGACACAATAGAAGTTATCTGTGGTTAAAAAAAAAAAAAAAAAAAAAAGGGAAAAAAAAAGGTTGATGCTTCCACTTTTGCTGCTCAGGGCTGGCCCTTTGCTTCACTTCAGAAAACACGAAAACACTCTATACATCAGTCCCAAGCATCTCTGAGCTCCTCTGCCTCCTCGCTCCTGCTCTGTGACTCCAGACAGTGGATGTGGCGGTCTGCACACGATGGGGGTCCATCTAGGTGGTGGCAACAGAAACCTCCAAGTCATAGCTCGAAGCAGCAATGGGACTGGAGGAAACATGAAGAGGAAGGAATGAGGCCAGGAAGGAGGTCTGTACCTCTCTCTGCCGTGGTACTCGCCACATGATGGTAACAGCAGGCATCAGCTGGGCTCTTCCAGGGAACCCACACATCATCCCTACAGACTCGGAGGGACAGCTGCTGATACAGCAGTGACTGGCTGTGTCTAGCAGATGGGGTCCTGGAGTGAGAGAGAAGCTGGTCTGCTGTGCAGAATAGACACGATGGATAGTGCTAGCAGCAGAGCGGGGAGAGAAAAGACCCAGTTGTGTGAAGTGCTTGGTCTTTGAAACCTCCCACGTCATCATCTCTTGAAATGTGCATTACTTCTTATGTGCCTCCTAGACTCTCTTACTGACTGCCTTGAAGACACTCCTTTGCAACAGTAAAATATTTTTACTTGGCACAGGATAAAATTTGGAACTATTAGTTCTGCAGAGACGCCCATATTTACTAATTTATTTATTGGGGGTTGGGGGGAGAGAGAGAAAGAGAGAAAGAGAGAGAGAGAGAACTTAAACAAAAGCTTGGAAGCATCTGTGTCTATTTAAATTGATGGATGTGTGCAATTACTCCTTTGAAACTTATCCTGTTTAAATGCAGCTATACCAACACAGAACTGGTGTAAAACCAGAATCAAGTCTCAGAAATTGTCTGAGTCTTGAAATCTTTACACATAGGTATGAAAGCTGCACTAGTTTATTTTTGCCATTATCTAATACAATAAAATATTTCCTTGAATTTTTCTCCTTGTAGAGGCATGTAATGTGCTTTAGTGAAGTTAATCATGTGCAGCCTCAGGTGACTACTGCTTGTATTTCTAGTTTATTTTGTAGCCTTCTTTTCATTCTCCCTTATTAATAGATATGCTGAGGTTTCAGAGGAAGCTTAACTTTCTAGAAGCCATTTCTCTTCAACTAGCTGTGACACATGCCCGCCTGATGGATGGATAGCACTCACTTTCTCTGCAGAGGAGTATCTGATTTCATTGGGAGTCCTCTCTGAGTCTAATATTGCTGAGACAGCTGCTCATCTTTCTTTCTTTCCTTTTTTTTTTTTTTTTTTTTTTTTTCAGTGAGGAAGCACCATGTACTCACTCTAATTACGAATCCTGTGATCTGGCTATTCTTCAGCTTTTGCAGCTTGCTTGTAACTCTCGCTATTGAGGTTTTGAAGATGATCTGGGTGCAAAACACCTGATCCTTCCAGAATATCCCGTGTAATTTATTGCTTAGTTTTGCACTGATCTCACTTTGCTATGTGTACTGGGGACAGAGAAGTGAGAAAGGTAAAGGTTATTTGCTTACTTCTATTTTGATTATAGGGGAAGGAGACAGAAAGCACAAGAGTAACTCCCTGGCCACCATTTTGTGTGTGAGTAGGCAATACTCGATGTATACAGGTTGTAGCAGTTTTGCAGAATCTCTTCATTTTTGATGGCTAGAGGCATTCAGCGTTTTTGATGAACAGAGTCTGAGTTTGATACCTGCAGGAGGCTGTGGCGCACAGTGACTGTTGTAAATGGTGCCCATGGGTGCCATGTTAAGAACAAACCTACAGAAGCAATTAGTAACTCTTTTCTAAGCTGCTTTTTTTTTTTTTTTTTTTTTGAGCATGCAATTACTTTTAATGACTATCTAATTAAAAAAGAGGAAAAAAACTTAATTTAAATAAATTGGTAGCACCAGAAAACCCATACCATCTAGACTTAGATTATTGAAGGAGTTACAAAGATTGACCCAGGCATGCAGAGAACCTCCAATAAGCCTGGTAATGTGTACAACCAACAGTCTCCCTTGATGTTGGACTGGGTGTACTAACCTACACAACTGCAATAGGCACATGCCTCCTTATCTCAACCTTTCTGAGTTATGTTCTAGTCAATATACTTCTCTAAGTGATGGCTCACAGGTTCTGCGCTACTTTCCCACAGATTCTGGTTAGTGTTCTCTTCAGATACAAAATCTACCTTTCAGATACAAAATCCTTGTTGCAAGAATATAGGTATTCCTGTTTCTTTGCCTTCTGTATCTTTGTCTCTTAGTGATGGTGTAAGCAGACCAGTCTGTAAAGGCAAAGTACCCATTGCTGGCGAAGGATGATCAGGTTTTTACTTAGTCTGCAAGCATGAGGAAGATATCAGCGTAGAATGAATGCATCTTTTAAGTTACACCTTTAACATATAATTTCTCTGGAACTCAGAGATTTTTCTAGAACTCAGTACAGGTCTTGTCAAGTCAGTCTTTATGGTCAGTATTCACTGATACAGTTTCATCTCAGATGGTTTGTTTCCACCTTACAAGTTAATGGTATTTCTAACAATACCCTTCAGCCATATGGAAGCCAAAGCCCTTGATAAACAGCACCCTGTTTAATGTTCTTACCTTGTCTTCATCCCTCTGAAATTTGAGACAATTACTTTGTTGAAACAAGTAACTATTAATGGACCAGAGACTCTTCAGAAGTTCTTTGGTTGGCCTTCTCCATAGATCTGTGTTTACTTATAACCCAACACAATGTGAACTTGGAGCAATTGTGCTGAGCTGTCCTATTTCCAAAAGTGCTGTGCTTATTTTCCAGGAGATAGCATTGACTGCCCCCCCAAGATATGCAGAAAAGTACAATCGTCATAAAAGATCCACTCAATTACCTGAGAATCCATGTGAGGTTTTGTTTGTTTGTTTGTTTTGGTTTTGTATCCAAATTACATTGCTTACTATAGACTATATTGCTATATTAAAAACTAAAAAACTAAAAAACCCTCAGTCATGTGGCTGAACAGTTTAAAAGATGCATTTAAAAAGTAAGATACAAAAATGTGATGTGTGGTGGTGGTTTTGTTTTTTTTTTTCTTGTTTTTTTTTTTTTTTTCTTTTCCCTTCTTAATTTTGGATGCTCTCCAGGTCCTCTAAATCAGATTCTGGTTCTGACTGCTGACATTTCACACCACTTATCCCCTGTTGCTGTCCAGTCCTTGCAAAATCCTGTTCCTTTCCAGCTGATACAAGCTTTAGATATGTATATATCTGGGAAAGGTACTGTTTGATATTGAAGTTTCCAAAATTATGATATTTATCTACAACTTACAAACAGCGTTGTGTAGATTCTATATTCCTTGACCCTCATCTGTTAAGCACACATACCGTCCAGAGAATATAGTTGTAGATACTCCCATAAATAGTTTTATTAAGGAAGATTGTGTAAGAGATCAATAAGCAAAAATCAAATTACTGAATGAAATCTTTATCTCACTGATGTCTACAGGGAAACTTCTTTATTTATTTTGGACATGAATCTTTATTTATTTCACAGATTTTGAGTTACAGGGAAGCTGGACCTGTATCTTTATTTATTTCACAACTTTTGAGTTACGGGGAATCTTTCTGCATTGACATCACCCTATGAAAAGCAAGTACCGCATCAACAAATGCAATGTCTTTGAATAGTGGGTGACATGATTGCTACCTCATTATGTGAAGTTTATTTTGCGTTTCTGAAATATTCCACAATTTTCAGTTAAATCACACCATAAGGGAAATATCTTTGTACACATTTTGAATGTGCATATCCTTCCGGACTGAGCATAATAATTCATCCAGAAAAACAGAGCGAGATGCAGCACACCACATGTAAGTATCCTCTAAGGCTAGAATAAACAAGGGCTGTAAACTGGCACATACTAATTTCCCCCTTTACTGCTTTTAATGCCTTTGCATCTGAACTCAGAAGCACTATGAAAATCCAGTAAGTTTTCATTAGCACTTTGCTGGTCTCTAGTAGCATAACAAGCAATACAAAAGGGGAATATTTTAGAATACTCCCAGATGTTCTGAGTGCTAAAGCACCGCACATGTGCCGGCTGTATTTGGTATTTTTAGATTTCTCTGAGATCCAAAACACCATCAAACCCCAACAGCTTTTTCTCTCTGAATCTTCAATCCGTGCTGCGTGGCACTTGTTCTTATTGCGTGATGCCAAAGCAGGGGCTGAATAATCAGACACCCTGGCACTTTGATACATTTCCTGAAACTATAGAACAATTTTGGGCTTAGAAATGCATTCTTCAGCATCTCTGGTAAAATCCTTAGCCAGTCATGTTGTACCTAATCTTTTCCGAGGTTAAAAAACAAACAAACAAACAAAAAACACAAACAAAAACACCAAAACCGACTTCTTATCATATTCTTTTTCCTTGTAAGCAACACACCTTTCTGTTCCTCATGCCCTGATCCCACATCCCACACCCATACACACACACAAAACACACTCTCTGTCACCTCCCATGTAAGATATAAAATATTTGTAATGTTTCTCCTGGGCACCCCGAAGTTGAATTAGAAAGCCTATCTACGGCACATTCAAAGGTGGCACCTGTTTCCTATTTAGATTAGGATCTGAGTCTGACCAGATATTGCTGTTACTCAGATCTGATTAATGCACTTTCATAACTTGTTTGAGACTCTGCAGCTCCTTTCATATTAATCTTTCCCATGCTCCTATCCTGTCCCTTCCTTCCTCCCAGGACTTCGCTGTCAGACTTTCAGGCTTTCTTTTCACCGGCCTCCCCAATTCCTTACAACACAACATCTGACCAGTTCCTTCCACCTCCACACTTCATTTCCAGTATTAAGCACATGGCAATACTTGTTTCGTACGCTGCTCACGGTAAGCATTAAATGGCTGATTTGATCTCCTTATTACATTGCTAGTAAACGTACAGGGCCTCTGGGAAAGCAGTTACAGCTTCAGGGAGTAGTAAGGTAGCCGAAATCTAAGCTGACAACCCAGAGCTTTCACAAAACGAGGTCCCTCCTTGTCGTGCAGGCCCCTCCGAACCAGGACGGGAGGTGTTTTCTCTGCTATTTCCAGCTTTGGTGTGAGGAGTCTCCCAAGTTATTTTTGTGGAAGTATTTTTTTAAAACCCGTGTGTGTGTCCCTTCTGTACACTCTGTGCTGGCTGTCCAAGAGCTGTCGAGTGACTGACAGACGGAGGGACCGAGTCCAGGCCTGCGGTGCGAGCCAGCATGCCGTGTGACCCACATGGAGCCTGTGTCACCAAGCAAAGCACGCCTTGGCAGGCCTGGATGGTCACTGACCTGACACCGGTTCAAACCACTTCTTGGTAAAAGGTTCCTTTCTGGGAAAAGTTTCTTAAGCTCCAGACTATCTGGGTGTTGTGCTTTCATACCTTGCCAAATCGCTGCTGTCACTACTGGAAGTGCTATTTGCAAGGCAGATATTCATGTACTTTTCAATGTTTTAGATAAATGCAGATGGGTGTTTCTTCAGCGCGTGCACAGAGACTGGGACTGCTGGTCTGGGCAATGCAGCACATGTAGCGTGCCTCATTATGTCAGACTTTCAGAGCTGAAATGGCTTTAATGGGACATGTCTAGCACAACAAAGAGCTTCACTCCTCCCTCCTCTCCCCCTCTTCCCCTCCCCAGAAGAAGAGCTCCAGGGTCATAAAATCATATTAAAAATTGACAGTAGAAGGAACCTTTGGAGGCTTCCAGTGCAACATCATGCACAGACCTGGGCAAGCCTCAGAGTTAGAGCAGGTTGCTCAGGGCTTCATCCAGTTAAGCTCTGAAAACCTCCAAAGCTTGAGGTTACAAAGCCTCTCTGGACACATTTTATTCAAAACTAATGTGAAAATTTGTAACATATCTCATGTCTTCAAGAAAGAGTATTTTATACTCTGCTCTTCTGCATGGAGGATGTGATGCCTCATTTGCAAGTGTTTAGGCCAAAATTCACTCACGTGACTACAGCAAAAGTATATGGCTAAATTCCAAAGGGTTTTCCTGGAGCTTTTACCACCAAGGTCAGAGGATTATAAAGCTAGCAGTTATGAGCACAGTGTGAAAATATGCCCACGTAACTGAATCTGGCCAAGCTTCACCTCTTGGATGCCCACCAGCCTGCTGTGTGAGGATCCAGCCATTGGATCCTTTTCTTTCACATGAATTTTTATGGAGTATGGACAGAGTCTGGGCAAGCGCCCCAGTTTGTTTCCTCTGCCTGCTCTCTAGCACCTGGTTCTGAGACCTCATGGTTTTGAGCCCTTAGCCCAGGTCCAATACTGATTCATCAGTCTTTTTGTGTATCAGCATTTCCACTGAGAAGTTTAACATTTAATTTCCACCTAACAATTAAAGAGTTGGGCAGTCATTACTGGAAAATACATAGATGTGGGTGCATATAGCTTCTGAATATAACAAAGTCACTTACTTAACAAAGAAGTACAGAAGAACTGACTATTTCTTGCTGACCTAGAAAGCTTCAAAAATGTCACGAGTGCTGCCATTCCTTGGGAACTGGGCAGGGACTTCAAGCATCAGAAAAGCAGGACTTCCCATTGCCCCATGGCACTCCCACATGGGCCTCCTGACCAGGAACTGATGAACCAAACCTTAAACAGAACTGCTGGTTTCTTCACCCCCTTGGGTGGTCATATTTTTGTATGCCCTGGACAACAGCCACTTGCCAGCAAACTTTGTGGACCACGTGTTCCCTCTCCAAGGGTAACCCCTTCTGTATGAGATGCATTGCATTGCTTAGGAAGTCTGTGTTTGCACAGAGGACTCTCTTTTTTCTGTTGCCCTCTACTTCTCATTTGGTGTGACGTGTCCTGGAATTTCAGCCCAATAGAAAGGTTAGGAGAGGGGAGAGGAAATTTGGAGCTTGACTTATAATTCATAACAAATTCCCCACATTGTCACAATTAAAGAGTCTGGCTTGCAAAACTAACTGTTTCAAGTAGGGGTGGGAATGCACAGTCACATTATATTTTTAAGAGGAGACATTAACTCAGCAAAATATCAAGTCTATGAAGCATTTGGTAAGAAAGCAATGAGGAATGTCACTTCAATGGAGTAAATAAATTTTCATCAGTGTTAGAGTGCAAATGGTTTGCTCCCACATTTGGAAGTGAGATGTCTGTGCATCTGTAGAACTGTGAATGAGACATAACAACACCAGGGAGAGCAGAGCAGTGCTGACCAGTGCCATAGCCAGAACAGAGCTCACTTCCAAGTGTATGTTGTTCATCTAGTGAAATTCACTGTCCTGTGGCTAGTGAATATGCCAACTGCAGTGTGTGCTAAATACCAGGAAACATGGTGGCATTGCTTAGTCTTTGGTCACTTTCCTCATGTGCAGAGGTGCACCATAAGGCACAGAAATCAATCTTTTGGCTCTGTGTTCCTTAACTGCAAGTTAAGTGTCAATAAAGAGTCAATCATTTATTTCCTAAGGTAAGGGAATGGTGTGTGGGAAAAGCTCCACGATTCCGATGGGAGTAGAATGAGTAACCAGCTGGATCTGCCTATCTATTGTAGTCATTTGCTCTGTTAATTATATATATATAAAATAATAATAATAGGGGACTTAGTGCAAAATATTGTAGCTTTTTTTAAATATAGTTGTTTTTACAAGAAAGGCAGAACAGATGAAGTCTTCAACCCCTCATTACTCACCAAATAAATAAAACAACAGCAACATGGACTGCATGGTCTGATTTCACAGGTGACCTGTGATATCTGCATACACAATCTAAGACAGACCTCAAACTCTCTTTAAACCCAGCTCAAAACTACTCAGCAGAATCCAGGGCATTATTCCTCTCATCCTGAGGTAAATATCAATCTTTGGCCAGATGATCATGCTCTAAACTCCAGGTTCTGTATTGACTCTGTCTCCAGTGATGATAAAGAAAGAACACAGGTAGTCCATCTAGCAAATGGACTTTGTGGACAAAGTTAGGAATCTGAATTCCAGTTTCAGAATATTAACAATTACTTTGTCCCAGTAAGACTTCTGAGAATTAGGGCACTGTTCACTGCCCTAATGTGAGTTCATAAAGGGATCAGAGAAGAAGGGATTTCCTCAGCAATTTTCCTGGTAAGAGTAACCACTGGAGAGAGAGAACATTGAACCCCATTATGGGACAATTTTTCTCTTCTAAGTGAAACAATAATAATAAAATACAAGGAATTATAAATAAGAATTTGCAGAAATATTATTTAAATGATATTTATATATGCAATTTTTTGTTTGTTTGGTTGGTTTTATTGAAAATATAATAGCAACAGCATCCTAGGAAGCTTTAAGAAAAATGCAAACAACACTCAGTGTTTTTGTTTGTTTGTTTGTTTTGATTTTCTCTTGGTAGGTGATTGATTTATATGTCAAAGGAGACCAATTGGAAAATTCTTTTAAAAAAAAAAGTTAAATTGAACATATTCAAGTGGAACTTTTTCCCTTTATATATTCATGTGCTTTATATTGTGGAATAATTATTTTAAAACATGACTAAAATACAATGAGTTTGATTAAGATGGTTTTAATAAGGAGAACAGAAAATGTGTCTGTATGTAATAATAACAATAAGCCTCATATTTTACAGTTTAATTTGCTGGGTCAACATCTAATGCTTTTCCCATTAGCATTGGTGTGATGTGATGTGGAAAATAATCCCGTTTCCCAACAAACTTTAGGAGATAACAAATATTTAATGACACCCTACGTAGAAACAATAAATAAATTTGAGTCGCTCTTGGACTCCTGTGGAAAGAGGTTGTGAAAATTTTATAAGTTGGGAATTAATAAATTATAACCTGGCTGTTAAAATGTGAATCACTAAAGACTCTTGACACCCTTTTCCTTTCTCTAATTAGAATTTAAAAATAAATAAATGAACAAATAAACTTGTCATGTTTAGAGGCTAACTTACTTCTCTGCACAAGTTGTGAAAGAAAAGTTGGTCTTATATAGTTTGCATATTTTCATTTACAAATTAGAATTTCTGGAAAGGACAAGAGTGAGATAAAGAACCAGCAAAATAAAACATATCCCATTTATAAAAATATTGTGTTAACATACAAAAAATTATCCACAAAAATTCCTGGAGCCTCCAGATTCTTTACAGTGCTCTATGTATTAAACAGTCATAAGAACTCTCCGTGCAGTTTTCACTTAGTGAGGCAAAGTTAGCTTGAGACACTTCTACATGTGCCTTTATGAAAATTTCTGCATTCTAAATCAGAATCAGCAGAAATAACACTGTGATGATGATACACAGACATCGGTCAGTGCATGTACTCAGTCTTCTGTGGAGCTCAGATATTTGCCCCAGCAGCATGTAAGGAATTTACATAAATGCCCATCCATACACTGGGTCTGGCAGTCCACCCGGGCTCTTTGTAACCTTTCTTTTTTTGCTGAGTTCTCCCTGTGCTTAAGTGGAAGGGGCTTCTGGTCCTTCCAGAGCCAGGAGGATTCAGGAGTGAACAAAGGAAAAAAAGGAGTAAAAGCAAAATCTCAGTCCTCAGAGCAGAATGAAGGTATGCCTAGCATGTAATGGAATCTGCATTCATGTATTCATGTCTGGGGTCCTCCGTCTTGTGAGCAACCTGCCTTTCTCTGTTCACCTTGGAGAGTCTACAGGCAATGGATGGCAAGCACAGCCAGAGTGCTGGGAAGGGACTGAAAGGAGCAGTGAGGCTCGCTGGCGTCTCACTGCTTTCTACAGGTGCCTCTGCCTGCTTGTTAACCTCCCTGATGTATCTTAACTCCCAGGCCTTCTCCCTCCCTACAGCATCCAACAGGATCTGGCAATTTGATGAAAGGCAATTTAAAATTTCCATCTCCTAAGCACATATTCTAGTGTGGAGATTTTTGTTCAAAATAGAGTGCATACTCTTATTCGCGAAAATGTTCTTGCTAAATGAAAGGCCATAAACACGTCTGCTTGCTTTCAATTTCTTATTGTTCACTGTATGAACAAGGGTAAAATGTGAAGAAACTTGCTGGTAGGTAATACTAAAGGATGACTGGGCAGCCTTGTATCTTACATTTAAAATTATTTCTGCTATTTTTAATGATCTGGCTAATCCTTGTGACCATTTTATTTCTTCTCGTTCCTCTTCAGTGTTATTCACTCATGATATCACGTATAAAAATGATCAGGATTACATTGGACACCTCTGTTGATTTGGAATTAAGGTTAAGCTTTTGCTGGCCCTGTGTAGAGAGAACTATTGCATAATTTGATTGGACTAATGACTTCCAGTATTGGCTTTTGCTGAAATCTCTTATTCATTTCAGCAAGTATCCCTTTGTTCAGATATTGACAATTCACCTTCTTTTAACTCCCTTTTCAGATTTGCACAAATCTGATTTGTACTACAGATTTGTACTTTATATCAAAGTACTTGAAATGCAGGATGCAAGACTTCTGGCATTGGGCTCCAGTCACCCACCACAAAAATAGTGTTATGGGCTCAACCCAGACTTAAGGAGTGGATCCTTTTCTGATCTTCCCTGGCATATTACACACTCCCAAAGCATAAATTGTTTAGATACGATGTGCGATATAGGTCCACCCTTTCTGCAGATACGCTTTTTTTTTTTTTCTTGAATGGAACTAAAAGAGGAGAAGATATTTTCCCATGGATTTATTATGTTCCTATTTCATTATGGTTCTAGGGGTTTCCTGTGATTTCACTTACAAGCTGTATTTGATTACTGTTCAGGCTTGGATGAAGCTCTGTTACATGTAATGGGAGCGTAGAAAAATTTTGACAACCTGTTGTGGCTGAACCAATTACCTAAGTAAGAGGTGGTTGTTTCTTTTAGGCATATGGTTAGTGTATTTTTGTAACACACTGGCGCATTTCCTGCTCTTGCATGCATGAGTGCAAGCTTGGAGCAAATCAGCTGAATTAACTTTATTTTATTTAGAAAAGAGATTAGAAACTTCAAAGACTTCTTAGTTGAGGACTCAAAATGTTTTGATAGGAGAAGGTAGATGAAAACAGATACCTGATAATTCTAAAGAGACTGTAAATAGTTCAGGAACTTTGAGTCCATAATTGCTTCTATTACCAGAAAATGCAGAAATTCAGAAAAGGAAAATTAGTGAAATTAAAACCTTAAAAATTCCAACACTAATTAATTTCACATTTGGGGAAAAAAAAAAAAATAAGGCTCATTCTCAATTAATGTGCTTTGATTCACTTGCCTTCTTGTTAAAAATGAAAGCATCGTATTAACTTTTACATTTGGCTATAAAAACACACTTCATTATAACTCCCTAGCAAAAATCTGTCTTCCAGCTGGCCACCCATTCTTCAGAAGGGAACTGGGCATACGCGAATTTCCCTGGACACAGCTTTTAGAAGGCTGGTAGAAAGCCATGTTCCTCTCTCTTCGTTCTTGCCATTTTATCTGTCAGTGAAATTTTGCACAAAATGGCCTGTGAGATTTCCAGCAGCTAGCCACTTGTTTGGGGATGGGCACCTTCAGTCTGGAAAGCCGTATACACTGCTGATGGTTTTGACCCCACAGCATCTCACCTGGCAGGCCTAAGGCTGAATGAGCCCACAGTCCGTATCTCATCGCTCACACAGAGCTTGCTATGCTCGAGCCCCTTTACCATGCTTGTGGTCCTAGCATCCACTTTTATAGACACACATCTCTTGAGGTCAAAAGTAAGATTAAAATGTATGATGGGTTTAATCAGGGATAGCTCAAGGGAAGAGGGAAGGTGAAGGTAAAGGCCACTAGAATGGTCTTTAGCACTCAGAGTCCCCATAGACTTCTCTTTTGTCCCCTAATGAGTGGGGTGATGAACACGGTTAATAATGTGGGGAAGCCTTCGTTTCTGATGTTTGTACCATTCTCTCTAATGGGTAAGTAGACCTCCAAGTGGTGAGTTTTGGGAAAGTAACTGGGGTAACAACTCCTCCAAAAGCAGAGGAGGTCATACCCCAGCTACTTTCCCCCAAAACATTGATTAATAAAAATAAGACAAAATAGATCCCACATTTCCTACACTGATTTAGAAAGTAACAGTGCTGACCAGAAAATAATTTTTGAAATATAATGTAAGCTTTTCTAGTCTATTTCAATTTAGGGATTAATTTTGCTTTTCACTAGAGTTTTGATACCATCCTTTCTGCAAAGAGTAATTAAAAAAATTCATTAGTGGGGATGGTAATCTCTTCTGCCATTTCAGTCAATGTTGTAAGGTAATGTAGCCTGGAGCTTTGCACAGCTTGGCACTTGTTATAAAAGAGGACATTTCTAAATAAGATTTACATTTATTAAGACTCTACTGTGGCTGCCCCAATCTCGATCCTCTTGAAGTTAAAGGAAGAATTCTTACTGACTTAATGTAGGATCTGACCCAAGCAGCAGGACACCTTGAAATAAAAAGCAGCCTTATAATATCCATCATTTTACTGGAATGAGAAATAACTTCAGATCAGCCTGTCTCATAACATTTATTTGGATATACAATGCATACTGTGTGTGTATTGCTCACTTGGCATGGATATTTTAAAATAAGTTACCTTGCTTCATAAAGGGTGCTTATGATTCAAGACACAACTGAAGGCACTTGACTTAGGAGAAGTATAAGCTGCTCAGCAAACTACTGGTTTCTTTTGGTGGTTGGCCTAGGCTCTGTGAATTTAGGTCCCTAATAGAAAAGATTTCCCCATTAAACATAACTGTATAGATAGAGCCAAAGTGAGTTACATTTGGGTGTTCCTTGCCTTCCTTTCCCTTATCAAATAAAAGTAGCTCAGAGAAGTATTTGATATGAGGAATAGTGTATGTTATGGTCTCTTTCCTCAACACAAAGAATGAATTGGCATGTTTAATTGGTCCAGATGTACAGCCATCCAAGTTAAACCAGGATACTCCATCTAGTTAGAAAAGAATAACTACTAGCAGACACTGTGAAAAGGAACAGCCACTAAGATGTCCTCCGCCTTACCCAGGCCTTTGGTGTTATCTTTAGGTACATTCTCATTATTTTCATTGATGTATTTTCTTTCCATGGAGCTATCATTTTCACAATATCACCTGACAAAAAATTGAAAGCCTTATTAACAATCTGGTTTGAAAAGGATTTATTTTGCAATGTGCTTTTCAAGGATTTGCCTTTTTCCAGACAAAAGATTCTACACAATTCTGCTGAGCACTCCTAAAACTAAAAGACTTTGCATGCTGAAATTACTCACGTATTTACATGTTTAGACAAGACAGGAAATAAAGATGGTAGTAGACTCTTTCTACCGAATCAGAATATTTCTCCTGATGATGTAAGTTGAATACAGCTGTGTGAAATGTCTCTTTCCTTTAGGGTGTTGTCTTCTAAGAAGTAGAAGCACTTGGTGTGTCATTTTGATGCCCATTTATCTCTTTGAGAAAGATCATCAGTTAGTTCCAGGGAGCCTTATTGTTCTTACAGAGTTGAAGGGAACAAGAAAAATGACCTAGTTCATCTACACCATTTACTATTTTCTCGGGTTCCACTTCCTCCCTTGATATTTTTTTCCTGAATAATACTAAACTTTTTCATCTCAGTTCATATGGGAACACTTCCATAAGTAATTTTGATTATGTCTGTCTGGAGTGCTTTTAGTTTTGTATCTTTTTTGAGTTGCTTATGCCATAAACAAATGCAACATCCAACAGGAGAATATGACATACAACTATCACAGTGTTTTCCACCTGAAAAAAAAGGGAAAAAAAAGCAATCAGTAGCTTCCTTGCAGCTAAACACTGAATTTTCTACAAGTATATGCACATAAATAATTGTTTCAAGCATCACAAGTCTTTCTGTATGAAGGCCTATTTTTTCACTCAGTAAAATAACCAGACTGGTATCTGCTCATGAGCCAAGTCACACACTTTTTTTTTTTCTATTGTGAACAATAAAGAGCTTACAAACAAAGATTTAATTCTTTAGCTGAATAAATAGTTTCTTGGCAGCACTTATATGGGGCGCAAAATGCCTATTATGCATTGATTATAATTATAATTCTCACTGAATCATCAATTCCTATAGCAAGGACTGGTATTTTTTAATAATAAAGAGCTGAATTTTTAGCCTTGAACTGTCGTCTGCCCTGGACTGTGGAAATGTATCAAGTACACAGCTAATGTAAATGAGTATTTTTCTGCATTGCCACTATTATTGTATAGTGTGGGGAAAGGAAATATGCCAATAAATGAGGAAGCTGATTATAGCAAATACATAGTTCAGTACATTCCAGTGTTAACTTTATTTCCAAATTATATAGGCATGACATCTTGGAATATTTTTTGAAAAATTACCCATTTCAGAAAATCTGCTGCATGGTATGAAGATGGATAACTTTGATTATGCAAGTGACTCACTGATACCCAATTTATTAGACTTGTAAGTTATATGCTATTAATCCTATTTTCTGACTGGACGCAAATATTTCTTGGAATCAGAGTTGTCCATACCAGAAATTCATTTTCAGCCTGGTTTAAAATGTACTGGTTTCAGTAACTTGCCAGTGACCACCTTCAAAGAATACTTAAAAAAATAACTATGACAGGAGCAATAAGGCAGCAAACTGTTCTGACCAAATACTTGGAAACAACATTTTATGGTATTCCCTCAGCTATTTTTTGGCTATCCCTCTACCTATTGTGCTCTTTCAGACCCAGTTACCTTATCACCATCTGAATATGAGTATGGTCCAACTGGCAGATGGTCCATTCCCATGGGCACAGCAGCTTTCAGTGACCCAAATACTTGGGCAAACTCCTGAGGAAATGGTCAAAAAAGTGATACCTGGCTATCACTTGGCAAATATGAGTGGATGTTTCAAAAAGGCAATGTATCGAGTCCAGTAAGCTGTAATTTTTCAGCAGAGCTCTGTTAACTAGTCCCATCTGAGATGCTGCAGTGCTGTCGCACCCTTACTGACAGCTTTTAGCAAATACTGACTTCTGAAGCAGCTTAAAAAGTATCTAGGAAACCTATGGACCTCAGGAGATGCATTATTTTTTTCTCTCTCTTTTAAACACCATTGGACTGACACTAAAAACAACACTCTTCCTGGAGGCACAGTGTTAAACTGCGGCCTCAAGCCATGACCATCATTGGCTATAGAGCGGAGAAGGAGCAGCACATGTAGACCTGGAAGCTGTGTTATTAGAGGAATCTGATCAGCTGAGCCAATATGTCTCTTGGAGATTCAGAGCAGAACATAAGAATGCTCTGTGCCAAATCACTCATTACTTCACACCTATCCCATCTCACCAGACCTCTTTTAGGAAACAACAGCAACAGCAGTGCTAACACCCTAGCGTTTTTGTACTTGGACGTTGTGCAAAGGCACGAAAGGCTCTGCCCCAATGCTTCCTGGAGCTAAGAGAGGTTTTGCAACAAGTCCCAGGAGATGGAAGGGTGCCTTGCATCTCCTCTCTGTCCATCTCCTTTTGCACGCACACACACATACATACGCACAGTCAGGTCTTTATGTAATGGGACTTGAATTTACAGTACATTAGAAAAGTGTGTTGTTTGTACAGAAAGTGATAGTACGGATCTAATTAGCTTGATCTTGCTTTCTGTGCTAAAACGGAATATGTTTACATGATTATTGTGGCATTTCTTCTTTATTTGCTTTGTATGTATCATAAATAATAATACAATAACTTTTCAAATGACTTTTCTGCTGGCTATTAGACTATGAGGCAAAATGGGAGTGCTCAGTGGACTAACAATAACTTTATTGTTATAGTGCATTTAATTCCAAACAAATCTGAAAGATGACTTTACAAATTCTAATCCTTTCACCCGCCAAAGAAATGCCATATTTTTTGGTTTATGGATGTTTTTTAGCAGTTCAGTAAATTACAAAACAACTAATTGGGACAAAAATCCGTTTAACATGATTTAGTCAGCCAGAAGTTAAGCATGTAGTTTGGGCTAGTTGTCTCAGCTCCTCTTAGTGAAATGCTAATCCAGCTCAACATGCGTCTCTGTCATCAGCTGGGCTAGCCCAGAGGAAAGGGCAGAACACATAGTCAGGATCACAGAAATGTGGGATCGCTCTTTTTCTGGACAATTTTATTTTTTAATCAGGATAAGTGAATTCTAAAATCTCACCTGGTTGCTATAGCTAGAGATGCCCCTTGATTTTGCCATTGCTTCACCATCCACAGTGTTGTGTGTTTTTTTTCTTTTCCCCAAGTTCCTTACATTTAACTCTGCAAATTAAGGCAAGAAACTATCAGGCAGGTCACCCGAGGAGCGTGACATTTGTAAAAATAACACTTAATTCCCTATTTCTCTGCTGATATTAAGAAACAAAGATCTATTATTAATGTTATGTTGCCAAACAGAACAGAGAGAATGTTGGCCAGCTGAGATTGTAATATGCCCAACAGAATCAAGCAGAAAACAGGCAAATTGAGAAAAAGTGAAAGAAAAGATGAGATGTTCTGAAAGGTCTTGAAATTAGGCCCTTTGAACCAAAGGGTTTTCTGCTCTTGGCAACTGCTCCAATATATCCCTGGTATGTTACAACAAAGTGGAATCCCAGTGACCTGTGTTGTACCTAAAATATAAGCAATTCTGGAAAAGTACATGTGGACTTGCTAAGATTCAGCATGTTTTTATTGTCTGTATAAAGCCAATCCAAGGCTAGTTCACGGCTATAGAGAAGAAAGAAAGGGTTCTTGGTAGAGATCCTACTAAGTTTCAGTTTGTCCTTCTCAGGGAATATGTACTTTGATTATTGTAAACTCAAAGACATAAACACATATAAAATTTATTTAGCTACACCCAATACAAGGGCTTACCTAAAAGCACTAGGTAGAGAAACTATGGGGAAAAACAAACAAAAAACCCACCTTATTATCTTTTTCTTAATGTAATTTAGAGGGATGTGTTAGGCATTTTTCGTTCTCTTATTTGAAAAGAAAGACTGCTATGACATTAAGTAAAATCTAAATTAAGAAAAACAAACAAACAAACAAAAAAAAAACAGGCTTTATTATCTACTTATCTGAATCAGGAAATTTGAGACTTGGTAGGAAAGAGCAATGAGCATTAGCTTAGTACTTCACCAGAAATTCACCACCTCTCAGTTAGTGAAACCAGGCTGACAAAGCTGGTTTTGAGTTTGTAGGACCATCCATCAGATGGTGTTCCTTCCACCTGCACACCAGATGGAGCACAGTGTAAGGGAACCAAGCCTGGGGACAGTGTCTCACAGCCCTACCACAGCCTGAGTTCAGGACACGATCAGGAATCCATGGACAGTCATGCCTGGAAATATCATGGGGAACAGATGGTTTGCAGGGCACTTTGGTGAGTAACTCTTCCTACCCAGGTAACTCCTCTTCTGGAGTCAGTAGTGTCTGAAAAATAATTGGAGAAAATCAGTTTTTGTAGCTGCTGTCAAAGAAGGGCTTTCCTTCAGCATCCCAGTGCCATCATCCAAGCCCTTTCTTATTTTTAGACACTGTCCTTTTGCATTCATAGAAGCAGAGTATCCTTGGGACTTGACTTTGATCTACTCCCCCTAGTCCTACACTAGGTAAGTTTCCAAATGGGCAAACTGTTGTGTCCTGCAACAAAGAAAAAAAAACATGCAATGGGATTGTTGGAGTTATGAGGATTTCTTCATCTTGTGTGTGTGTGTGGTTTGCATCAGAGTATTAATCCTCTGAAAGATATTGTATGCAGATTAATGAGATGGCAGATTACAGATTTCGGTGTCTGATTAATATTGCCAGAGGCTCAGCCTTTAGAGGACTGACTAAGTGCAGTTCGGAACATGGGATTTTCATGCTCTACATGCATTTAATTAACTTGGTTATTCAATATTCAGGTTAGTGTAGTGCCTAGTGCATTGTGGGAGAAACATTTAACATTTTATTATAGCTAGATATATGGAAATATGTCCATTCTCATATTAAAACTTTCATTATTAGCTTAAAAACAGCACTTCAATGGTTTCAAGGTCCTGTTCATTTGCCTTCGTGCCAAATTCAGATACTGATTAAGCTTTTTCTATTTTGCCTGTAACACAGCTGGCAGTTCTCCCTTTCTCTCCCTCTCTTTTTTTTTTTTTTTTCCATCTCCCTCTCTGGGCAACAATTTCTCCTTCACTTCACGAGTGTCTACTTTGTACCTTGTTCCTTTTTTCCCTAGTGCTTAACTCTGAAGCTACATCCCCAGGGAAGTTCATCTGATGTAACGAGTAAAGTCTAGCATTCTCTGCAACATACATGCCTTTGGGTTTCACCACAAACTCAGGCCATCCTCAAAGTTTTCTTAGATTCATTAACCTTTTATACAGGAACTTGGTCCTTCCATAAAAACTCAAACCACTGCTTACCTTCATTATCAAGGACCACAGGAACCCAGTGGCTTCATGACATTTTCATATAAAAGAGTTTGTAGCAATAGTTTCTAAACTTGAATAATCTACAAGCCTTGTGGGAAACTCTGGGGATGTGCATACATGCAAATCATATACAGAAAAACTTTCTGGCTGCATATAATGCTCTCGTGTTTGTCTTGTTTTAGCCTTAGGTCTTTCATTATCTGTAGTATTGTACAAGTTTTGACCTACCTTTAGTAATTTTGCTTAAAGTTAACTCTCTTACAGTACGGATGTTGTCACAAGGTTTCATTTTATCTGCTGTGTGCACACATTTTGCCATTTTTGGTGTATCTTTCACAATCTGCTATTCCAATAAGTACAGTATCATTTAAGTCTGACTCATTAACCATGCAGTCATTTCTGTTTCACTTGGTTTTGCTTTTTGTTAAAAAAAAAAAAAAAAACAACAAAAAAAAACAGTTTTATGAAAATGGTAAAGCTGAGCAAATAATATATATCAAACACTTCATCTTCCTTTTTCTCCTGGGAAATCTATGACCAGATTTCACTTTTTTCTCAATTATTAATTATTTATACTTTTCCAACACTGACTGATCCACTTCTTGCTATATGGATTAATTACAGATATCCTAAACCAAAATTAATTTCCTTCAATCTACAATTAGTCAGCTAGGTCAGGTTGCTTTGTTTCAGATCCCTAGTCTATATCATGCACAAACACTTTACTTAGAAATTAATTTCCTGAAAATATTAGCACCAGTAAAGTGGACAGCCCTTTCTATGTCTTTCCAGGCAAATATCTTGTGTTTTTGGTTAACATTCTCGTTAACATTTATTTTGTCGAGTTGCGAGGATGCCAGCAGTGCAGCAGGCTGTGCAAGTGAGGCCTGGTTTTGTCCATATGTGTACAAAGTTATTTTCAGTATTTGCAAGAGTCTGAGCAGCACAAAACTCAAGACCCAGCATCTCCTGAACATGAGCCTCAGATGTCCACCCTCCCTCCAGGAAATACAGTGAGATCGAGGCTGAGCTATGGGTGCTTGTTCAGGCAACACCAGGCCATGCCTGCCTTCAGAAGAGATCAACATCTGTCTCTGCTGTCCTTGGACAGGACCACCGGTGGCATCAATTCACTTCACCCTCCTCTACTGATTTCCCAGAATGGCAGCAGTGCCTCCTTAGTGGTTCCCCTGAAGGCTGCATGCCATGAAAATTGCTCTGGTCTACTTGCAAGCAAGTCAGAATCGCACTTGGAAGTTTTTTAAACTCAGCCAGATCTCCCT
Organism: Heteronetta atricapilla; assembly: GCA_011075105.1. NCBI lineage: Eukaryota > Metazoa > Chordata > Aves > Anseriformes > Anatidae > Heteronetta > Heteronetta atricapilla. Next base: position 95,849,127 of record CM021732.1, read on the forward strand.
GCCACCCAACCCACAGGAGGGGTATGGAGGGTGCCTCTCTGAAAGCACTGTTCTGAGTATCTCAATCTGTCAATCACAAGTGAAGTGCTCAGCTTCCCTCAGTTTCCTGTTTTCATGAAGACCACATGAGCTGTAAGAAAAAGAAAAAAAAAGAAAAAGTCTGTGCATGTACAGAGTGGGTGAGGTGCAGGTTAGTTTTAAGATAGCTGTTTTAAAGGAAAAAAATATCGATGTATGGTCAAAGCAAATACACCCACAAGGTGCTGAGTCTTGTCTTGCAAATAGCCAAATCTCTTCAACTCCCTCTGAAATCAGCAGGCAAATATATAACAAAACTAATGAGTTTAAAGGTGTTTAACAGCACTGAGTTTTTCAGAATGGAACTCCTTCATCCATCTTTTGGGCCTGGTATCATCTTGACTCACTCTTCAGGCAACAGTCCCCTCTCTTAGAAGTTACGTTGTTTTAGACCTGTTGCTGCCATTAAAAATAATAATAATAATAATAATTTGAAAACTCCTGACAGGACATCTTGTGCATCTCAGAGTGAATTTGCACTGCTTAGTTAATGAGCTAGTAACATTTCAAAGCCTAAGGAGAAAAGAGGGTGAAGACAGAACTACTGCACAGGTTCCTGCACAGGTGCAGGAACCAGCATCACTTCCATCTTTTAAGATTGAGTCTTCATTCATTGCTTGGGCTAGTCTTAAAACAAACAAACAAAGAAACATATTTCTTCAACACTCATCTTCACCTTCCATAGCTTTAAAGTCTGCAGGTGGCCAAGCAGTGGGCAGGTTCATGGTGGGACATTTTTTCATTGGTAAAGATCTTTAATTTAAAGCTGCTGTCTCTTAAGACATTATCATGTGATCCTGCCACCAAGCTCTTATGTGGAGAATAGTTGATAACATTAAAATGATATTTCTGACTGAGCTGTGTTTTCTATTAGCATTCCTGTTGTCTGCAGTAGTGAATCTGAAACAGGATTTCCATCTAGCTTGTGGCATGGGCCTGGCCCGCTGAAGTCAGTAAAACTGAGCAGAAGTTAGTGCATCTCGGTTTGTGATCTCCATTTAGAACAGGTTTTTCCTTCAGGTCCCATCCCAGCATACACTAGACCACAGAAAATGATATAATCTTCTTGATAATTTATTCTAGGAAAATGTTTTGAGTGGAAACAATCAGTGAGAGATTTTTGTCTTCCTTATTCAGCAGTTACGTATTCTCTGTTCTCTGCAGAACATGGTAATATTGTGGGGTGATTTCCTTACTGTCAGCTTATAAAAATACCACGCTAATTTGTTGTAGTTGGAGTGCCTCTGCCGGGAACCCTTCCAAAGCAGTCAAATACCTACATGGACTGACTTGGCTGCCTGGCTTACTACATGCACTCTAAATATGGCAGGGCTAGACGTATTAGAACATACCAGCCTAGTCACCATCTCCCTGCTCTTGTACTCTTCATAGTAAAATCAATGCACATTGTGCTCTCAGGCAGGGGCTATTTTTAGGTGTTATTTTTCCACTCGGTCTGCAGCTGTTTTCAGTCACAAGCTTCTTTAACTAAAACAAATACACAGTCCTTGGCAAAGAGGAGGTTGTAAAGAGAACAGAAGTGTGCACATGAATCTTGTGCCTGCCTCATGCAGTTTTACATAGCGAGGGTCAGAGGGGAGCAAAAAGTACCCTGCTGACCTGGGAAGCCAGGAGCAGCACTCACCATCGTGATCAGCCGTGCCTTTAGCCCTGTTCCAGAATGATCGATGAAGGACAGGCTTCTTGGGGCAGAAGAATGTGGGAAAAGGAAAGCTGGAAGGCTACCAGACTCAGCATTATCTGCAATGCCTCCCTGAAAGATGCACAGTGGCACAGTGGTTGCTGAGCCTTTTGCCTTCAGTATGTATCAGCTCCCTCAGCTGAATATGCAGTCCCATCAGCCCTGCTGGGGGGTTGGCATTTCCTCCTTCTGCCTCCATCTCGGGTCTGGAGAAAGGAATGGGAGGAGTTATTATATGGGAAGCTGGTCCCAAGGCAGCAGTGTAGCTCTGTCTTCAGGGTGGGAATGGGTTGGTTTACCTCTCTGTTAATTAAGAGGAGGAGAGAGCAGATGAATCTGACAATGTCCTGTTTGGCATGCTGAGGTGAATGTCATACTAGGACACTTTTGAAGACAAAAGGCCATAATAGTAGGCCAGCCAACTGCTTTTTGTGTTGCTTATCAAGCTGAAGTGGCGGAGATAAATGAAATGATCACATTGTCTGAAGCCACCCTCTTCCATCATGCTGGACATCTTCACTATTTTGAAGCCCTGGCCTGGCCTCTCAGTACCTCACAGCCAACTTCCATCGCCCTTCCCTGATGATCTGAGCTTGTTCTGTGTGCCTCCTTTCACTCCACCTGTGATGCCGAGGCTGGCCTCATGATTCAGGCAGTGCAGTTTCCCTGGGGCAGAGTCCTCTGTGTACAAACATACTTTAACATATGTCAATGCACCCACTGGAAAGAATTCCTTATTCATCAGTCCCCACCCATTACCACAACCACTAATAAAATAAATAAATAAATAAATAAATAAAAGAAATGAAAGAAGCCCCCTCCACCATTGCAGTTAAAGCCTTCTGCACTTCAAACACCCTGACAGGGCTGCTGACCTGGAAACTTCAGGGACTCTTGAGGCCCAGTTCCCCACGTTGCCTATCTTGTGTCGTGTCCAGCTGGGCTCTGTGATATTTGGGAATATCCCACCCCCTCATGCCATCACAAGGCCTGCTGCAGCCCTCTCCCTACCCAGATGTGCACTGGAAAGAAGTGAAGGAGTGCAGGCATGGAGGGAATCACCATTTTCTCCTACAGACCTCACCCTCTGAAGGCCTGCAGAGCAAACCTCAGAGCAATGCTCTGGCTCCAGTGTGGAAAAAGCAACAAACTCCCCAGGCAAGGAGACTGGAGGGGGGTACACCCTTCAGGTGGACCATGAAAGGCAGTATAGACGTGGCAGGAGAGAACCACTTCAGTCGAGAAACCCAAAATGCCAAGCCCTGTAAGCTGGTTTCAGTAATGGTATGAAATGTTTCTCTTGTTCCTTTTATATAGTCACAATTGCCCCTTTTTAATGTGTGGATTCAGTTTCAGTGATGCTTTCCTTGATATCTCTTTGCTGTGGCTTATCTAAACTACAACTTAACCTATGGTTGTTTCCATATTCAGATTTTCTTACCACACTTTAGAGACTTGTTTTCTGCTTCCCTTGCTTATTCTGAGCACCAAGTTTCTCTAGGTTTGCCAGATAACTGTCATGACAGAGCTGTTACCCAGTGCAGAGCAGCAGAGTCAGGTGGGGATCTTCATTTCCCCATCATCCTATTCAGTTCATCTGAGGAAGCTCACTGAAATAATGGGAATGCTCTGGTGGATATTATGTGCTATGCTTGGCAGCAAATGTTGGGGGAATTGGGAACTTAGATTATAAAATCCCAGTTGCTTCCCTTAATCCAGCAGTAGGCCTGTTTCTGATATGCAATAAGAATCAGTCTCTTGCAGACACCACTCTATTTAAAAAAGTTTTATTCTGTGACACAGGTGCTTCACTTAGAGGAAGATGCACGTAAAACACATATAATTTTAGCTTGCCTTGTTTTCACTAAGCAGTGTACTTACTCATGTCACTACATAAAAACCTAGCAAACTGTAGTGGTAATTAAAAAAAGCTGCACCATGAGAGTCATTTATGCTCTTCTTATGACTCACATTGTTGAAAAAACAGCTTTTGGTCAAGTTTACTGTTTTGTTGCTCAATATGGAGACTTTCACACCCTGTTTTCACACTGTCCGTTAGGAGAAGTGCCACTGTCCTCCACTGTGGACTGTCTAAACCATGGATGTGAAGTGCCTTGTTGTCATACACTATTAAGTTCCTCACTAGGTTCTGTATGAAAATCAAACAAAGACACTTCTTCGTGAAACCAGAAGCACCCAGATTATATTTCACATGTGAGTTTCCTTGTTTTTATTAAAATTAAGTTTGCTCATTTGCCATTTTCAAGCTAGTTTAAAATGAGGATCACCTTGTATCCTAGGAAACAGTGAGAATTTTATATGTGATCACATTTTTATCCATGTTATGAAAAAAGCAGATGGTAATTAGGTGCATTATTCATAGGAAAGCTTGTTGAGCGCAGTGTCTGTATGGTTCCAGCTTCGATTAGAACTTGTTTGGAAGAACTACTTCATACCTTTCAATTGCCCCTCATTAAGTGTAATCATTACTCTTCTGTGGCCCCAGTGTGCTTTAATTTGTGCAAAACAGCATACGCAATAATATTTAGGGAAAAAAAAAAAATAAAAAACTAGCAGATTTCTGGGGTCCCTTTTATTCTGCTTGACATCAGTGTGACCTTTATGTCCATCACAATTCATTATTATTTATTACAGCCTAGAATGTGCCTTTTAGGGATTTGTTGGCAGCAGAAAAGGTGCAGAACTGTCTTGGTTCAGGAGTGCACCTGAGCCATGGAACAGACCAATTCCCAGCCCTAGGTAGTGCAAAGGATGCTGAAGGCACATTTAGAGGCTGATACAGTTTGCATAAGAAGGGCAGGCACCAGGATTCCTGTAGTTCCAAACCTTCCACAATGGGCAGAATAACAGAGCAGAAAAGGCAAAGCTATCCTACAACAGCCACTGCAAAGAAAGTGTTTGCACCAGCATTTGTTAGCTAAATGTTGCCTACATAGCTGCCTATTTAGGCAAGTCCTAAATCATACCTAACAGGATGACTAGGGGTTGCCAGATAGCCAGCTGGCTAGCCAGGAATATCCTGCCCCACCCCAAGGATCATTTTCTGCTGCTGTGGGAATCCAAGACAGGACAGCTTCTTGGGACCTAGAGAATCTAGAGCTGTAAAATCTTTTTGCAGAGGCCATAATCATTACATCCTCCTTTCTGAGTCTGACTTTCACAAAGACTAGGGAGCTCCTTAAGTACTGTGACTAAAACTGTTTTCTCCAAAGCCAGTAAAAAGGCAGGCAAAAGGCCTGTGCCTTTTGCTAGGAGAAAGCCCAAGTGCCTCTTTGAACAATATATTTACTGCTCACCTTGCAGCAAGACGCATTCTAGCTCACATCCAAATAGCGCATTGCCCAGTGAACAAGAATTGCTGTCAGCCTTCCAGTTTGCAGTCTCCTACTCTCAAGAAACATAGATGGAAAGTTAAAGTAGCTGCTTCCCCTTCAACCTTTGACATATTCTTCATTTGTTCACAACTAAGCTTTCCATCTGGATAGGACACATAGCCAGGTGGTGGTGGCTTCCCTTAACCTCTGTGGGAAGGACTGTGGCCTTCTGCTGTCTCAGAGAGCTGACAGGCCTTTGACACGAATCAGGTTGATGTAATCCCAGGAGATCATGCTAAGGATGTCCAAATCTCTGTTGGCAGTTCTACCAAAAGCTCTCTATAGTCCCCCCTTCCCTTGCTTTAGGCTTCTTGAATGCCACAAAATGTAACCATGGCCTTCCTGTCTCTACACTGAGAGTTCACTCTATCCCGATGATATTAATGATCACATATTAATTAGCCGATGCATCATCAGCTAATACAACGCACCATATCACATCTCTTTGGTAGATAGTACCCTGTGTCTTTCCAAAACACAAATCCAATATTCAGTTTGGGGTTTTCAAAGGTTGTCAATAAGCTATCCCCTTCATAAATAAATAAATAAATAATCAGGTGTTTCCACCCATGTAGCTTTGCCAGTTGGAAGAAAATACAGAGGAATGATCAACAGAGCTGAGTTATATAAGGGTAAGTGGATGAACACTCATTTCACAGCCTGGTTGCCATTTAAAAATGTCTGTTCTGGAGACCCCAAAGCAAGTGTAGGACTACACACATGCTGACAGAAGTACAAGGTCCACATCTGCAGCACAGCCATATAGTCCTGACAAAGACATTGCCCCAAACTGAATGACTGAGAAGTAGGACCCACCGCACACAAGTGTCCTTGTTTCTCACCAAAAAAAATCTTGTCATCCTAGCCCAGTCTTGCACTTGGGCTCCCTCCAGAGACTTCTCTGTCAAAGAAACTCAAGAAGTCCTCACAGATGGCACTCAGACTTGGAGATCTCCATATGGAAAATATTTTTGGAAAGACAAATAGCTGTAGCTGGGTCAGACAAGGGGATTTTTTGTCATACTGCCCCTGAAAATAAAGAGGGATAAGGCTATTGTTTGTCTGCTTATTCTACACAGAGGCTTCTGTAACCTTCCAAAGTCTGCTAAAATGGGGAAGTAGGGATATCCACGTGCACATTAACATTTGTATCATACAAGAAGGTGTATGTGTGCATGTGTTTAAGAGAGAGAGGCTGTTTAGTTCTATCACTACTGTAGATGTCAATTTAATTCATTTTGTGGTTAGGATATTAGCAGTTTCTACTACATCATCTGTATTTGCTTCTAAATAAATTAATTTCAGCAATTTCCTTAATGACAAACTAATGCTTTTAAAGTCTGCTCTCTTCTTCATAGCAAACAATACATTTAGATGGTGCCAAGTGTGTCCTGCAGAAGTAGGTTGCTTTGAAGTAGCTATCAATAAACAGATGATAAGGGCCAAATAAACCCTAGTAAAATATACACTTGACTAAATAATGCATCAACACACTTGGGACTTTGTTTTTCACATTTGAAATGCTTGCAAAGTCCTTGACTGATACTGTAGGTAAGATCGTCCTTAAAGATTCAACATCTTCAACACTGGTGTCCCAGAGGCAAGGTAAAACACACCTGCCATAAACCTAATATCATCTGAATTTGGTGTTTACTAACCATAAAATCCAATTAAAATTTTTCTTTTTCTGTTCTTCATTTATAATTCTGTGTGTCTTGAATAAGCTGCTATTTGAAATCTCACTATGAATTGCCACCTAGGTCTTTATCGTACATTTTTAGTCTTCTGCCATTAGAAAAGTTGCTATCCTCTCTTGCAAGTTAGCTCCAGAATGACCTTACGGCTTAGGACAAAATTTTTTTTTGGCTCACCTGCTGATGCCTCTGGTAATGAGATATCTGTGTTGCACTGACCCAGCAGACAGCTAAAAGCAGACATCTCTCAGCACAACATTGCTGTCAGCGTTATTAATCCCATTTCACAGGAGACCCTAAACGAATCACAGAAAGGCTGAGTTCATTGTATTCTGCCTCCCTTGGCTTCCACCTACACATTGGCTCTGAGTTTCAAGCTCAACAGAAGCACAAGGGAAAGAAAAAGGTTTCCTTCCTTTCCCTCACTCTCCAACCACTTCAGGTCGTGGTTCTAGCCAGCACCCCACGCTGACACTTCACACAAGAGCAGGACACTGCCCGAAGCCGGGCATTATTGCAGAGGTCACTGGTGACCAGGGTGCACGTCTGGGCTGAAATATTACATTCACACCCTAATCAGGCAGCCAAGCCTGGTTTGGGTGTGTGTTTTCTCAAGCACCTAGTGAAGCTAAGTCCCCTTCTTTCCTAATTGCCAAGAAAAGAGAAAGCAGAAATGGGCTTTATTTGTGGATGAACCTGTCCTCTTTCACAGGCAGGAGCTCGCTGTCTTGATTGTTGTTGTGGAGAGCCTTGATGAGAAAAGGTTGCAGTCTGTGTAGGTCTCCTGTCCCCAGAGTGCAGCCAGGTGTAGCTACAGGCCAAAGGCTATGCCTCATGGCGCAGTCCTGCTCGTGAATCATATCCTCTCATTCAAGAAAAGTCAATTTCTGAGCCCACCCTGCTGTGAAGAAAATAAATAAATAAATAAATAAAAATAAAAATAAAAATAAAAGCAACCTACAGCTGATTTTAGCAATGCGGCCTGCATTAGACAAGGACCTGAAGCACTGGGCCTGGTGAGTGCACAGGCTGCCAGTCATTGGTCCTGGTGTTAGTAATCATATCTAAATCCCTTACCTTAGGTGTCTGTTTCATTACTGGACCTTTTAGCATGCTGTTGATGGCCTCTTCCTAGAAGAAAAAAACAACAACCAACCAACACTGTTCTCCATCCCAGTCATCCCATGCACCCACTACCCAACCACCAAATCTTCTAGACTGCCTAACTCCTTTCCCAGAACAGGCACAAATCCCTGCTGTAAGCTTTATAAGCCAAGCTGAAAGTACAAAGTGAAGCAAATGAGGGAATTTCATAACCAATTATATGCAATAGAGGGTACCGTAGTGCTTAGGCCCTTCATTTTCAAACTGATGTAATCATCTTGTTTCATCTGTTTGAAGGTGTGGCAGAATCCCCTATCTTCTCTTCTGCATTTCCAAAGGATGAGGGTATCCTGCTGACTGGGAAGTGTGCTGGGACCTTCTGCAGGCCTTGCTCCCGACAACTCTAACTGGTGGCTGCACCTCCCCTTGATCTAAATGCTCGACATGTCTCGTCTGCAGTGAGTCTGTGTTTCTTTCAGTATTACTCAGCCATCAGTGTGATTTTGTGTGCTCTCTCATGTAGCAGTTCAGTGAAGAAATTGAATAATTACTAGACAAGACTCTTTAAACAGCCAGGAGACGTTGGGTTCATGGCCAATAAGTAGCAAGGGCTAGATAAATCCATGCCAAACATGATTAAGCAAATTCTGTCAGAAAGGCATAACTAACGGAGGAGGGACTCCCTCAGTCTTTCATTCCTTTTGCAGGTAAGCTTGTAGAAATCAGTTCGCAGTACTCATGAGAGGAGGACCCGGCCCAAGTGAATTACAAGAAATGCTGATTTACATCACTATTTGTGAAGTGAGAATTAGGCCCAAAATATCAAAGGCCTGGAGATTTTTTACTAAAGCATCTGACACCTGGGTCTCATGAAATATTACCCAGTAAATTAATTCTTGTGCAGACTTTTCACATTGATGTAAATGTTGTGATGATGCAGGGAACCACCCTGAAAGCAGCTGCGCAGATCATCACTTTTGACAACATCGTCATGGAAATGAAGGAGGGTCAAACAGAGAGCTCGATCCTGCAGAGTGAGCTCCCATGAGGAGCACACTGCCTGAGGACACCCACTGGTGCCACCAGCATGGGCTACTCAAACGAGAGCGTGAGGTCTGCAGCATCACTTCCTATTTTGCAGATAACGAACAGTGGGAGAAACTCAACCTATCAACCTACTTCGGGAATGACATTAAATGAAACCGGTCATACTGCAAATAAGTGGGAAAGCTAAAAAATGTGCCCATGGGGTCTTTAGAGAGGGATGTTTCTTGCCTGGGAGATGCACTTAGGCTCCTCTTACACTGTGCCTGAAGGCAGCGTGCAGCACAGGGGAAAGAGAAGAGGAGGGGCACTGAGAGATGGCTAGGTTAGGGAGGGAGGGACCAACAGCTTTCCTTTGAGCTGCACAAGCTTCCTGTGAGGTGTGTGTAATATGTGTGCATGTACATTTAAGACAGAGGGAGAGAGAAAAAAAAAAAAACAACAAAAAAAAAAAACACAACAAAACACTGCTTGCTGTAAAAGTTTACAGGAGTGAAAAGAAACATACAGGTAACGCAAGGAAGATGTTTCTAGTCAGTACTGGTGCAGCAATCAATTGAATGTGTGTCAATTCCCTTTCTTGCTCAATATATATATATTTAGATGTGAGCAGAGACATTGTTAATCTCAGATTCCAAATGCCACCTTGATAACTGCCAAGATTTCGGGGAGGGGCTGCTGTAGCAGCAATAATGCAATGTTATGTTTTCTGTCCTGATGGACGATTGTATGTGAAGTGCTCTTGTTTCCAATACGTACAATATTTCAAACCTTCCTGCCAAAAATAAAAATGGAAAAAATCAAGAAAGCCTTGAGGCAACAGTAACTTATTTGACATAAAGTTACATGGGTTTTACATGTTTATTTCCTCAAATATTCAATTAAAAGCTTACTTACTGTGGCAGATGTCATATCACATGGTGCATATGCTCCCTCTCCAATACAGAGCAGCTTTTAAGAAACGACTGCCAAAATGTTGTAAGAACTTTTATAATGGTTTCAGGATGAAGCATAAAATGTAATAAGTCACACATTTTTGTACGTATTTTATTGATCATTTGGTACTAGCTTTCTGTTTGGGGGTGGGTTTTTCGATTGTTTCTTTTTTTGTGGGGAGGGAGGGGGAAGAGGAATTGTTTCCAAGCAAAGAGGGAGAGAATGAAACTGTTGGGTTTTTGGAAACTGCGCACAGAGGTTTTGTTTTGAAAAGTCAGCTGATGTGACCCGAGTGAGACAGGTTTTGTTTGGTCTGCGCTTGCTCTTGTCTCATGCTCTTGTATGTGAAGTGCAAAAACATGTGCACTATTATTAAGAACTACTTCAGTAAGTTCAATGCTACTGAAAGCATTTCACCTCTCTGAAAATGATCTCTGTGAATTCTGTTGTTGGCCATTTGGTTAGCTGTTAAGTGGATAAAAAACAGGCTGTTTTCCAAAATCCTTGTCTGATTTCCATTCATAAATCAGTGCATGAGTTAACCAAACTCAGCTAGATTAAATAATAAGTAGATATAGTGCATCTATACCTATCCAAACCTGGTATAAACAAATTTTATACCTCACAGTGTAAACCAGTTGTTAGTGACCTTCAGGAAACAAAATGTTTTCTGGTTGACACACTTATCCACACTGGAGATATGACATGTTTTCCCGTGGTATTTAAAATCGATCCCTAGTTCAGGATGCTGGACTACCTCCATAAGGAACTAATCAGTTATGATGGTCTCCATGTCTTTCTTTTGAACAGCTCTGAGAAACCTCCAAAACATTGTGAGAAAAGAGTTGTGAAAAAGACGACTGAAGGGCTAACAGCAATTGCATTTGTTTGTGTCCACTGAAGCTTAGTATAATCCCAAGGAATAGGGTCCCTTGAAAGATAACACTGCCTTGTTCAGCAATGGAATGTCAGGACTAGGAAGTACGATGAGTTCTCATGACATGACCAGAACACATGCCAGCTGACATGTTACACACAGGACAAGGGTGAGAGTAATATGGATCTGTCTTCACCAGCGTCAGTGCCTGCTCCAATCTCTGTAAACAAAACATGTCAGCATTGGATCAATATACTTGAAATGACAGAGCCTTATGGATTTTGAGGAGCTTTTAGGACAAAAACAATTCTAAGTATCTTCATTGCAGAGTGAATCCTGATTGTCACCTGAACATGGCACTCAGTTCTCTGTGGTGTCCCACAGAGAGTCTTTAACCCTAACTGCGCAGTGCTTTCAACCAAGACAGGTAGTGTTCGAATTTAAGCTTTTGTTTCATTTCAGCGTGAGTCTATGATCCACTTTCTCTGCCATAAGAAGACAGTCTAATCAAAACCCATGGCTGTGATACTTCCAAAGCATTCCTCTCTCCTCTTCTGGAAATGATTCAGAGCTGAAACTCCACGCTTGACTCCTTTCTACAAAACTTCTGCAGTATTCAAGCTGAGATGCTGCATGCAAAGGCTGGGCAAACTCACCTGTTTAAGGTGAACAGAATGAACTCTGTCATAGGGGTTGCCCAATGTAGTAGCACAACAGAGGTGAGGTTGCTGCAGCTCCATGTCTTGAGGTCCAGCCAGTAGTGAGGCACACACAGCCAGTAGGCACACAGACACATACACACACACACAATGTGTATATATACACACCACTGGCCACACAGAGCAACATACACAGGAAACATAAATAAAAACATCACGAGCAGCCTGATCCTGTTTCCTTCCCTGTGTGATCAAGGTGAAAATCCCTTAGTGTAATTTCAGATGGTGGTATAAATTTCAGAAATGAACAGAAATTCTCATCTTCTGTGACACTGTAGTTTACAACTTGACTCATTCCAATCCGCTGGTAAAATTCCATTTGGGACGACAATTAGATGAATAAGGACCCTTTTAAGTGCAGAAGTGATGTTCATTTTGTAGAACCCAGCCTGCAACAGCATGTTACTTATTCCACATCTGACACAGCGATGAAACAAACTGGACACAGTATTTAAAGCTGAATGCTACTTTGAGCATAAGGGATCAGACCTTAATTAAAGCACAAACACCACATTTTCCATATGTATCAATTCCAGTATTGCTGATCTTTTTTTTTTTTAATGCATTCCAAGCTTGCAGCTACTACTCCTCAGAGACAATTGGTCTTTTGTCATTTTGATAGAGAGGCATACAAAAGAGACATGGGAAGCCTTTCCCATCCGCCCACATTTCCCATTATTGGACTGCTCCCTTCAGCAAGTTTTGTAATAGTTTTTCTGGTTCAGTTTCACACATATCCAGCATTTTCAGTTCCATTATTAATTTTTACAAGACCATCTAAGGTGCTTCAGAGATTTGAATTTCTTCTGTGACACTGTGCTTTTTAAATCTTATTCTGCTCGTCCCACTTCTACCACTACTTCAGTTACAGGGAGTGCATTGCTCTAACGCACTGATATTGTCACACTCCAGTAGACTTGATGATGGTCCAATGTTGCTCCTTAATTAAAAAGGTGGTGAGATCAATGCCAGCAACCTCACAAGAAACTCTTAAGTGCTGAAAACAGTCACATTAGTGCAGTAGCTTTGGGAATTGCTTTTCTGAACTATCCTTGCCCCTGGAATGCTGGCCTGGGATTCAAAACATGCATTTCTGGAAGACCTTGTGAAGGATAAGAAGACTAGACAGAATATAACCCAGGGACGTAAAGCCCTTGAAAGGGTGCTGCTCCATAGATGTAGTTACCCAAAATTACTGTGAAATCCAACTTGCACAGAAAATCTGGGAAGGAAAGAAGTGCTGGAACTGATTTTTTTGAATAAGATTGAAAAAGTGGCACCTCTGAAAGAGTTACTCTGACAGCAAAGCTTCTACCAAAATAAATAAATAAATAAATATTTTTTAAATAATGGTTTGGGTTCTCTGTTGGCAGCAAAAAGCATAGACCGAATACCATCATAGGTGTACTCTAAACAGTATTTTTCCAAGCTTATTCAGGAACCAACAGCAGTATCCACCCCTGGATCTTTTGGCAGAGAACACATGCCTCCATCTTCACCATTTTTACCTGGCTACTCCTGTCTCTGTCCAGAGGCAAATGCTGGTGAAGGAGAGTAGGCATAAATCTCTCTCTTGAAGTCTCAAGTCTTAGGGAAACACCATAATCTATATCTACAGCACAGCTCAGCACAGCCAGAGGGAGAACTCCGTTCCAGTCTTTCATGGGAAAAACATTGGCTGGGTTCCTTCAGGTGTCAGAAATCTGGGTGCCGAGTCTTCTCTTATCACAAGCATTTATGGAGGCAAAAAGGCAGTTTTCAACTTCTGTCCATAGCCAAATGGAAAGATGGGAACCAGATGTAACGTTAATATCAGAAATTGCTGCAAATACAACTCTGAGGTCGCTGAGAACAAGTCCTTTGAGGTGCTGCATGCACCTCATGGAAATTTAAGGGCTATTCAAACTCACCTAAAGCTTGATCACTGCATTGGGTCAGCTGAATGGCTGTAGAGCTACATTAAATTCTAAAGTCTTAATCCTCAGACTGAATCTGCCCTATCTCTCTCTGTGACAAACAACAGAAACTGTGCAGCAAGAAATGACTCTAGCAATAACCATACTTGTTACTTGTTCTACCTTGAACTAATAACCTTCTATTGGACAGGCTGAACATGTGCTATGTGCTGTTATACTAACAAAACAGGTGGACAAACAATTTTTCCTTTGATTTGACAGATCACGGTTTAGATCGTGTTACGAATATACTTTTTGACCTGGCCTATCTCATCATGCTCAGTGTGTGAATAACTAAAAGGTGTTGCTACTAGACATGTAGAAGTAACAGACTTAACAGACTGAATTCTATTAAAGTGTCTGGGGATTTGTTTTTAATCAGCCAGTGTCACAAGACGTAACTTTCTGCATGTCTCTCTTTCAAAATACGTCCTCCCCTTTGAACTTACCTGTGACAGTCACTGCCCAGCTTCAGTTTCTTCATGAAATATTGGGACCTTTGAGTATGTCTGTGTTGCAATCAGGATTGATCAGTACATTTATTTTTTTTCCAGAAATTGTACTCAACTGGTGTGCAGGAGAAAACGTAGTATGGTCCTGAGGGCTACAGATGGAAATGTGGACTTTGGCCAGAAAATACCACTGGTGAGGAATACTGGAAATCAGGAAAAATGGCTTTAGTGATTTTTAAATTGCATTCTAATAAAATGCCAAAGTTTATTGTAACAGATTCTTGGAAAGGAAGAGTAACTTTCATATATCCTTGTGCATTGTGAGTCATCATTAAAACTCTGTAATCTCTTTTACATGGGAAGCACTCACCTGTTCCTGCTGTTTCCACTGGTTTATTAATAAAGATTTTCTGAGATGAATGTGTCTGACACCAAAACCAAAGTCTTTAGGAATTGGGATATCTAAATGAATTCTTCAGGGCTTTTAACTCAACTTGATCATATTTTTTAAGGAGAAATTGTGTCATACTATATGACATTGACTTAAAGACTCAGACTAGGTATCAGGAAAACATTCTGTACTGTGAGGGTGGTCAAGCACTGAAGCAGGCTTCCTAGTGAGGTGGTTGATGCCCCGTGCCTGTCAGTGTTCAAGAAACATTTGGATAATGCCCTCGATAATATGTTTTAACTTTTCGTTAGCCCTGAAATGGTCCGGCAGTTGGACTTGATGGCCTTTGTATGCCCCTTCAGCTGAACTATTCTGTTCTAGCCTATTCTAGTCTACCAGTCTACTCTATCGTAGCCAAGCCAGGTCATCTAGGAGTTGGCACCTAGATGAGAAAACATGAGTGAACAGTGAAGTACATGGCACAGATCAGACGGGTTAAATTAGCACACACTGTTAATACTCAACATTACTCTGAGAAAGTGAAAAATGATCAGGATATTCACTCAAACCAATGTCAAAAAAGATGACTGACCTGGTGTGCCGCTAAAAAAAAAAAAACAGGTGAAAGTCCACCCATCTTCAAAAAGAAGACACTTTAAACTTCTTAGAGCTCCAGAAGCGGTTTACAACACCATCAATTGATCTTTGTGTGGTGTTTTAGACACCAGTCTTCTCACTGAAGAGTGAGGTTAATAGATGCGCCCAGATTACTCATTTTCAGCTGTTTCTAGTTTAACTAACATGCAAAATGCTATGTACAACAGCCATGGTTTGGAGGCATTGTTTCTACATTCCTTTTTTAATTTTAGCAGCTATATTTTTTTCCTCTTAATCCCTATAATAATCCTGTTTTGAGGCATGCTTAATTATTTAACTTTGCCATTCTCTCAGGGAAATTACGGACTAAATTGCATGCATGTTATTAATACAAAGCACCATTTTGTTAGCTAATTTAGAATTTCACACCCACATCAAACAGGCAGATGTCTATAATCTATTATTTGTGATCCCGCTTAACTGCACCAAAGAGGACGGAAACCACACTTGTGTTCTTCCACCCCGCGGTGAGGGCAGCATCCAGCAGTCAGGTCCCCTCGGAAACCCAGCCCTGCACAGGCTGATGCACAATCACAGCCTTCCTCCCTGAATGCCGTGCTCAGTGGACACAGCTGGTTCCTCTTTTCTTGTTCAAAGTTTTTTTTAGAATTCTGTTACTGCTGCTCAATCGCCATTGGATACACTCTGGCTCGGCATTTGCTTCTCAGCTTAAAGTTGGTCATTTTTGTCCTGGGTTTGGGTATCACTGAAAACCAAACGTCAGGATTTCTTCTGGAAAGAGGGGAAAGGCAAAATTAAACTCTTCCAGGTTGGTTTTGTTTTTAAGGTAGAAATGAACGGGGTCTATTCATTTCAAAAAGTTGAACGTCCCCTTTCTTCATTCTTGGCTCTCGCATTCATTTTGTATTGCAACTGCTTCACTCGAAACCCTGTGCAGTACAATGTTGTTCCTACTGTAATGCTGTTTAATGTAGCAACACAAACCTGGCAAGTGACCTGAATTTCACAGATCAGCAGCAACCACGCAGGAGAAACTGGGACCTGCAACAAGAATGTTTTGTTTCGCTCCTGATGTTCTAATTCCTGCCCATGATCCAACTGCTCCCCCATCTGACCTTTCATGCAATTTTCATTGCTTATTCTTTGGAGGCTGTCTACACAGATCACATGTCTGCAGTTCCTCTTGGTATAATGTATATGCAGCACCTGATATGCTGTGTGTCTCTGAGTGTGACAGAGTCTAAACTGAGGCATATCGAGTGAATTGTGTGATCTGAAGATGTAAAGGGTGTCTTCAAGTGTGTCAAAATCATGATGTATAAGCTAGACTCAAAAGGCAAAGCCCTTCTCTTTGTTGACTGTTTTGCTTGGACCGTCTCAGAACTCAGATGTCTTCACAGCACTCCTCTTTTAAAGCAAACAAGACTCTCCAAACAACCCAAGTGGCTGCAGTATTGGAATACGCTTGTAAAACCAGATGTTGCTTTGAATATGTCATACATCTTTCCAGTGATAGCCTTTTTTTTCTGGCTCTTTTCTTCAGACAACACCTTAAGTCACCCAAACAGAGACGTGGAAAGAGCAAAGACGAATGTGGGAGACATAGCTGAGAAACTGAGATGCTATCTGTTTCCTTGGCCAGTCCTTTTACAACTCAGTTTATGTTCGTTGTATTCTGCATACACCAGCCACTTTCTCTGGGGGCCAGAGAAGACCACCACCTCATGGGCCAGGTAGCCATGAAGCTTCTCTGCACTCTTGTTGGAACACATTACATTTCTCCTCTCATTTCCTGTGGTCTTCTTAGAGTACTAGATCATTCCTGACTAGATCGTTCATTATCTTTAGAAGTTCAAGACCACCCCTGGCAAATGGATCAACCTAGCAGTAACACTTAAACTCTTGGTGACAGTTTTATTTACTCATGTTTAATGCACAGTATGTTCCCTATATCCCATATGCCTTCTATCTCAGAAACAGCAACCTCACATTCACAAGAAATCAAGACTGACCAATATATTTTTGGTACACATCTATGCGTTACTAAATGTAGATCTGAGCTGGAAACCCTGCTGCACAGTTGACTTCAGAGATGAACAAAGAATTTTAATGTGGCATTATGGCTTTTGTTGTTCTATTTCTACTTTGTGAAGGCATTCTTTCTTATAAGCAGGCAACACCCAGCCAATGACCAGGTCAAGAGGACCAGTGCTCTCTTCGAGATCACCTATGCAAGGGAAAGAGCCCTTAGATGCACTTTCTCTAATTTGGCCCTGAGGCAGACAGACAAACCTTCAGGAGAGGGGATGCTCTCAGGGTCAGCGCCCTCTTCTTTTCTAGAGTCACCTGTCAGACTCCCCACAGGGAGAATCTCCTCTTTCCTTAACATCCCCATCTTCTGCTGCTGACACCGTGCACTCAGAAGCAATCTGCTTGATGGAGCCCATGTCCTGTGGCAAGGGGCTGTGAAGGGTTTACAGATCCTCCTGCCAAAGTCTGAAGACAGCTAAAGTATTAGGTACATTTTTTCCAAGTTAGACACCTGTATTCATTTCTACTTACTGAATATTTGTAGCAGTTGATTCCTAAATTGAGTTTGCTGCCCCTCTCCTGGCGTGTATAGACTCAGCTTTAGACAGGTCCTGTCTCATTCCAACATGGGAAAACATGCTGAGACAAACTGGCCAGAGATAACACCAAGCAGGATGAGCTTTCTATCAGTTCCGTTGCTGACCACATCTTCACCTTAAATGAGAAAAACACAGAGGACTAACTTGTCTCCTCAAAGTCTCTTATTGCACAACTGCCAATAGACAGAGTCAGCATAACCCTAAGTTCCCACCTCTACCTGAGGGACATGCTTTCAGGGCACATAAATGTCCACTGAGAATCCTGAGCTGAAACTTACAAACACACCTGCCGTCAGCGGCAAATCCTATTATTAATGTTAACATTAGTAGTTAGCAATGCTAACACTAGAAGCTAGTAATGGAGCACCACATCTGGATTTGCTCCAGAAAAGCACTGGGACTAGGGAAGTGAAATTATATTCTCAGGAGAGAATTATTCACTGCATGCATACAACCTGCAGGAAGAGAATTGCAGGCTGAGGAAAATATGTTCAAACTTACCAAAAAAAAAACCAAAAAAAAAAAAACAAAAACGAAATACCCGGAAGTATGATGTGAACATCAGCTACATTTCCTAGGCAAAAGCTCCACATGGGGGCCTGAAATCCAACTATATTTGCGTTTTGACATATTACCACCAGAAAAGACACAGCAATGGAGCCCCTGAGGCAAGAGAGTTCAACACTGCCAGGCCATCTGGGCTTTTTTCTAATGGGTGGAAAATTCCTCTCCTCCCCAAATCTCCTGTGGGATTGTACAGAGGAAAGAAAAGAGGGTAAGTGGAGGATGCCCTGCCTTGCAATGAAGCTATTGCAGGGAGTCACCCAGACAAAAAGCCTGTACCCTTGAAGAAAGTGAAGATGTTTTTGCACTGCCTCTCTGAACCCAACTCATCCTGATGAGCCATTAGCTGCTAAGTCTTGACAGAGCTGATCCCCTTTCTCTCTTTCCTATTTTCCCTCTGAGCAGGTCTCCTCTCTTAGATTTGCCGTTATTCCTTGTCCCAAACACATCACTCCTCCTCATACTTATTTCATCTTTACAAGCTGGTTCTCTGTTCTTGAGAGCTCCTGGCTGCTCCTGACAGCCCCCTGTAGTTCCTCTACATCCCCTAGTCCTCTGCCTAGCCCTACTTCCCTTTTCTTGACATTTTCTTCCCATTATTGACAGCCTATGTCGCCTTCTCTCCCAAACCGTTCTGGACTTATTTCCAGACTCCTTTGGTCTTCTGCATGCTGCACAGTAGCTCTGGAGCTCCAGAAAAGCTTTTCCAACTCTGCAGTTGGGCAGGATCCGCAAGGAGCCCATGACCCACGCAGGCAGGATGGCAGCATGGACACACTCTGCTCACTGGAGGTATTACCGCCCTTGGGATGTCCAGGCATGACTCATGGCTTCTCTATCCAGCCTCCCAGGTATGTGCAAGGCCAAGACTTCTCTTTTGTGCTTGCAAAGTCTCTGTGCACACAAGAGTACTTGAGAGAGGTTATGATCATGAGCATGAACTAGTCTTGAAGGCTGCAAAGAGTGAAGTAAATGGGAAGGGTGCTAGAACTTTATGAACCTATTTTGGTGAAGCAATTGGGGACTGCAGAATATTTGAATTTAAGAAGAAGAAAGAATCAGTTACTGTGCTGCTCACAGAAGATTCCGAATTTGGGGAAAAAAAGAAAAAAGAAAAAAAGAAAAAGCTTTGAAATACTGTCACAGGAGAGCTCACTGTGCTGAGAAACCCATCCTGGAGCACTTATGCTCCTGGGAAAATTCAGCCCCAGTGTGACAGTAAACACTGTGATGACAAAGCCACAGTTACAAGACCTTGCCATGAGGGAGCCCTACCTGAGTGGGAACGAATGGAACCAAAGTACATTTTAATCCATGAACCTCTGTTGCTGTGCTTTGATTCAGGCAGAGGAACTTGGGTCTCTGCTGATGCCTCTAAGGATGGCCCTGGGGCACTGCTGTTCCGGGAGAACAGAAGAGATGCACTTGGCTGTCTACAGCATCTGTTACAAGACTGGTGCGGCCTGAATGAAAATATGCCTGAACCTAAATAAAGTTTATGCATGGTCCATATATATATGAGATCTTCTAGGCATACATAAACTTTGTAACTGAACAGAAACTGGCCTTCAGAACTAATTTTTACTTATATTCAGTATGTTTTGTATATAGATGCATATATACACACGCACGTGTATTAAGGAATCTCTATCATATCACTGTATAGCCCAGCCTAATGGTGAAACTAGAAAGTAAATTGACTTTCAAACAAGAAATGGTAGGTGCTTGGTAAATTCACAAGTATGTGGCAGATGCAAAGGCATCCTCTTATTTTGACTTCATTATAGAAAAGTCCAGGAGAGCTTGTGTGCTCATGCTAGTGGCAGTTCACCAAGGACATGAGGGAACTGAAAAACCTGTCCTCTTTGCTAGTTCACTGAGGACTGTCAGGTAGACTGCAGAGCAAAGCAGTTTTCAGTTAGGCTGTGAAGAGATGGTCATTAAGGTGGTTTCTGTTTCCCTAAGTGATGGCCACTGCAGTAGATAGAGGGAGCGGCTGCTAAGCCAAACAGTGTGCAGGTGAGAAGCAGACATCTTCAGGCATTTTTCATGATACAGAAGAAGGAGCTTGACTTCACAGGTTGGCTAGCACTTGGAGCTGATGGTCAGCAAGTTTATGTCAGGTTGTTGCAGTTGGGATTTCCTGAATGAGGATGATTGGTTTCCTTTTACAGTGTAAGCCTGCAGTTTAAATGCGGATCTTTTGTTGAGGGCATTCTGCTGGTCATGAAGCATGGTGGCCCACAGACAACCTCAGAAGTCTCAAGCCATCTGGCTACTTTGATTTTAATGCTACATAAGAAAATGTCTATATCTCATTTTGTGTAGCCATTTCTATGCATACGTTATTTTTGCCTACAATTACGAGAGCCTATGGTAAAGATCAATTGGCTAAACAAACCGTTTCAAATCCTAGCCACCAGGACTGTCTTAGTTTTACACATCTAGTGAACATAAATTCTTGTCATCTCGTTTTATGTGAACTGCAGGATTTATTAGATCAGACAGGTCATTAAGTAATTTTTTTCTTTAATAATGGCTTTGATTCAGTGAAGTCAAATTTATGCTCTGTTATAGTATGCTAACAGCTATTTTTTGGCTAGAAAATTCAGCAATAAATCTGTATTTAATAAACTGACAATAGATCTCAATATGAAAGAGATTCAAGGCACTCATTTTTTCAGTTATTTAAAAGCAGTGAATCCTTGCATAACTGCAAGACTATTTCTAAACTAAAACCATGTTATTTCTAGAAATATCTAAATTATTACAACATGCAATTCTGCTTAATGTGGAGATTATTTTAAAAGCTGTCTAGCAGCTGCCCTGCTCAAGAGTGGCAACATGCTCTTTTCACCTGCCAAAGGGGAAATAATTTGGGATTGTTCTGTGAGCACAGCTCTGTTCATGAAGAAGCACATACACACCTCTACATGCACTCCCTCCCTCCTACTGCCACCCCTATTCTCTGGAGACACACACACAAAACCACCTCAGAGCTGGAGAAGTATGGTGGAACAGGTTGCCCAGAGGAGTTGTAGAATCCCCATCTATCGAGATTTTCAAAACCCAGCTGGACAAAGTCCTGAGCAACCTCATCTTGCTGTGAAGGATGCCTTGCTTTGAGCAGGTGGTTGGACTTGTGTCCGGTGGTGTACTCCTCACTGGAATATCAATGACCAAACACACAGAGGGCAAACAAGTTCTCCTTGTGGCTGGGAGCTAAAACACAATGACTGTGTGTAGAACAGACTGGGAAGGTCTCTCAACAAGCTCAAGCAAAATGCAGAAGCATTGTAAACACCAGGCATAGCTTCACCTGTGTGATGTTTACGCACATGCCATGCTATTACAGGTTCTGGTCAACCCAGCTCATCGGGCAGTTCTTAAAGGACTTAAAGTTCTTAAAGGTGACGGACAGGTATCCTGAATATGGGAACCCCTCCTGAGGAGGTGTGTTAATGGCCTTGTTCTCATTTCTGAAATTCCCTCTAGCTACATGCTTATCGTTAGTATCTGGGCTCCGTGTCTCCCAGGTTAGTTTTCAGTAGATCTTTTTGGACAGAGAGAAATTAAATACTTAATGTGCACCAGAGGACTGTATGCAGCACCAAAAGGCTTGGTTGGAAAGCTACTGTTATAACTCAAATATATATATATATATCTTTACATTTTCCACCTGCCCTTGGATGCTCTCTTAGGATGCTGGAAGACAGATGCAGACTGATTTCAACAAGATCACCGTGTTGGATAACTATTTACCACTCGGTGCAATTATTGAAGCCTGCCACTTCTTTTGCCATCTTCCACAGAGTTGTCTCTGCCAATTACATTGCTTTGAAGAGAGCTGGCACTTGTTGAGCTGTTCCAGAGCACTGTAAAACATATTCCAGTACAAAAAAGCAAGATGCCCATCACTTTCCAATGTGTCTGACCTAGTGTGACAAGGGTCAAGGAGGCAGAAGAACCAAGAGCATAAGGGAATTGTCTTTTCTCTACGATGGAGCAGAAGATGAGGTCCTTGTTGCTACGAATGGCACTTACTCTCAGCCTTTCTGGAGACAGTCATAAGGGTAGGAATATCACCTTTCGATATCTAAGCCATATGCTTGAATTTGCTTTTCACACCTCTCCACTTTCAAGAAGAACCCCAGTGAATCACACTGTCTGGCTATAAAAAGGGAAACCAAAAGAAATGTCAAATGTCACTGTGGCTTTTTCACGTTATCGTTCTGTTGTTCAGACAGGAAGTAGGACTGCATCCTACTCACGGTGTAGATAGGGGAGACAGCTGCCTCCAGAGTCTCTTTATCAGGAGGGACTGCCCCTTTCGGAGAACCACAGGGTTGTTTGCTTTTCTTCTAAACAAGGTTTTGTTTTCTGACCTTCGTTCTGCAAACCTAACTCACCCTTGGGGCTTCTCAGAAGACTCCATAGATGAAAAGCAACGTTTTAGGGTGCCCTGTCTGCTGAAATTTTGTCTTGTTTCCATTTTAATCCAGATTTAGAACCATCTACTCTCAGACCAGAGGGAATGGTTGAGATGAAAAAATATTTCATTTTATGTTTGGAAACCTGGTTCTCATCTCACTTAGTGCAGTACATTATGAACAACCATTAAAATCTATGGTGAAAGAGCCTAGAAAAAAAAGCTCAGCATACACAATTACTCAAAATGAAGGAATAAATCCGCTTCTGTCAAGCTAGGCTCAGATTTCTTCTTAGGATAGGTCAGTCAGAAAACCTCTCTCACCCACACTGTCCCACCACTCAGAATGAGTGGCAGCTGCAGATCCCCCATGAATATTTGTGGCCCCAGCTAAACCGTGAGTATGCATTTTGCACATCACAAAGTGGGGATGGCCTGCTGGCTGCTCTGCAGCCAAACTCTTTCATTCTGTTTACAAACACAGTCCTAATTTGTAAGGTTCTACAGCTGCACATAGTCCAAAAGCTAAAGTACCTGGCAACTTCAGTGCATATGCCACAGTTTGAGTATTAAAAGGGTTGCAAAGAGGTGAAGCAGGCCACGCAGATTGAGCTGCAGGGTCATCTTCTTACATGTATGACTTACGTGTATGACAGCTAAAAAACCAGCAGTTATCTTCAGGCAGGCAAAGTTACTTCTTCTCTTCAGGAAGATTGAAAGGTGCCGCCCAGTCCAAATCATCCTCTTTCTAGAGTCTGTGATGAAAAAATGAAGAGACCAGTCAGCAATTAGACCAATGGTGTCTTGAGCAGACTCCCTCTTTGGTTTTGGCCTTCCTTTAAAGCTGAGGCTGAATTTCTTACAGCCATAAATAAGCTCCTACAGATCTGAAAGCAGTGTTTGCAGCTCAATTAGCCTGCACTGTCTCTTGGAGCAGTTGTTGATGATGGTAATCTGGGCTTGGAGTCTTGGCATGTAAGGGATGCTTGTGACTGTAGCTCACGTTGCCTCTCACTGGCTGAAGGCACATAGAGGGACACGGGTCACTTAGTGCTATCACAAACCAAGGCCTCTGCCATCAGGCATCCCTCAGATATGTACCCCATTGCCCATGTGCTGAGCTTTGTTAGTGAGACCATGCCAAGGCTCAAGCTAGAGAATTATCAGCTTTCTGAAAGAACAGCATTATAACACTGCAGACAAAGCACTCCTATGTGCTTTGTGCTGTGCAAACGGAGACCAAGTGGTAAATGTGTCAGTTTAGGAGTGTTTTGGATTCAAGAAGCAATGGAATGTCCTTTATATCTTTCGTAATGAGAGTCTGTTTGGATTAAAATGATCTCCATGTAAGCAAAAAAAAATTACCAGCCTTCCCATTTCAAAGCTGGCAAGGCTTCTTACACAGGCCTCTATTCAAACAGTGTAGGGGAAGAGGAATAGGGGACTTTTTTGTTTAATTCAAATGACGTGGTGTGTATTTCTAACATAAAAAGCAAGACAGAAAATGAACCCTGTCTGAGGCAAAAGATTTAGAAGAAAAAGGAAAGTATGAATGTAGGAAGCTGTCTGAACACAAAGGCAAGGAAAATGAACACTTTTAGTCATTGACAGAACATGCATTTTTATGAGTGTTAACAGAAATTTGGTGTGATGATTCCTATAATGACATCTCAGCCAATACAGCTGGTCTACAGGCAGAGAAGGAAGAAGCTGGATGCACGGTGGGATCTACACACAGTCTTTAGAACACATTTAAAAAACAACTCCATGCATTTTGGAAGAACTGAGATTGACAATGTGGCAGGGCTGAAAACCATGGTAGAAAACAAGGAAATTCCAGTTGAAGAAATGCAAATTTTTGCATCATCTAAATATAACTGCACAGACAGTTATGCCACCAAAAACAGAACCCAGGAAAGCATTAAGAAGTGGTCCATCTAGACCAGGACTGTTTTCTCCAAGACCTGGCAGAGCACAGTGTTGGAGAAAAGATTGCAAAAAAGGTCAAGGTTACTGCACAATTTTGCTGTGCTATGTACGGAAAACATACATTTCAGATAAAATGATCAAATACAGCTTATAACCTAAGGCTTCATTCTCACGTACCTCTCCTAAGAAACCTATCTCTTTCCTTCTCTGCAACTTCCTTTCTCCTCACAAAGGGAATACCACCCTCTGGCTACGTGAAAAAGTACCACAATAACCTTCACAGGGCTTCCCTTTCCCTCGGGATGAAACCAAAGCAGCGTTCCAGTTTTTCTATTAGTCCCCAAAAGATCTCTCCACATACTCACAGTGCTCACCTGTCTGCTCTGCCTAAACTGTTTTCTTTGTTTTATTTTATTTTATTTATTTTATTTGTTTAGTTTGGTTTTGTTTTTATTTGTTTTTATTTTTGTAACCTATTCGCTCCACTTACAGTCCTGTCTGCTGCTCTCCCCACCTCTCGCTTCACTCAGTAGCACAAGTCCAGACCCTGTGATTGCCTCCCTCTGTCGTACCTCTGAGAGCACTTGACCAGCCCTGGCTGCCTTTCTGCCTTCACACTCCTCTTTGCTCCCCTCACAGCTTTCCCCTGCCGTAACTTCTCAGTGCAGCACTCCCAACTTGAATGCTTCTTTCCTCAGCTTTTCCCTCTTGTCCCAGCAGTCCATCGTAAGACAGTACCATTTCTAAAACTACTGCAGACAGCCAAGCTAATTTCTCCTTCACCTCCTGGCCTGGATAGACACTCATTTTTTTTTTCTGCTGGCATTGTTTCTGAAGCCATCTTTTCTCAAAGATTCCTCTTTTCTCAAACTCCCTTCCCTTTCTCATCCTCCTTTTCCTCTTCCTTTCCGCACTTCTGAATAACCCTACATCCAAACCTTTTCTCTGCTCCTCAGCCATGCTTCAGCTTGTGTCTCCTGAGAAGTTTTGGAGTATTTCTCCTCCTCTTCCCGCCCTCACCCAGCCTTGAAGGGATACGGATCACAGACTCACAGCATGGCTGAGGCTGGCAGGGCCCTCTGGAGGCCGCCTGGACCCAGCCCTGCTCCAGCAGGGACACCCAGAGCAGGCCGCCCAGGGCCACATCCAGGGGGCTTCTGGAGATCTCCAAGGAGGAGACCCCAGAGCCTCTCTGGGCAGCCTGTGACAGTGCTCTGTCACCAACACAGTGCAGAAGTGCTCCCTGATGGTCCCAGTTTGTGCCCACTGCCTCTGCTCCTAGCACTGGGCACCACTGCTAGGAGCCTGGCTCTGTTGTCTTTGCACCCTCCCTTCAGGTGTTTGTACACACTGATAAGATCTCCCCAAGTCTCCTCTTCTCCAGGCTGAACTGTCCCAAGCTGCTTGTGAGCTGACATAAAGCTGGCCCTATTGGTGTAGGTTTCTTCACACTTTTGCCTTTGTTCTCTTTGCAGCCATGACCCAACTTTCCACTCATCTAGAAGACCACTGACCAGGCCGTGCTCTCCCACTTTCTCCCCTTTGTCGTTAAATGCTCCCTCCTGTCATGGCCAAGCCCCTTTCCACATCACCCATTGCTGCTGGCCCTGTGGATATAACCCCTCACCCGCCATCCACAGGACTTCCAATCCATCAGCAGATGCTCCCCACACTTTGTCCTTTCCCCCTCCTCCTTGCTTTGCCAATTCTCCCTTGATGCCTTGATTCCTTCCCCCCTTCTCCCCACTGCAAGCTTTACGCTGGCACTGGCTCAAGTGCAGCAACTGTTCCTCCACGAGCAGGCTGACAACCGCCACCACGAGTTTGTTCTCTCCTTTTTCCATTCACCCGCTTCATGCAGCACTTAGCACAGTGGGCTTCGGGCCCGCGAGCCAGGCGTCGTAAGCACTGCAGCGAATGCAAATACAGTCACATGGCTGTGGAAGTTGTTCCTGCCATTCATGTGACTAGTTAACTGCTTTTTTGTTAATTAACTTTATATGCTTTCCGTAGCAGTCTTTCTGCTGGTTGAGACGGACCCTTTCCTGCAGGAATGGCTGAATAATAGCGCCAGCTGGATGCGTTGTAATTATCACAGCCTCAGCACTGGGGAAATATAAGACTTCTGGTGGGTGGAAGCCATTGCCTCTTTCTTTTCCTGTGTGCCTGGGCTTATCACAGGATGTCATTCAAGGTTAAAAAGCTTAGCATCCCTGCTGGTCATGCCTTTCCCCCTGGAGAAGACATGTGATGGATATGATCAAAAAGGGTTGTATTTCAGCCGTGCAGTCTGCTCAGGCTTGTCCTTCTTTACCTTACTCATGGTGTCCCAAAACCGACATGTGACCATGTGCACATGAGGGATTAATAACTGGGATTCCATTTTAGTGACACCGAGATCATTGTTGTGGGCCGCCTGTTCAGAAAGCCAGAAGCCAGCGAACAGAACCACAGCTATATGGCTCGCCCCACATCAGAGGGAGGGAGCCTGGCTTTGGTTTCGCCACTTTAAATGTGTAAATCATTAAGAAGCCTTGGCTCTGGTTGCATTCGAGAACTCCTTGCAGTTGCCTGTGCCCCTTTATCTTGCCTGTCAGTGATTTCTTCGTTGCATGTTATGGAAACAGGTGAATATAATTTTTCTTGTTCCTAGATGCTAATGAGTGGAATTTCCACCCCTGTGTCTTCTTGTCTCTAAAAGGATGCCTCTGGGCACTTCTCTTTGAATGCTGTATTTTCTGGTGCGAACATGGCTGACCCTGTATTTATACACCCTTAACACCCCTTTCTATTCTTTATCTGCATTTTGCTGTAGAATTCAGCCAAGATCAGGTACAGGAAGGAAACGGTTTGGAATTAGACCAAGAGCATTAATGTTTAAAGATAATGCATTGCTGTTCCCATTGACCATCTTATCCTGAGCGTATGCCTGAAAAGCCTGTCTCGTCCTTGGTCTTGAGGATGTGGCTATGCCTCAGTTTACCTACACTTAGGGCTGAGGCCTCACGTGCTCCTCAGCCAACTCCACTGTAATGGCATTGGCAAAGCTCCTGGATTCTGCAGCAATCTGGTGCAGGCAAAAGCCAATTCTGCCACGGCTTCTTTTCTGCTTTAACAAAGGATGTGTTTAATTAAATAAATAGCAGGATTAACAATGAGGACAGTACAATGGTATCTGTGTTGAGACCTCAAATATCACTTTCCCTTTACTTAGTAACCTCGCTTTTCCGTATACCACAATGTTTTGTTTTGTTTTGTTTTTACATCAGCAGCTTTTCCCTCTGTCGTGGCATTTGTGAAAAGGACTCTCCCCCAGGCAAAATCAACAGGATACTTTATAAAAAGGACATTGCTGTTTAAATTATGAGGAAGTACTTATAAGAAAAACTGGTCTAATAACATGTATTAATTCCTAGATTTAAACATGAGGTTTCTGGACTACTTCCATTCTTACTTGCTGATGATTGCATATTATTATCTCCACTAACAGAACATGTCTGTTCTCCTGTTTACATATACCCCATTTATTTCTTCTTTCTTGCCATATTATCAGAGTGCTTCACAAACACAAGCAAAAATAGATTTTTGTTAGATAGCTACAATGTTATTTTGGTATAAGGTAAAAAACACAGAATTGCAAACTTATTTTTGACATTGTAAATGCAGTGCATAGTTCCAGATTTGCTGATTGTTAAAAATGCAGATAGTTTCTACATAATTTCCTTGGACAAAATAAATAAATGGGCTGCAGTTTTCCTTTGCCTGGGCTGACCTTATGACTAAAACACTGCCAAAATTTTACACATTTTCCTATGGTCTGTTCTCCAGACAATGAGATCCAAAGCTGCCAGATTTTTCATTAATTAGTTCTTCAGTGGATGTTAGAAAAGCAAGAAGAATACAAACTTGAACGTGTTTGTTTACTTATCATCTGCTGCCCTTAATCTTCAGGTTCCACGTTTATCTAACAAATAACTTTTCCTCCATTATCTCAAAACTACAGCGTATCCAGCATTTTTCTTTGCCTTCCTTGGATGCCTTTGTCCCTTTGCCTTATCTGTCATTACTGTTTTCCTCGCATTGATATTAAGACTCCCTAATCCAGTGACTGGCCGCCCCTTTCCTCGGTATGGCTCTTCTGGAGGGGGAATGGATGGCTTGGGATAAAAATAAAAATAAAAAAAGCCGAACTTTTGTCAGCACAAAATGTGTGTGGCGATGGCTCCATTGTATGGGGCAGCTCTGGAAAGAGAAGAGCTTCTGCCAATATGCTAAAGAAAGGGAAGCCAGTGTTAAAGAAAAGGAAGGCAACCTGGTGACTCTGTTAGGAAAACAAAACTGCCTGAACTTCTCCCACCTGTTCTTCGCTTTCCTGGCTAGCTCCCTAGGAGTCACGGTGGCTGTCCATGTCCTGTGGAAGGAGGAAAGTGGGGTGAGAACCTTCAGGACACCAAAAAGAATTAAAATAAAATAAAATAAAATTAAAATAAAATAAAATAAAATAAAATAAAATAATAAAATAAAATAAAATAAAATAAAATAAAATAAAATAAAATAAAATAAAATAAAATAAAATAAAATAAAATAAAATAAATAAAAGGAGGGAGTGGGGGAGAAAACCAAACACTTTCTGAGCCATAAAGGAAAAGGTACACGGAGCGAGTGGGAAAGCAGAAACCGTGCCTCCTTTCGGGAATCCAGCGGGGCGCAAAAGCAGCCAGGGGAATGTGTGGGGGCAGAGCAGCACGGAGGCTCACTGGCACCCTTGTGCAAGGACTCCCGGCCCGGCCCGGCCAGCTGTCACATCCTAGGAGCTCCGCCGACTGCGAGCATCCTCTGCTGCCACCTAGCTCGCAGCCCGGGCAGCTCCGAGGCCGTCGAGGTTGTGCCTCCCGGCCCTTTTGCCCCCCGTGCCTTTTGCCACCCTGCTGTACGGCCGACCACCTCACTGCCACGAATGCCCTCGGGCGCTCCGCAGCACTGGTGGCACTCTGCCCTCAGGGCACCGCTTGCAGGCATTAGAAACAAAAGGTAAAGCTACAGGCAGGCTGGGGCGAGAGCTGCCAGCACAGGCAGATTTGCATACCACGACTGACGCTGCATACTTATGATCAGGTTTTGTAGGCGATGCACTACTAGGACACACGGACCCCATATGTCTTCTCCTTACACACGTGTCAAGGTGGCTGAAAACTTGAGCTCACCCTTCGGCTGCCTGTTTTTGTCTGGCCCAAGGCTCGGTACAGATCTTGACCAGCAAAACCAGTGCTGTGGTCCTGCTGTGCTGGTGGTGCCAGCTCTCCCTTTCACCTTCCGTGCTGTCCAGTGGTTATTCTTCTTCCCAGATACCGCTCCTCTTTCAGGCTTTAAAAGCCTTCTTTCTTCCTTAAATTAGTTTTCTGTCCTGTCTGTATGCCTCTTGCCCTTCCTACTCTGACATAGGAAGTTTATGGCAGAAGACTGAGGGAAGAGAGTTCAGTCCTCATGGAAAAACGTGGGGAGCACAGAGAGTGAGGACAGGGGCTAACACAGTGGATATCTTGGGAAGGACAGGGTGAAATAAAGAACTTCTCTTGTGGTCTTGTGGACAGTTTCCTTTGAGCTGTCCCATGTCATGGAAGCCACAGCGTGAGCACTCCAGCTTATGTAAGTCTTATTTTTTCTGGGCAAAATGTTCTGTACTTGGTTAACAGCCCATAAAGTAAACATAAATCCCTAAGCCCAAGAATGTCATTTTAGCTGGGAGCATCTGTATTAACATCACAGTGACTTTGGCTCCTGTTGGTGTGTCCTTGCGGTAAGTACATATATTAATTTTTATTCATCTTTCATGGGTTTGGACAAGCACTGCACCCAGCCCTCAAAAGGCAGTGCAGCTCTGACTCTACAGCACGGAAGGTACGTGAGATCAAACAAGGCAAGCTCTGAGCTTGTAACGATGAATTTTTTAGCTTTATTCAAAAGTAGAATAAGCAACATTAACCCAGGAAAGCTAGTTATCTTGTAATAATACCTACAGGGCCCACAGATGTTGAATAATTTAGAATAAACTTTGCACTGAGTGCCATGAAATAAATTCTAAAAAATAAAATTAATAATAAAAAAAAGTACACAGCCAAATCAGCTAGTTCAGCCTGAAATACCTGGACCCTGGCCCCAGATTTATGCCTGTATTTAAGTCATGCTATCCTCAGCCCACATTTCTGTCTCCAGTGAGAAGTGGCCATCTGCTCCAATTCACACAGAGCGAAGCCCAGTACAGACTCAGCTGTACATTCCTGTGCGGGACTCAGATTTCCTCTGTGATGTGCATGTGTCTCCTTCCTACACTCCAGTCTGGTCCAAAGACTACCGGAACCCCGACTGACCTTTCGATGTTAGTGACAGCATGCTCTAGAAGGCACCAAGAGAGAGGTTTTCACTGCTGCTGGATGACATAGATAGGCATCTATGGGATTTTTGAGCGTGACTAAATAGGCCAATGGGCTGACTCCCACTGTTTTTGTGAAATCAGTAGAAGTTTAGTACCTAAACTCATGTTTGGAAAGATTGCCATGAGCATCTTTGAACAACTAAGACTCTTGTGACGTCTTCTTGTGTCACTTGTAGACGGAGACTTCCCAGGCACACAGTAAAAACACTGAAAATCCTCCCAGAACGAGTCAGATCCCAGTTCCTGGTACATAAAAATGCTCAGAGAATATGGGTAATTCCAGACAAGAAAAAAAAAATGATTCAGTTTTAGTTTTATTTCAGTGCACTTTGCATCCTGGCATCAGACCCAGCAGGAACTGGGCTGGCCCTGTTGTACTGAAGGCCCAGCTTCCTCGAGGCATCCAAGTACTAATACCAACAAGACTGTGAAGCGGGAGCGATGAGTGGTGGACATCTGTAATTTGAATAGATGCCTCGGGTCCTTGGCTTCTGCAACAAACAGAAAGGCTCTGCATCTTCACAACCTGTTCCCTCCTCGCCCTCAGCCGAGCAGGAGCAGTTCTGGCAGGGATTGCCAGGTAGCCTGAAACCCGAAGCTGCTCTGCAGAGGTCTCTGACCTACCAGTGCGAACCTAAGTGCAGGCTGCAATCTGCTCGCCACCCCTCTGCCCGTCACTTCATGTGCAACGCAGGAGACTCCACCACCAACCTCCTGAGCACAGATTTTTACCTCTGCAGCAGCAGGTTAACAAAGACTTGCAACCTTCGGTAAAGTCTGTTCTGGTTCAAGAAGTAATTGGTCACACGTGTATGACCAGCTGTCCTCAGCGGGGGACTTTCATCTACTTTGATCCTCGTGTTAAAATAAACAAAACCCTTGTTGTGTATTTCCTAATTTCAGTCTGCTGTGGAAATCACAGTTCACCACTGAACTCATCATCGGCATGTGAAAAATATTTTGGAAAGTCACGTCACGTACGTCTCGCTCAGCACTCAGTGCGCTGATAAAAGAAGACGTACAGCATGTATTGCCCATCAGTTGTGCACAGAGCTGGGCGGGTCAAATCTGAACTTGGATTCACTTTAGCCACACGGCGAAAATGATCAGCATCAATCTGCCCCAAACCATCTGCCTTTCTGCTTCAGGCTCGTGGCTGCACTCAGAATGAGGTGCGCATATGCATCAGCACTGAGACTCACCTTCTGGCTGCTCGGGCCAAGCCCCCGGCCCCAGGAGCATTTGCATTCAGGCTGGAAAAGGAGGCACCACCCCAGCGGGAAGGTTGATACGAAGTCCGGATTTACAGTCCTGTCACCAGACTAAATCAAACGGTACGTGGTCCATAACACTGTCAGGAATGTAGGGGATGCCATTCTGCATCTGATTAAGAGTGATATATTCAGTCAAACCACGTAATAATGCTGGTTTAGGACTAAAATGAGAGAACACTGGCAAATGCAATAATCCCCTTTTCCCAATGACAAAGATGTGCACATACAGGGAGAGTACAAAAACCTAGCGATGCCGAAGACACCAGGATCGGGACCGGGATGCTTTACAGGCTGTGCGCTCTGCCTTTTGCCTTCTACTTGTTGTTTACACTTAGGAATAGAGCTGTGGGGGACAGGATATTTAGGAACTGTCACCGCACGAGTGACATATGGGTACTGCCTGGATCATGGCATCCTTATGATGGTGTGACTTCTAATCCAGACATATGCAGATTAGCAGCGGGCTCAGTCATGCTGAAGGCATCCAGGGCTCCCTTTTAAGCACCGATCCCTTTCTGACTGGCAGCGATGTGACTGTCAGCTACTGTTCCCTGATGTCTCTCTCACATGACTCCTGCATGCCGCGATACGCCGCGCTCGGACGGCTATCCGATTTCCAACCCAGTGTACCGCCACCGCGGACAGTAACAGGGGTTTCTGTTACTGGCCGAGCGCCACAGTGTACTTGGAGACATTTGCTGCGTGCATGTGAGTTTTGGAATCCCCTTTTACAATCAGGAGGTTTGTGGAAAAAGAAATCCCTAGCACAGCATGAACATAATACTGG
This sequence comes from Heteronetta atricapilla, assembly GCA_011075105.1. Classification (NCBI taxonomy): domain Eukaryota; kingdom Metazoa; phylum Chordata; class Aves; order Anseriformes; family Anatidae; genus Heteronetta; species Heteronetta atricapilla. The sequence goes on from CM021732.1 coordinate 95,882,138, forward strand.
CTCTGTGTGATGCCAAAAGCATTAATCTCGTCAGCCTTAAGGCCGTGTGCCTACGGACTCCAAATGTCCCAGTTCACTCAGCACATTGCTCGCAGCCTCCTGCACGATTTTTTGGTAATTACAGCATCACATGATAGCACACTGCACTGTGTTTGAGTTATGAAACCGGGGCATCTGTAGAAAAATCCAGGTAATTTTTTAATCTCATGCGCAGGAGAATGGAGAAGCTATTATTGCAAATTGCCAACCTGATGGAACAGCAGCTTGCAAACTTGGGGATGAGTTGCCCTTATCCTTAGCTAAACGATGCTCCTGTTTAAATGAAAATCTCTCAATTCAATTTGCATTGGAAGATCACAGACTTCTGTCTGTAACTCTCACTAGCAATAGAGACAGCAGCCCCACTTACTTCAAGCCAGGACTCCGTTTAAAATGTGTATAACTGAGCAACAGGTGACTAAACGCTATGCTGAGCGGCACATCAGCAGTGCTTTTGACAGACACAACATTTTTTGGCTTTGTCTTCTGTACCAAGTGTTGTCTAGGTTTCTAATTTAAAGAGATGTTCATAAAAATGAAGGAAAATGAGCTGTTCTGCTCTAAGCCCTTCTCTGTTGTCCTCCTCGACTGTTTGATTTTCAGCTCTTGGCTCCTCATTCCTCCTGCCCAGAGAGACAGCAGGACTCCCACCGGGGTTTTATGCTCCTCGAAGGCACATCATCTCTCCACCCATAAAAGTTGAAATTTTGGGCATTACAAGGTAATGTAAGTGCACCCTTCAGGCACTGCTGAAAGCAGACTCCCCCTTGCAATGGACAAGGCATCGGCCTGTCCACCAGACGGTCCCGTGGCCAGCACAAGGAGCTGCATTAAGCATTCGTACCTGTAGGAGAACAGGACTGTTGCCAAAACTCCTTGGAGGACAGGAAGGAAGAAGAAAAACAGCAATGCTTCCCAAACCGCTGATCCAATTTTCTTCCCCCTGCAATTTCCTACCAAATATTTTTTGTTTAACCGCTTTTTATATCATGTGAATGGGAAAGTGTCACCGTCCCCCTTTCTGTTGAGCATAATTTGTGCACTCATATTGCTGCAGAGAAGGGAATTTGAGCTGATGCCATGCAAGTGTGTTAATAAGGACCACAAGAAACTGAAGCCATGTTTCATTGCCTCCAGCTCAGGCATGGCAGAATTGTTTGGCAGGTCATGAAGGCCCAGCAAATTTACTTTTATGAGGTTTAAGGAGTTTAATGGGGAGATCAATGTGATCATACAGAGATTGGTGAAAAGCCAGTTTTTTTTTTTTTTTTTTTTTTTTTTGACAGAGAAAGATCTCTTTTCTGTAGAATTTCTAAAATAACTGTTCTGTAAAATGCATACATTCAGTCACATGGCTTACAAACGCTTCAGGAGAATCATTGTTTTCTGTACTTTTCTGTAAAGGCAATTCCTTTAGGGCTGACAGAGAGGAAGCCTCATGTTTCTCACTTTCCTTTGTATTATTGAGTGGGGACCAGGCATCAGGATCAGCTGAGCACGGGTCACAAGAGCAGTGACAGCGAGGCTCACCACAGACCAGTCTGCCAGTTGCGAGCAGCGAGGGCAAAGGCTCGCAGAACAACTGCACTTGGGAAGCAGCCCTGGAGGTCATCTAGTCCAGCTTCTGGCTCAGGTGGGGTCAACTTCAAAGTTCAGACCGCTGCTAATTAACAACAAAATGAAACACAACAGGAATACTGGAGACGTGCACGTGCTGGATGAGCAGCATCAAATGGAGAATTCAGAAGAATTTCATGAGTTCCCAGTTAACCACTACCTCAACTTAAAAGGCATATTTTAATGTGACACTGATTCATGACCGGCTTTCTCAGATAAATATAGCATACCCAGAAAACAGAAATTATAAGCCACTCAGATTTAGCAACAGATTGACCAAAGGAAACTCAATGCTTTAATCTAAATGCAAACAAAAGCCTTGATATGGTTGTCAAACATAGTATAATCTTGGCTTTTACTTTATTTCAGTCTTTTTCTTTTCTTTTTTTTTTTTTTTTTAGGAACTGTAACTTAACCTTGTCAAGTAGAAGTTTCTGTTTTTATGGGGCTTTCTCCAGATCAAAGCGAAGGCATGTTAGGAGAGAATTGAAAGCAAGCGTGTACTCTCACAGGCTGTGCCGGGCAGCTGAGAGTGATCAAACCTGTTCCTCGCTCACTTCTGTACAGCTGGGTATCTCTGACAGCATTCTGCTTGCTCCGCTCATATTTCCTTTTTACAGGGGAGAAGATTTCATCAGAAAGCTGGAACAAATTGCACCTTTGGTTAAACCATAATGTATGCTAACGGTTGTTTCCTCTTTCCCTGTATCTGACATCAGAGCCATTCTGTTTGAGGAAGTCACAATTACGGCGATTGTTTCTAACCACCGCTCCCTTCTATTTTAGGCTGGGTGAGAATTATCCCATCCCTTTATACTCTGTTTTTGGCTAAATACACTTATATCTGTAACCTGTACGTACAGGAACATTGTTTGAGAAGACTGGAGTACAACAAGATATTTCTGCACAGAACAAAGAGGCAGAAAAGGAAAGTGCGGGTCTTTTTTTATTTTGTATTGATTTTAAATGCTTTAACAACAACAGTGCTTTGATTGATGCGAAGTCACAATGAAGCCACAATAGACTTGGTGGTGGGATGAATGCTCCTTTGACCTTTAGAGATAGTTGGCCTCATTCCCCCACCGCTGTGCACCTAGGGCTGTAATTTATACCTGTGGCAAAGTGGTTACCAAATCAGCATGGTAGCGTTTTACAGAGGCTGGTGCGAATCACAACACAAGGAACCAGGCAGGGGGAAATCAGGCCCAGAGCCTTCTCCCACACGGCATCAAAGAGAGGATCTTTTATAATTTACTACAATACTGCCTAAGTACCAACCTAAAACGAGGCCCTGCCAGGCACCCTACAAACACAGAATAGAGGAAGGCCGCTTGCCACAGCCCAAGGACTTGTCCGCAGGGGGAAGCTACTGCTCATTAAATGAAGGTGTGGGCATGGAAAGCGGTTCTTTGTGCTGGGCCCTTTGCTCCACACGGCATGCCTCCAGGAGGAGCCGGGGCGTTTTGTGAGCTGCCAGCTTAACCCGCTGTGCTGTGAGCTCCCGGGCGCTGTGTAAATCTACATGGCTACACAGCAGCTGGTGGAAGGAAGGGATGGAGCCCTTCTAGCTCCCCTCCTAAACCTACCTGGCCTCCCTGCCCAGAAAAATCTCTTTAACCCTCTACAAGTTGCAAAAGCACGGTAAATGGGCTGAAGGATTACCTGGGGAAGAGGTTTCCAGAGTTGTGCACCTAACCCTTATAAAAAAGAAGAAAGAAGAGGTGTTGGCCATGTCTGCAGTCCCTTGCTAGGTCATTCATAAGACTATCTGACTCAGGGTGCCCCAAAGTAGAGGAACCTATCTCTGTGCACACAGAAGGCCTTCAGGCATCACACAAGCCTCCTCACAACTCAGGGCTCAGTGCTCTCTGGCATGACATTGATCTCCAAACCCCTCCAGGAGGGAACAAGCACCAATGTCACCCCATAACCTCCTCATGAGGCCCTGCAAAGGGGTCCAGCCTTACTGACTGCTAAGACCACCTGAAAGCAGATCTAGCTGATCACATGCAGGCGTATCAGGGTTGGGGCAGGGGGAACTCACTCCATCATCTCTTTGCCACAAAGGGATGAAATGCTCCCTTTCTGAAAGGAAGAGAAGTAAGAGAGGTCTTATACAGCAGGTGTTTTGAACATACGAGCTCCTGCATTCTCACAGGGAGCTGGCTTTTCAGACTATTCAGGGCAGTTTTGCAAAGATATCCCATGAAACCTGCTTGCACTACATACTGTGATCACACAGGCCTAGGCCCTAGAACAAAACAATTTCCAGGCCGAAGGCACACAATCCCCCAGTTTCTTCCAGAGGTCAAGGACACCTCCCAGGACTATCTTATTCCCTTTCCTCTAGGGGCAAGCATTTTAAGTCAGTGAAACACAGCAGTTTCTGACAGCAGCCAAGCACATTTCCCAGGACAGAGCAATTTGGGCTGGGAATCAGACTGCAATCACAGGAGATGGTTTATCTTCCCCATTATGAGAACAGTAAAGGAAGCTGGAAAAAATCTGACCAAGGCCTACAAAACGAATACACAACCATGCAGTCCCTTTTATGTCTTTTTAAAGTCCTGCAATTCCCCTGTCTATACCCAACATACTAATTCTGAAAGTGCCTGAGAAGAACTGGGAGGTGGCTTATTACACAAGCACTGCTGTGAGAGGCAAGCTTGCAGGAAACTTTCTGTGCACAATGTCAGCCCCAGACACCAGCGGCTTCAGGTCTAGAAAAGCTGTGTGGGAGTCCAGGAACGCCTGCAATTTATGCATGCTCTTGCAGAAGGCAGGGCTGGTTAAAGTGACCAACACACCATCGCTCTGTACACACACATCTGCAGAAGCACAGAAAACACAGCAGACAGTGGCTATGCTGGGGGAACCAGCATCAAAAGTTTACCTGGCGCTGATGTCTGTGATGAAAATGATCTTGATGGAGTAGACAAAATGGCATTCTCGGTCAAAGACCATACATAATATGACCACCCTCCACTCTTCCATCTTGCCAGGCCTGACACCACCACAGAGCTCTCACAGAACTCTGCAGACATACGTCCAGAATTTCCCCTCTGTCCCTCAAGGCTTGCGTACTTGGTGGCCATCAAAACCTCACCTGGGTCCCAGTGCTCCCCTGCCTCAAAGGACTGGAGGCAGGACGCAGTAAGGAGATGGAGGTGCAGCAGGCAGGATGCTAACCCTGTGCCTGCCAAGCACCATTTGTCTTTTCTTCTCATTAAACTCCATTTCTAACCATTTGTTGTTTTATTAACTATTCCTCAGGCTCTCTCAGGCTTTGAGAGGCCTTCTTGCTTTTACAGGCACTCAGGGGAGAAGAACTGTTTACTTAGCAAAATCTCTGGAATTAGTTATCTCAAACCAAGTAGTATTTTTGTGAGCCAGTTATTTGTTCATAGCCCCTATTGCACAGGCAGATATGATGAAGCCTATGAGGTGTCCCGAGCATAAATCAATGCAGAGTTTGTCCTGTGTGGTCCTTGCAAGTGATGGTGCATGAGTCAGCTGGCTAACCACTAGAAAGCAAAACCATATTCCCTGTAAGCTTTCAATTAGAAACAGTAAATTAACAAAGCCACGCTCACTTTTCAAAAGCTTCTTTTTCAAAGCAACAGTTTTCCCCTGTCCTCCCCAATTTCTCTCAGGATCTGAAGATGAGGACTTCAGCTCCACCTTCTGCTGAAAGAATGGAGCAGAGAGCAAGGCAGGCAGCAAGGTCCAACTTCAAACAGGAGCAAAGAGCATCGGGAAGATTCCAGGTGGGAAGGGTCTCTGGAGGGCTCCATTTCAACTCCAGGCAGGGCTAGCTTCACAGCAGATCAAGTTTTCAATATATCTGTAGACTGAGACACTACATTTTGGAGAAAGCTGCTTCAGCATTTGACTAGCCTCAGGTAAAGCATTTCCATCCTATGACCCTGTGAGAGCCTCCCTGCTGCATCTTGTGACCGTTGCCTCTTGTCCTTTTGCTGAGCAATTTTGAGAGGAGCTTGGCTCTGCCTTCACTACTGTCCTCCCCTAGGCAGTTGAAAACAGAAATTAGATCTTCCTTGATCCTCTTCTCCTCTGGCCCAAATATACCCAGTTCCCTCAGCCCACCCTCCTATGTCATGCACTCCAGCCCTCTGCACAGGAGCATTTTATTCAAGATTAATAACGTTATTTCATTACTGCAGAGGTCAAAAATAGCAACCTTAGGATGTCGCCCTGTGCATTTTAATGATAAAATGATGGCATTTTAAAATCATTCAATGATTTTTTCCTCATTCTGTATAGGTTAAATGCTCCAATAAATTACACAATAAGTGAGAAATTATATTGAGTTATATCTTATTACTAGTTTCATAAAACACAGCAACAAATCACATCATAGCAGGTGACCAGCCCACTCTGCTAGGTATTAAGCCTGTCGCTTGGCCAGCTGAGCTGCAGATAAAACCTGCAGATTGATTAGACCCAACTGGCACCTGCAGAATTAACACCTGCAATTTTGGTCAGCTAGCTAAGCTAATTGAACCGAGCAGCACAAAGCGATCAGATTTCACTCCTTTTTCTTTTCACACATAACTCTTGACGTCCTTTGCAAGCAGTTGTGAGAAACTGCATGTTTGATTTAGTTTGAAATCTGATCATTTTTGCAGGTGACCACAGCTTTTTTAATGCATACATGGAGATATCTCTTTATTCTTGCTGCAAAACAGAGCAGTGTCTTGTTTTATTTTTGTTCTGCTTTAGGAAACTGCCATTGTATATTCAGTGACAAGCAGATTGAATAGATAGATTTAATTCTTGTTACGGCCCTGGTTACAATAACAATCCTTACATCTCCTGTAATTATCATCCAGCATTTCACCCACAAATACATAACAGCCTCTCTTTCTGTATATTTAATCACCCTCTCCTAACCTCCAACTCTCCTAATGGAGCTGCCGGTTGATTAGCAAACAACTAATCACCTGAGTGCCAGATACAGGCAGCTGCACGGTGTGCGTGTCACTCACGACCCATCTGCAGAGCACAGCAAATGCCAGATGCTTGTCTCGGAGTAAGCTCGGCAGCAAACCGCTGGACAAGGAGAGCAATGCAGACAGGCGGGTGTGTATGTGTGTGTACGCAGAGAGATGAGAGTGAGGGAACCACAGAAAATGTTACGGAAAGGAAGCGTTTTTGTCTGCTGCTCCCTCAGGGCTCATTTGTTTCTTTACACTTCCTCGGTGTCCTGCCTGCCATGCCTTCTGCTAAGGAGAAAAGTTTGGTGCAACCCCAGGTAGTCGACATAGGAGCTGGTTGCTCAGCCCATGCAGTAATAGTGGACTTTGTGAGCGGTCATGACGAATGTTGTGTGTGTGTGTGTGTCTCATTAGTTTTACGTTTCTGAATACTATGAAATGGGATGCAGTTACGACTAATACAATGTTTGGCAAAATCTACTGACTCAGCCCAAATGCTACATTTGATTCACAAAAGTGCCTGCACAGTTCAGCAAAAGGTGGGCTTGTAATAATTGTCAGCATTATTCACACAAGCATGTTAATATTTTGATTTTGCACAAATCATCTTGAAAAGAAGCTAGAGGTTCAATTGCATATACACCAGAGCGCTTCTGAAGCGTGTCTGAAAATTCCCATTTTAATGATGTGATATTTTATCTTAAAATATACATTCAGGTGTGTGGTGATCATTCAGGAAAGACATAAAACTCACTCCAGTCCATTGGCTTCTTTAAGGTTGGATCGGGCTTCATCGTTTGATTTTTCTTGACAAAAACGGCAGTAATGTCTTGGTGGAACCTGGGATTATATCAGAGCCTAAGTGAAAAAAATGAAACAAAAGAGAGGCCAAACTTCAGAGAGCAAAGATTTGCTGGGCATCCTGCCATTTGGAAAACTTAGAGGTAACCTGGCTTTTAAAACTAACTTTAAACTAAACCAAAATTGTGCCCAGCATAGATGCACATTACTTCTTTTCAGCTCTGAAGGCAGATCCTGACAAAGACACAGTCAACCTGAGGTGAAGAGGTATTAAACCTTTTTCCTTATAATGTAACTCTGAATGTCAGATTGTATGTTGCAAAACAGGCAAATCAGAGAAAACAGGCAAATGGACGGGAGTGGCAATACAGGAGCAGAAATGTTTTCCCCATCTAATTAAACAATGCATGCCTGATCACTAGGAAGGAAGAGGAAGGAGAAGGTCCTGTCTTCATTATACTTACCTCCTCTGTCTTCACAAGGCTTTACATTTCATTTGTTTAGATTTTAATCCTCCTTCAGAGCAACACAGTGTTTTCTGTGTTCGCCAGAGAAGACACAAGCTCCTTTAAAAATCTCATATTTAGCTGAAATTGCATGCCAAGCTATAGAAAGCCTCAGGTGTAAGTGTATGTGAGAAAATGCAAGGCTTCTATGCAGATCTCACCCAACTATTTCCCTGGTAGGATGAAACCACTGTGCCACCAGCTATGTCTGCTTGTGCAAACAAAACTTGACAGCAAATAGCAGTGAACCTTCTGAAACATTTAATCTTAGAAAATGCCCTAAAGTGCTTGATCCACATGATAAATAATTGCTCTGTGGTCTGTATCTATGCTACTGGATCAAAGCTTTGCTTCCACATTTTTCCATCCACACATTAGCATTTAATATTAATTTACTTACCTAGAATGAGCCATAATCACATTTGCCATACGTGAGCTGTTACCAGAACTAGAGGGCATTATTAATTGCCAGGAAAAAATGAACTAAATGTGTTTAATAGGCAGGGGAGAGAAAAGAGGGCGAACAGCATCCTGCTTCTCTGCTCACCTGTGTAGTGTTGCAGCACTGACTCCATGAGAATTTGTGTGTTTGTTGATAAATCACGAGCAATACTAGCCTTCCCAAAGTACGAAGGTGAGGGAGGGTCCACGCCCCACCTGTATTAGTGGCACACCAGTGCCCACAGGCACCTGCAGAGGGTGGGCTTCTGTTATCTACAACCTGTTAGATCTCACAAAAGGAACCCAAACCCTTCCTTCACAAAACAGCATTATATGGAAGCAGAGTCATCTCCCATGGAACAAAACAGATCAGGGGAGAAATGCCAAGCTATGTATTTTACCATTTACACGTAAAGAAGTGGTATGAGAAGCCTTCGAGCAATCCCTGTCTTTTGAGCAAACCAGAGAGCTCTGTGCCTGAAGGTCTTACATGTTGGCATTCGGCTACTCAATCACATGGTGATTTGCTGCCTGTCCAATTTATATCAACTTCATTTATGTGATTACACATTTCCTTCCAAATTGTTGATAAAGGTATTGAGCATACCAAGCATAGCTCCTTATGCAACCTCAGTTCAAAGTTTACAGTGCTGCAGCTCTTCTAACCCAGAGATTTCCAATCTGCACTGTGTAAAACCCATTGACAGCGCACCTGCAACCTCAAAGGAGCAGCCAAACACAATTAAAAATCTGTCCTGCTGCTTTCTTCTGGAGGCAGCGAGAGGCTGCTTGAGCAGGTAAGAACTTACTGTCATTCTTGGGCTCCATCTCACATAGTGAAGGGAGCTTCTACTGCGTGGCTGCTAACAGCCTCTCCCCCTTCCACCTCTTAGACTACTACAAGGACATCAGAAACTACAAGAAACTCACTGGCCAGCAATTTTTCCTCTGAATACAGCACAGTTGCTTTGGGTTTCAGTGACAGCAATTTTTGTACTGTGGATGAATGTTGGAAATGATTATAGGGTCATATTGTTCAGGGATGGTAATAGACTGTGGGGCAGCAGTATCAAAGCAAAACCAAAATGTGCAGCTGAGAGAGCTGAAGGTGGTGCTAAATTCTGAAGTCATTAACAGAAACACATTCGTGAGAGCAATAATCCAGCCAACACCTAGTCAAAAGGAGGTGAAACTGGAGAATAAAAAAGATCAGAAAGGACAGAATCAGCTGGCACCTCATAGAGGAGTAGTCATTCAAATATGAAATAGCACACAACAAAAGAAAAACCAAGGAAGATAGCGTAGCAATGACACAAAGGAATGGAAACCACCAAATACAACAGTAAAATCTAGGTAATAAGATCCATGATACTAGCACAGTTCTAAGTCAGTCCCAGAAAACCGTACACAGCTTTTGGAAGCTCAATTTAATGCAAAAGTGTTTATTAACAAAGATACACCGCGGAGCGTGGGTCAGGTGGAAAGACAGACAACAGCCAAAAACTTATTTTCCAATGTCATGTCCACTTCATCATGGCATCAGCATCTTCCTTTTCTCTCTCATGCCCCCACACCCCCTCCATTTCTTTTCTTGCTTCGCCCTATTGAATCCTGTTGCTCATCAGCTGTCTGGGGGGTCCTCTATTTTTCTTTTTTCTTTTTGTGTACGAATAGCAAGGACAATGAAACTGGTAGGATTCCTAGCTGTGTAGCTACATACAAAGACCTAGAGAAAGGCAAAACCCAGCTGAAATACGTATAAGCAATCACTACACCTCAAGAAGTTACTGTGGGATTAACATCTGGAATGCACAAATCTTTGGATCTCTTGGAGGAGATGCTCTACATTGCAGTTTCTTTGTTTTCTTCAAAGGTTGATGGACAACGATCTTCTGAAGATTTTTGCTACTGTCAGACAATGCTAGTCAGTCAAAAACAACCTTTGGGGTGAAATAAGGCAGTATCGACAAGGAGAGACACAAATTCTGTTCAAAAATAGAAAGGAACCCCTGAAAGTCAGTGATACACTTGTGAGGAAAATTCATGTGGCATGTGAGAGAACCAGATGCATGTCCCTGCTCTGCCTGATTCACAACAAGAATATGAAGGAAGCCTCGTCAGTCTTTCTGTGGTTCAGTGACTTAATATACAAGGCAGAACAGACGCAACAGGAAAGCCTGAGAAAGTCCCACACACACTCCCTTGCAAAAGGCACTGTCTGGAGAGTAAGGAGGCCACAGCCTAGTTTCAGCAGAGCAGGTGCTTGCAATAGCATTGAGCTGTCTCAGGTTTTGCTTGAAATGTGGAGAGAATATTTATAAAGTCTCAGTGAGCTTGATAGGGCTACTCTGCACCTCTCTCCATGCTCCTCTGCTCCCACGGCCCTCAAAAAAAAATACAGACTTGTAGTGTCTTCACTATACCCTACTCTTCATTGAGGGCCCAGAGGAGCAATATTGGCTGTGGCAAGTTGGTTTCTGCTTAAATATCCAGGGATTCTCCAAGAAGGCTGATGTGTCTATTGCTCACTCTTCAGCCTGTCACCTCATGAAAACCCCTGGGCCTCTGCAGGTGTTGTAGTCACCTAATGCATTTCTGCAGGAGGAGGAGTATACTACAGCGTTACTACTGGCTTCTTTCATTACTCTAGCCTGCATCTGGCTTTCCCCCCCCCCCCTTTTTTTTTCTTTGTGGAAAGGATGGGGACTGTAACCCCCAATACAGAGGAAACTGAAGCAGAGTACAGGAGAAGACCACAAATTAAGCTTTCATACAAGCTCTGCTCACTGCAATTGTATGATCTATGATAAAGCTTTTTAAAAGCAGTAACAGCAACAACAAAACCTAACAAAGCCCAGTAGAGACACCCAAGAGTGGAAATCAAGAGGAAGGTTCAGGAGTCATGACTCAAGCACCAAATGATTTTACAAGTGCATAACAAATAAAAGGTCAGCAGAAGTTACTTCAGACTCCCAAAGAAGTACGAGAGGAACCTGCAGACACAGGAACCTGCAGACAGATGAAACATATAGACTAGTAATGGAAGACAGAATGGAAAAAGAAAGAGTTCTCTGATCAGTGGCTATTAGGAAGAATAGTGTTTCAGGAAACATTTACTGGAGGCAGAAAAACATGACCACTCTTTGGTCAGGACAGATGTAAAGGAAAAATGTCACGTTATTTTGAAAAAGTCCTAGAGATTTTTGCTCTTGTCCTGACCCAGAAGCCTGACTCACCTTGATCATATTGTTTTTGCATCTGTGTGACCATATAGATATCTGCTATTATTTAAAGACAACATTTATCACAAAGTCATAAAACATTGCTCAAAAGGGACACGTGGAGATCATATAGTCCATCCTTCTGCTTGATACAAGTAAGGTGTGGGTTTGTCTAACAAACTTCTGAAAATTTACTGGGATGGAGACTGCACAGCCTCTGTTGCACATGTTCCAGGGCTGCACCATCCTCCTTCATGGGTTTTCCCAACAGTCCAACCCAAACCTCCCAACTGCAGTTCTTGGCTGTTGCTTTGTCACATTGCCTGCTACCACACAGAAGAGTTTGTCTCCATTGTCTTTGTTATTCTTCTTCCAGGTGCTGTAGGCTGTTGCTAGGATCACCCTATAGCCTCCTCTTCAGCAGATGAACCCCTCCAGCTTCCTCAACCTCTGCTTGTGCTGTTGGTCCTTCACTAGCTTGGCAGCACTCTCCTGGACTCCTCCAGTTTCTTTACAGCCTCCTTTGAACTGGGGACAGGAAGGAAGGTCAGTATGGGATGCATTAGTCTACATATGGCCTCACCCTTGCCAAGTAAAGGTGTGTAAGAGCAACAACTTTGACTCAGCTGCTGGCTATGATCCTTCTAGCCTTCTGCATGGTTTACTTTAACAATGACTTTTGGCTCAACCTTACATTGTTCAGACAGTCCACCAAAACCCTGAGGTCCTCTCCAGGTTATGCTGCTGCTCAGTCAGTTACCGCTTTGTACCAGTGCTGGGGTTAATCTGCCCCAGGTGCAGAACCTTGCATTTCTCCTTGTTTAATCTCATGAAATTTCTGTTGGTCCAATCTTCAACTTCCTGCAGATTCCTCTGGACTAACGCTCTGCTATTCTCTGTGTCAATCACTCCCCCCCATTTAACACTGTCTGCAAATTTGCTAACGGTGCCATCTGCCTCCTCATACAGGCCACTGCCTTCTTGTCTTTGCTATGTTTGAAAATGAATTACAAGATGTTCTTTTTCAGCAGCTGAGGTGACGTTAAATGGCATATTAGGATCTTCCTTTTTGCTCTTACGTAAGATAGGCCTTTTAGCCTCTAGCCTTTTTTCAGTCTTCATGAACGTCCACAGATCACCCTGACTTTTCACTGATGACAGACAGAAGTCTCAAAGACACATCAGGTATCATTTTCAGTGCCATCAGATGAATCTCATCAAGCCCTGTGGATCTAAGTACATCCAGTGGTAGTAATCACTAACTCATTGCTCCTTCACAGTAGGCCATCATCCACAACAAATTGTGATGGTATGTATAGAGCTGTGAGTAGGTTTTATTTGGAAAACCAATGCAAAAAAAGACCCTGGGGATGTTGTTTTTTATTGTTCAAGCCACTGTGTTGTTTACCCCCATTCATGAGTTGGCCCACACTCTCTGTTTTTTGTAATTAGTGTACCTGTAGAATCCATTCCTGTTATAATACACTCTCCTTGTCTTAGCTCCAGCTGGGCTTTGACCTTCCTCATTTTTGTTAATAAATGCTCAGATATCTTTTTATACTCTTCCTTTGTTGTATATTCACCTTTTGAATTCTTGTATGCTGTTTGGTTGCATTACTGGTTCACCACACACACCTCCCGGCTTAGTCACATGAGCCTGAACATCCTTCCTGTACCATGAGATGGATTTCTTTTGCTTGTTTTCATTTATTTATTTATTTATTTATTTATTTATTTATTTATTAAATCAGCCTGTCCTCCTGTACCCCATGCCCCCTTACCAGCTTCCCCAGGAATTCTGATTATAAAGTCAAAAATCTAAGTCAAAATCTGCTCCTTGAGGTCCAGAGTCCTAATTCTGCTTTTCTCTTCCCACCCTCCCCCTGTATCTTGAACTCAGTCATACCATGGTCACTGTAGCCCGGTTTACCATTTTTGGCATATTTTCCATCAATTCTATCCACTTTGTGAGCAGCAGGTTAAGTGCAGTCCCTTTACCATTTGCATTATAACATTGTCACCAGCACAGCCTAGGAACTTCTTGGATTGCTGACACATTGCAGGCCCAGAAATAACTATCTGGATAGCTGAATCCTCCCATGAAGACAAACACTTGTAATCTGGAGACATCTGCATTGTCTGTAGAAAGCTTCACCCTCTACATCTTCTTGGTCAGGAGGTCTGTAACAGACCCCACCACAGCATCTTCTGTGTCACTCTGCCCTTAGATCTTGAGCACTGGCAGACCCATCCTTTGTTTTCTACTAGAGCTCCGCAGTGTCAAGGAGCACAGACCCTCTGCTCATCGTCCCTTAACAGCCTGGGAGCAGTGGTGACAGCAGTCCAGTCAGGATATAACATATACTTTACATATGTTTTAGAAGACCTCCTACCAGAAGACTTCATACCATGCAGTGTGTAAATCAGTGTTCCATATTACAGCTTTGGTATCACTCTTTTCTCTTTTCCTACATAACCTCTTCCTATCATCCTCTTAACTACCATTTTAGCTTGTCAGGGCCAAGCTTTCCTCCTACATTTGTATTTTACACACTTGAATCTGTACCCTAACTGGCATTACAGTAACAACTACCTTTTTAAAAGTGTAAAATAACAAAACAGGGGTGAGTGTTGGGGCTGAGGGAACAGGAAAAGAGGAGTAGCAGACTCCCAGTACTCATAATTTGCAATTCTTCAAACTCAAAAAAGATGAATGCACATTAAACCACTCAAAATGATTTAGCATCATTTACTCATGTAAGCAAAACTCTGGGATCTAGTTATGGTCAGTTACCACTATGAGGAAGAGGAAAAAGCTAATTTTGAATCTGTTCAGATGAATGGGAGATAAACCTGTAAGTGATCAAGAAGAGTGAATAGACCGCAATTATACTACTTTTACTTGAAAATTCATTGCAAAATTATGCATGATAATTATGCCACTGTTGCACTGAAGTAAAAAATGAATTTTAAAAAATCCTTTACTTATACTGATTACATTCCACAATCCTTTCTGTGAGACTTGAGAGTACAAAACCGGATGAAGACACCGAAGTTTCTGTGCTAATCTTCTAACAGAATAACATAGCAGTTATCGATGAATAGCAATTAATGCCCCCTAGAGAATATTCAAAGGAATTAACAGCACGGTAGTCTCTGAAGCGTAAAAGCAGATGCTGCACGCTGAATTCTCCCTAGCCCGTGCCTGAGAGCCACATGCCGGGCGTGCTTTTAAAGCTTTGAAAGGCTGCAGGCCGTCAGCATGCCCTCTGGAAGGCCTGCAGGGTTCATGAAGAGACAGGGCTTCTTCAGCCCATCCTCCCGTTCTCGTTTCCACCTTCACCACAAACATTTCTCCTCGGCGCTTCCGAGCCCTTTCACTGCTTTCCAAAACACAGCGGAGATGTCTCTTTCATGATGCATCACAGGCCTTTGCAAGACATCCCTGAACGGTACCAAAACTGGGCGCATGGGATCACAACCTAAAGCCTCTGAGGGTGTCTTGACACGACGTGCAACCACACGGGGACATTTGGCAGGCCACATTCCCCGGTCTCTGGCGTGCCGGGCCAGCAGCCCCTTAGCCAGCTCCTGTTAAGCCAGGAGCAACGCACCATGGCCAGAAGGAGCCTCTAGTGACAAACTGCCTGAAGGACAGGCTGGTGTGTGTGTGACTCCGGGCTCGTATCTCCTGCCTACCACGGCCTGCTCATGCCAGCCGCCACACCTACTTGTCCTCCTGGCTCTGCGCTGGGTTCAGGTGGTGAGGAAGAAATCACTCCCACGTAGCTCAACCACCACACCACAGGCCGTCATATCTACAGAGGGCATTTCTTAGACCCAACTGTCAATAAAACGATACTTAAGATTTTAATTCACTTCTGACAAGTGTCAACAGTAAGCACGGCACAGTTCAGATTTTACACCGAGTTGCCATCGGTATCCCCATGTAAAATGCCTGTTAAAACACAGTTCTTCAAGGAGCAACATTAAAGCAAACCTGGCGACTGAAATCACTGTCACCCACACGGCTGACTCCCATCTGTCTGTCTCAAGCTCTCATCCCTCCCTGTGTTGCCTAAAAGCAGTATCTCTTCACCTCTATTTCTTCGTCATGAGGAAGAATAACCAAGGACACGGTTCTGGTGGTGTGTGGCTTCTGTGTAGAGCTCTTCTTCATTGCTTTTGCCAAGATGAACAGTGCTCTCCCAGGTGGGGAGCCTGGGGCCCCAAAAGGCGATTTACTGAGCTGGCAAATGACATATAGATCCCACTGCCACCATCCAGCACTTGAGCTAGGAGGTGGTTTATTCGCTAGTCTAATCTCTACGATCACTACCAACGTGACTCATGTTTCCCACGCTGTCACTGATTCCTCACCTATGTGATGCTGCTAAATTGGGGTCTGAAAGGGGATTTTAGACACCAGCTCCGGCCCCAATTACTCACACAGAGCCGGTGCTGTTATGCAGAGATGGAGAGAGCAATTAGACTCATGACACACCTCAGTGCTTAAACGTTGCTCCAGCCTTCTTACATGCAGGATTTAATGAAACTACCTTTGATCTTCTGAAAGTGCAGCACAACCGCGGCACTTAGTTTTGAGGCACTTCTGACACTGAGAGTGATTTTTATTTATTTGGTTGTTTTTTGTTGTTGTTGATGTTTTTTCAGTATTTAAGGAGTAGAGCTTCTTTTTGGCAAGTGCACGCAAAAGCAGGAAAGCAGCAGACAGTGCCAAGCGTGACTCTCAGAGAAACGAGAACTTTACAACACTATTTCCGCCCCTTTTGAGGCTACAGCCTGAGGTTTCATCTGAGGTACCTGTGTGGCGAACTATTCAAATGAGCCCACAGAGACTCTTGTATGTTGAAAGATATGTGAAGGAAAGAGGAATTTCCAGTGGAAAATGTGATTGAATGGAGAAATGTTCACTTGGACAATCTTTTACCGAAGCACAGCGAATGACTAGAGGTATCTGCCAGTCTTTTTTTCCATGCCATGAGGCACTGTCTCTTTACTGCTTACATCAATTAGAACTCATAATGTAATTACTGGGCACATCAAAGCATCATGCCTCCCTTCAGAAAGGCTCACAAGCCTGCCCACTCACATTGTGGTCTGCGAGTAACTATGAATCCCCCAGCACTTACTAATGCATTTCACACCTCGTCTCTGGGTTCTGAGTGACGCTTTTAGGCTCTTCTAGCACTGACAATTACAGACACCATTCCTCAGGAACCTTCAGATTTAGTCAAACATTCTCTCTCTTTTTTTTTTTTCTTCTCATATTTCACATTAACAAGAACTCCTTTTAAAATGAAATGCTCGCAATTCAGTATATAATTAAGAAAAGCACCCATCTATTAACTGAATATTTGAAAACTCTGGTAATAGTGCAGACAGTGTATGTACATATTTACAGACTTTGATATCAAGTGTTCTCAAAATTTGGGTGTAGAGTTGTCATAGTCGCTGAGAACTAATATGTGCATATGCATGTATCAGAATCACAAGGATTTTTGTATGCAGCAAGCTGTTTTCCAGGTACTAATTAAACCGATCAAAGAATTGCCAACATGCCTGCTTTTTAAAATTTATTTCTTTTGAAAACTGGAATTATCTCTAATGGAAATGTAAGAGGAGGCAGGGTCAATTTGAAAAGGGCAAAGGGAATGGGATTGTTATTTTTTTTTCCAGACAAATGTTATATCATTGCTCTTCATCACAGATAGCCCTCTTTGCTTCTGTGACTGTAACTACAAATGCATTTGTTCTATAATGACAATGGTCTGAAGCAGAATCAAGAAATTCTCTACCAGAAATAATCCACATTGTGCCCAAAATCTCCAAAAGAAAGCTAGGTCCAGATCTCCAAAACAGCTGCCTGAACAGAAGTTACTAAACCAAATATTTGTGCTGACCTGAGCCTGCTGAGACAGTCCTGCCTCATCTCACCCCAGATGTACCTCACAATCTCAGCCCTTGGCATATCTCTTGTGTTAATCTGCTTTATTGGTGAACCAAAAGTGTTCACGTTATTACTTGGTTAGTCTTCCGATCTACTCACTGCAGGGGGGTGCCAGAGACACCACAAGAGAAACAACAGGAATGTATAGCTGGGGAGGGATACTCAGCAGTGGTCCCAACTTAATGTTGTTTATCTGCAGCCTGAGACTTTACAGCTTGTGAAATTACCCAGGAAAGTGCAATAATGGGAACTACTAGAATAACTACTAGAAGTGGGAGGTCAGGGTTCAATGGCTGTTACATATTTTCTGGGACTGGGGCCACCTCTGCTCGCTTGCACATGCACCTTCATGCAGAGCAGGGCCAATCCTAAGCACAACAAATGCACCTGCCTTGGGTGCATTAAATGCCCACCAGATACCTGTTCTGAATATGCCAGAGCTGCAGAGAGCCTGGTCAGTGAAAATGCTGACATCAACAATGGGATGGAGACAGCGGTTTCGTCTGGGGTCTTCACTCTGATCCCCTTTAACAGCAGTGACCAACTGCATTCCCCAGGCTCTCCCCTCTCTCTCTGAGGTAGCTCCTTTCTCTCCCTACTCCTCTCCTACAACATGAGTCCTACCTCAGCATCTCACTTTGTGGGGGTATCATTACTGAGTTTGGTTTATGGTGCTAAGAAGCCCTGAGCCACCTCCAGCATATGGCTGTGAACAGCCTAACTGCAGAGCTGTGACCACAACAGTTGCCTGCACTTGTGATTCATACAATGCACAAATCTGTAAAGGCCAGGAGGTACAGGTATTCTCACCCTAACTTAAATGTTCAGCTGTTACATTCAGCAATTGCCTGAATACCCTTGGAGATGGAGTCACCAGCAGTCAGGTCCCTAGAAGTCCAGCTCCTTGCTGCACACAGCCATAGACATACTGGCTATCGTGGCTCAGCAGCCACAAGTTCATCATGGTTGGCCATCAACCCAAACAACAGACAAAATGAAAATGTCAAAGTGCTACAAAGAATTACACTGGAACCCAGCCAAA
Source organism: Heteronetta atricapilla (assembly GCA_011075105.1). Classification (NCBI taxonomy): domain Eukaryota; kingdom Metazoa; phylum Chordata; class Aves; order Anseriformes; family Anatidae; genus Heteronetta; species Heteronetta atricapilla. The sequence goes on from CM021732.1 coordinate 95,900,734, forward strand.
TGAATCTGACATGGTCTACAGAACCCATATTTAGCAAGTGAAGGAAATTTTCTGGAGGTCACCATCTTCTTTGGGATGGATTCTGCAAAGCTCTAAGCTGCCACGTGGCTCGGAGCTCATCACAGGACAGTGACAGTGGGATTGCGTGCTTTGTTTCTTTAAAGTCAAAACAGCTGATAGAACAGCAATAATGAATTTATGTCAAAATGAAGTTTTGCAAAAATGAAGGCAAATGCAGTCCTTGCCCAGCTTAGTATAACAACTGTTTCCTCCCATGCCATAGCACAGACTCATCTGAACTGGAAACGGGTGATCTTTATAAATGGTATTAAACTGCCTATTTTTCATTGAACTGGAGGGGATGGAAGGAAGGAGCAGAAAGTTAAGACACCTGTTGCAACTCTCCTTCAAAAGAAACCATATAATACTAATTGTAGGCCATCATAAAAGGCTTTATAATGCCTCAAAGGCATTGGGTAAATATGTTAACAATCTGGTTCGCATACTCAGTGGAAAACAGAGAGGAAAGAACTTCAAGGTATTCTTGTTCCCTGTAAACTAAAAACTTCAACCGTAAAGTTTGATGAGTGACTTTATGTTGTAAATTCCTTTATAGTTCCAGAAAGTGATGTGTGTGCTGTTGTTGGTTTTGTTTTTTTGGTTTTTTTTTTTTTTGTTTGTTTGTTTGTTTTTTTCCCCAATAGTGAAATAGTAAGAGTGAAGGAATAAAAGGAAGATTTTGAGAAGTTTCCCAGGGATGGAGCAATTATTGCTTTGTAATCAAAGGAGTTGTTTTTCTTCTCTGTGTTCTTGAGACAAAACTTTGGTTCTGGTCTCTCTAAAGAGAACATCTCTGGTTCTCAGGTGGTATGTGCTTCACTCATGGAGCGAAGAACTGTGAGGAAGGACAGCATCTGGGGAGAAAGAAAGCCAAGAGCATACATTGGAAGGTATTAGCTTTATCAGAAAGAGTACTTCAGACTGTGTTTTAATTGAAATCAGGAATGTAGCTGGAGAAAAGAAACATTGCCAACATACCCCAGAGAGCAGTTCTGAAATCTGTGCTCCATTGACCACTGACAATCCATAGAGAGCTGGCAGGTCACACAGTGCTGGCTCTTCTCCTTGTTTCCAGCTGCTAAATTACATTAAGTCAGCTTAAAATTCATTAAATGCTTTCCTATTATTACTTTTCCATATAAGCAGTTGTTATAGCTGCTGCAGAGGCTTTGTGTGATGGTGACTGTGAAGAGAGAGGCCTGAGTAAATATGAATGGGAAAGGAGAAGTGATTTTGACCAGAAAAATGCTTGGGATCCTTTCCTTCAGAATTTAACTGCTTTTCAAAAAATGAAAGCAGCTACATAGCAGATTTCGAATTCAGATGCTTAATTGCTCTGGATACCTTAATACTGAATGTGGAGGTCACGTTTTGTTTTGCAGTTTTGTATAAATTTTGAACCACCAAGAGTCACCACTCTGTGCAACTGTCATTGCAATGATGCTGACCCAGTGTCAGTGATAATTACAGGTAATTTCAAGTGCTGCCATTAATTTGCCTTTTTCAATCACTCAGCAAAGCCTTACAGGCTTTGTCCTGCATATAATGCTGTTGAAGGTAATAAGATTTCTTCCATCAGGGATTTAAGGGATTGAATTTAGCTTTGATTTTTGTAAAGGTTCTGTATTATTTCTTTCAGGTTTTGGAAAAAATAATTTTTAACAGTTTTCACCAAATTCTGGAGGTTCTTCCAGAACAGGATACAGAGGACTGAAATTCAGGTGTTAGCAGAAATATACTGCTACTCAGTTCAGGGCTCACCTCAAGTACTGTGTGCAGTTTGGGGTGCCACAGTATAAAAAGGGCATAACAACATTAGGGAGTGCCCAAAGGAGGGCTACAAAGATGGTGAAGGGTCTGGAGGGCAAGACACATGAGGAGCAGCTGAAGTCCCTTGGTTTGCTCAGCCCCGAGCAGAGCAGGCCGAGGGGAGGCCTCATGGCGGCCTGCAGCTCCCTCACGAGGGGAGCGGAGGGGCAGGCGCTGAGCTCTGCTCTCTGGGGACAGCGACAGGACCCGAGGGCACGGCATGGAGCTGGGACAGGAGAGGGTCAGGCTGGGGGTTACGGAAAGGATCTGCACCCAGAGGGTGGTCGGGCTCCCCAGGGCAGTGGTCATGGCACCGAGCTGCTGAAGTTCAAGAAGTGCCCACCCAAAAAGGAGCCAGGAATTGGTCTCAATGATCCTCGTGGGTCCTTTCCAACTTAGGCTATTCTACAGTTCTATGATTCCATGAAGGTTGTTGAGGTGACAGGGGTCCCTAGCCCTGCCTTCGAGTGAGCCTTTTTGTTCATATATTCATTTTTTATAAAAGATCAAAAATATAAAGATTCTCTGCTTGGATTCTGGCCTTTAGTTCCATGCAACAAAAAGGAGTCTCCCGGCATGAAATCAATGTGGCTTTGCCAACAGGACAGAAACAACAGTCCAAGCTCAGTATTAGATGGTATTTTAAAGGCAAGCATCAGTCATGGTGCTGTCCATTCAATACCTGTATCATCTGATATACCTAAGAAAACCAAGCTAAAAGCCTTTAACAACACCTTACAGCTTGACTGAAAGAACAACCCTGTCAATTTTCTGGGACAACAAAGTAAGAATCCACTGAAAGAAACTCTTTTTAAATCTAAAAAAGAAGACATAAACCACTTTTTAGTGACTCATACAACTTAGAGCTGTAGAGACTTTTTAAAATAGTATTTGCAATTTCTGCAGGGAAGACTTTCAGAATAGCATCACTAAAAATACCCCAGTGCCTTTAAAGACTTACTGTCCATGCCCAGAATTCTTGAAAAAAAAAAAAAAAAAAGTAAAATATTAAAATAATATAGATCCTACTAGAAAGCCACGCATCTATACCTCCCATAGCTGAACTGGGAGATGGAGAGGTCCATATACTGGAGACCTCTTCTACCTGCAACGCAGTTCCTCTGTGTATGGAATTCCCATTGGCTTCACAGCTGACCAAGACTATGCAACGATGCTTCCAGCACACAGTAGCCACGTGTACTGTTGGATTATTCTGATCTTCACTAAATATTCAGAGCTGAATTTGGCTTGTTTGATGATTCAGGTGCAGCAGAAGGTATGAAGTTTCTCATGATGGCAAGCTTACTATGTCTTGGGTCTACAGTAAGAGCAGCCAAATCAGGTATTGCAAATGTGTAGGAAGACAACATGAACCTGATGGGACGCTTCCTGAACCCAAGGGACTTCTAGCGAGCTCAGTTTATCCTTCAGGTTTCCTCAGCGGAGTATCCGCTCCTGTGGAGAGAGGAGCTGCAGAGCCACTGGCTCTCTCTAGAAGTAACTCACTTCGTCTTCCTAGGTGGAGCTGTTCTGCCCCCGCATGGCAGGTAACTAGAAGAACATGGAGCTAGACCTGTGCTTCTAACAGGAAAAAAAAACACCTCGTGCAAAGCTGGCTGAAGGTTTTATGCCCCAAGGAAGAGCCTTGCGTTGGTGCTCAGAGCACTGTATTCTGTTATAATGCATGTGCCAGGAAACTGCAGGACCAAGGCAGCTGAAGGGAGTCTCCAACAAATGAATGACTGACCTCCCAACAAAGAACAATCAGAAGCGAAGATGCAACAGAAGCATGTGGAAGTTGTGATTTATTACAGACTTTGTGATGTATTCTCCTTTGGAGCACTGATTTATTATTATACAAAAAAAAAAAATAATAATAATAAAATTACAAATAATTTTTTTAAAAAAGGATGAACAAGTGAAGGCAGTTTCTGACAGGATGCAAACTTGGCCTCCGGAAGCAGAGGCCAAAACTGAATACAGGACGAAATTTGGGAAGGGGAGCCCTGATGATGTTAGCTGCCCTGCAGATGCAAAAATGGAGATACAGACACAGATGCTGGAGAGGAATTAAGTAGAAAGCTTCTGTGGAGGAACCCAGTTATCTTTTGAGGGGAAGAAGAAGACTAGTCAGTAGAGAGAATTAATGCACAAGGCATGGAAAGTTCAAAGGAGCATTGGTGAAACATTCTCACGTCCTGTTCCCAGCCATCCCCCCAAGAGCTCAGGCAACACTAGAAGTCTCTGGGAGCTAAACAGGGGCTCAGCTGCGTTCAGCTGACTCCTCTGAGAGTGGGAAGAAGATCGTGACTGTTTCCTGATTACATTCAAACAAATGTATAGAGCTTTTATGTGGGCAGGGGCATCTGGTTTTCACACCATATGCTACTCCTTTTGGAGTATAAGTATATAGCTGAGTAAATGCAGGGGGATGTTTATACAATGAGCATGAAACAGTCTGAAAAGAGACTTGAAGCCAGTAGTAATAAATATATTTTGCTTTCCATCATGGGGCTCTGAATTCTCTTGGTAAACTTTACATTTAATCTGCTTGATCTTGAATGAGATAGCAGTTGGACATAGATGGGGGAAAACCGAGTTATTTTTCAAGCTTTGCCTGAAGCACGTTTGTTACTTCACCAACATCTAAAATGTCAAAAAGGAAACAAACAGAGAAACCAAAGTAAAACACAACAAAACCTCACAAGATACCATCACGTCCCAGTCGATACTCTCTCCCTGTAGTGCTTGCCACTGAACACTGTATATACACCGATGTAAGTTCAGCACCCAGTTTCAGTGAAATCACTCAGAAACAGAGCTCAGAAGGATTTTCTCCAGCTATACATCACAGCTATACACCTTTCCCAGAAAGGGGCTTCGGAAACCTGGCAAGCCACATGAGAACCCCCCGCCTCTGGCCATCTGATGATGTAGGGTAGCTGTGACCAGGTGACTGACTGTTCTTCTTTTAAGAAGCTGATACCATCATTATTTTAAGTGGAGAGTGAAGAAGTTAAGGGGGCACCAAGGGCTTCATTAACCCTCAGTTCCGTGAGATCTTCTCCGTCTTGAAGAGTATTTCATTAAAAGCCTTCTTGCAGGTAACACCATAAGGAACAGTGCAGTCTAGTAGCAATGATCGGATAACAAATAAATAAGAATTCTGCTGCCTCTGGTGACTGACTTCATTAATTGTAGACTGAGAGGAAAGATGGTCAAAAATAAACTACTCAAGAAAAAGGGAAAGCATCTGCCAGAAAGAGGTTGTATGTCTCAGATTGAAACCTCTGTGTCAGTATGTATATGCATGTGCATGTATTACTTGCTACCAGTTTCTGGTGTTTTCAGTGAATTTCATACTAACTTCACCTCCTATGGAACGCAAGAATTGTTAAAAGACAAGTATTTTCCTGGAAGAATCCTGAGGGAAGAGCTTGAGGTGTATTGATGCACATCCAAACTAGTTCTTATCTCGTTAGGCATATAAATGGTGCCAGGTGATAGTGCCAGCACAGAAAGAGGCACACATGCAACTAGCACAATGAATTTTCTTGTGAAATCTTTGAGAAAAGTTGTCCCAGCAGAAAAAGGCAGAAAAGGTGCCAAATACGATGCAAGCATAAAGGCAGGACACCGTGCAATTGTGTATAGAAAGTGATACGAGGGTCTGTTTCCAGACAGGGGAGATTTCTGTGATTAATTAGTAGTTGGCAGATGTTTGCCATTCCAAGCCATGCTAACAATTTTCAATCAGACCTACATTTCAGAGTTTCCACAGAGAAGCATGTCAATACTGATGCCCAATGGATTTAGGAAGTACAGATAAATACCTTTGATGTATCACGCATGCACGTACACACATACACATTCTGTATCCACACCCATTTCACATATTCATACATTTAGGACTACAAATGTAGAGTCAATGACATATATTTATGTGATTATACATGGATGTAGTATGCTGTTTTATACAAGTATTACACTTGCATCTGTAACGATAGCTAGAAATATCGGTTTAGTACAGAAATACTGATATATATTGGAGGTTTCTCTCCTGGAGGCTTCTCTCTACATCCAGAAGATAAAGGAAATATGTGTATGAGTAAAGCTGTATGTAAAGATCTGGCAGCCTGACACACTGAGTAGGCCTGTGCTCTAACTGAAGGCTGGGGCTGTATTAATGTTAGCTTCCTTTCAACCATGACAGGGAAGGAGGAGGGAGGTCTGGAAAGCACCATCTGCTTTTCCAGATTGCTGTTAATCTGCCAATAATTCATATTGGATATAAAGAATTAATGTTATGGGAGAATGTTAAAAATACAGAGCCTCCATCTTCAGTGTATGGAGCAAAAAACTAAGAGCAGGCTTCAGGTTGTCCTCATGGGCCAGGAGGGTGAAGAAATGCAATGTGTGGGGATTATAGAGTGAAAACACAGACACGTACGAAAGGGGAAGGGGTTATTCCTCTGATAATCAAACCAGGCACAACCCTGGAAATCAACAAAGATGTAGTGCAATGAACACTGCAAGGCTGGACAGTTAACACAGGAGGAACAGGGTCCAGGCCCAGGCATACATAGGAATGAATAAAATCCTGGCTTGGGGGAACGTGCAAGCTATGCTTTGTGAGCCTGTGTTCATTTCTCTGCGAAAACACATTGGAAACAGCCTTGAGCAAAATGTCACATGAGGAGTGCCTGAAGTCACTTGGAAAGGATGGCAGGGTGGCATCAGCGAGAACACAAAGCATGGGGTGATACATCTGAGGTGAAACACTAATCCCGTAACTGTTGATTGTGGTTTTTACATTGACCAGAAAAGGTCGACATATGGTGTGCCGGGAAAACTGCCAAGAGAAGCACTGCTTTTTTTTTTTTATGTTTTTAATATAAATTTCAACCTTTTTCTTGTCTTGCAGCTCTGTTAGAGAATGAGTGCCGGTTACTACAAGGAGTGATCTCTACTTACGGCTCCTCTGAACACGCAGGTTGTCTAAATAGGCACGACCTACATACAGGTGACAATTCACTGAAATAGGGTGGCTTTGTCCTATATCGACTATTCCAGTATTACATGGGCATGGGAACCTTTGGCCACACCTGTCCAAATAAACCACACAGAGCGTGGGGATAAGCCTGAGGACTGGCAAGCAATCAGCCCTACCATGAAAGTACCAGCACGGTTTCTAGCCCAGCTTTGGCCCAGGCCAAATGACATCATTATCTAGGAGCACATTAGGAGCTGTCGCAGGCCACCAGACGTGCCAGATACAGCTGGCTGCTCCGATGGGTGAGGAAGGGTTACGGGAATTTAGTGGTGCGAACACAACCTCAGCCATGACTGTTGAACCCTGGATTAAAAAACAAACCCTGGCCCACTCTACTTAGCTATGTGGATACAGCTTTTGAGTCCTGACTGTAGTTTTTCATACACTTTGCCACTATGGCATTCATGCAACAACTACAGGGCCGACACAGTGCCTTCTAGAAGGACTTTACATAGGTAAATATGGTATTTTGGATCCCATCCCCAGTGGTAGAAGGAGCTTTATAGAGGTGAATAAGTAAACTTTCAAAGCTATTACCTTTATATTGCTAAAAAGGTCTCCGGCTCCCATGCCGTGCAAAATTCTCTTAAAATAACAACATTTAAGTTTCACACCAGAATCAAAGGACTTGTATGCTCTGACACTAGGAAAAGAAAATCAGCCGCCTCTCCAAGGATAGAAAGCTGGTGCAGCAACATAAGTGATCTGGCAGTTCTTGCAAGAGTAGCATAAACAGGAAGGGAAGAATTCCACAAATTTGATGACATGTGGTCTTTATTTTCAGAGTTGCTTGATTGACGAGTGACTGTGAAGGGGTGCTGTGTACAGGGAGCTCTGCTGATGGGCCTCGTGATCCAAAGCTGGAAGGAGTTCGAGACTGATATCACTGCTACTCGATGACAATTTTCTGGCTCTAGGGGGTATTTCTTCTGTCAGACATACTGAATTCTGAGTGCCATCTCTCCTTCGTTTCATATGTCTTTTTTTTTTCTCTTTGGTTTATTTTTTTTTTCTCTTCTGAGTTTTCTTACAGTATAAAACGTGTGAATGGGTACGGGTTGTAGTCTGAAATCATGAATGTGCTGCCTCTGTTTCACTGTAATTTTTAAAATCCCTGTTTCACACACAGTTAAAACTACCCATAAAACAATTTGCCTCATCTTCCTCTCTGGAAGCTTAAGCTGCATGTTGAGAACTTTTTTAAAATTCGGCCATTGTGAAAAGACTACAGGAGAAGTATGGCCAGAGTCAAATGCCACAAAACTCACTTTCCAGAAGCAGGACAAGGTTAGTAAATAAAGATAATAACATTATAAAACCAAGCAATATAGTTTTGGGGAAAGAAAAAAGGTAAGATTTGGGGCACACATGCTTCAGGGGGTTCTTTATCGTATCATATTCATGATTTAAAGGTTTAGTTTTTTGGATATTAGCTTTATTTCCACAAACACAAAATGAATTTTAGGGGAAAAAATGTCAGAACACTAAATAAGGTTCAGTTTACCTGCAACACACAAAGCAGAAATTCCAGAAATTAATGAAAGGAAATGCACTTATATTCCATGTGCCCAAAATATATGTTGTTTAACTCAGAGGTTTGTTTTATGAAAAGAAAATGAAAGACATCATTTGTATAGCTGCTTAATGTTTTATTCCTGGCTGGGTATTTGGACTAGGAAAACAACAGCTTTCCTTTTGGCTGTTAGTGTTTAATTATTCAATGTTAACAGCCAAGAAGTAAGCTGTTAGCCCTCCTCCTCTTCTTCACAGCTTTTCTTTCCCTAGTGGGTCTAAATCTGTCCTTCATGCATACGAAGTGCAATCTGAGTTGCAGGAATTGCATTTTGGCCTCACAGGAAACAGCCTATGAATGGCTTAAAATATTTCTTTTTAATATCGGTGTGGTTTGTTCTCCATTCGTTCAAAAATACACAGTGGGAGCGTAATTTCCTCTGTCTGTGATGCTCTCCTTTAAACTCAGTCACGGACACTTCTCCTTCACAGACCTGATCCCAAGCAAAGTTCTCCCAGTACAACTCCTGAAACGTAACAATGATTCTAACCAATTCACTGTACCCACTGCTAGACAAAGCAAATACGCTCTGAACTTGGTGATCTTCCTCCTCCTTCCCAAAAAGTCTCAACAGCACTCACAAGATCTAGCCTGACTGACTCTAAAAGCCTTTAAAAGTTTCCTTGAAAGATGAAAATTTAAAAGATGAAATTTAAAAGTTTCCTTGAAAGATGCAGATCCTGATACCAGAGGATGATGACTGCTTGTATCCCCAAATAATACCTCATAAAGTAAGCGACATATTCACTATATTCACTATATTTGGGTGAGTTGCTTGAAAGGCAAATCTAGTCGTATCATCTTGAGTAGTGTGCAAGTTGTCTTTTCCTAGAGACTCAAAGAAAGCCATGCGTCTTGCCTCTCTAGCACAACAGAGCAACTCTCAGGATGTAACTGAACACTTTCATTGAACGGAGCTCTTCCTCATACTCTCTTCTCCAAAAATCTCAAAAATCACCTGCTTCAGCTAAGCATGACAAAAGGTAGGTACGTACCCCTTCCTGACAAGTCAACCCTCTATTATATATCTTGCTGAGAAGTGCAGTCACGCATAGTTCAGAGAATAACTACTTGTTACTACCATCTTTTAGTTACAAAAACTAAGTCAGAATAGGTGAGATGCCACACATTTGTGTAAAGATAATAAAAAGTGAAAATGAGGTAAATAGCAGTTACCTGGTTACTGAACAATTGCTACTACAGCTAGACAAGCAAAAAGAAACGTGCAGTAAGGCCACAACTAGTCCGTACAATGCCCAACTAGTCTGGAGGCCTCTGGTGTTATGTTAATTCACACAAAGCCCCCAGTTTCTTACAAAAAATGGCAACACCAGTATCTACTGGGCTGCAAGGTCGAAAGTCTTAAGCCAAATTCTGGGTTTGAAAAAAACTTATGCCTTCAAATCTGAAGTGGACCTCTGACAAGTGGTGGGGACTGTGATGCAAACTCTCTTTGAGATCAGGTATTTCAATTCAGACTAGATTAGAAGGGACTAGATTTCATCACACATCTTTCAGTCACTAAGACAAATGTCTGAACTACAAATTTGCTATTACACAGAAAACAAATATTTTATTCATAGCCAAAGAAGAGAAACTGGATTTCATGGCTGTGAAGAGCATGGTTTGCCCTCGTTGGTCCAGTTGAAAGCTCACTTCTGACCAAAATAAAGTGCTCACACTCCTGAACCCCAATGACGGATTACCAAAAGCTACTCTGGATATTTTAACCAATATGGGAGACTCATGTTCTGAGTCCACAACCTGTAGAAAAGAGGAGGTCAAATTATTCAGGACTGTGTCTTTTGTTTGCAACCCATCAATCACATTGATTTGGGCTACTCATCTTGGGAAAAAATGGAACGGGATAAAAATTAGTTATTGCGACTGCAGAATTTTTCCAAGAAAAAAAATCCCCAACCGAGTTAAGATTTCCTGTCTGTCCTGTGTAGTGTAAGTATTGAAAAAACAAGGACACTTGCTTACAGACACAAAATAAATTGAAAAATCCCTGCCTTCACAACTGAGGAACGTCTGCACCTTTAAACACTACAAGTTGTTATTGATTTCCCCACCAGATGGAGTAGCATGTACAGTTTTGATGATTCCCACAGACAAGTGATTTATTTGTTTGGGTTGCATACTGTGTTCTTAGCTAATATTACAGAACTCTACTTAGTTCAAAATAATAAAAAACGGGGTTCCAAAGACTGAATAACATCATAGATAAAACTGAGAACCTTCTTTCTTCCCACATCTCTTCAAGACCTTCGATAACCCCAAGTAGGCTTTTGGTAAGGTTCTGCTTACTGTCAGCTCTTTACCTCAACTGCTGTGCTGCAGAAATATCCCAAGTTTCAAAGAATGCTGACATTCAGAAGGGCTCCACAACAACCATAGGATCACAGGATAATACAGGTTGGAAGAGATCTTGAAAGGTCATCTAGTGCAACCTTGTGCTACCTCCATCTCAAAGATGGGTCACGGGTAAGATTAGACCAGGCTTCCCAGGGCTTTATCCACCAGGTTTTTAAAATATGCAAGGGAGGAGATCGCACAATCTCTTTGGGCGACCTGCTCCCATGTTTGACCGTGCTCATGGTGAAAAGGGTTTCTCCTTATATCCAAACTTTCTTGTTTAAATTTAAGTCCATTGTCTCTCATCCTCCTGCTATGTACTGCTGCGAAAAGTCCGTCTTCAATTTCTTCATGACCTCCATGTAGATATTGTAAGGCTCTGGTTACAGCCTCTCCTTCTCCACCCCACACAGGTCCAGTTCCCACAGCTTCTCCTCACGAAACAAGTGTTCCAGCCCCTGACCTCTGCTGGATTGTCTCATTTATCACTGTCTTTCCTGTATTGAGGGGCTTCAAAATTGCACGCAGCCAACCTCTGCCACGAACTGGCACGTTGTGCCACTGTCCTGTATTTCCTCGTACTGATGGCTCATGCATGTGCTAACTCATATTAGATCAACTTTATACTTTTATGTCAGGCATGCAGCATTACATGGAAGAACTTAAGGAAATCCTGAATTCTAGCCCTGCCTGTGTTATTGAACTGCTGTGAAGAAGGAATTAAATTCTTCAGTCTTCAGGCTGCTTCCATGCAAGGACACCATAAATCTTACAAGAAATGTACATACAAAGTTCATTCCTGTTTGGCAAGTCTGACTTGAGACAAGTACTATTCTTTATTATTCTTCATTTATATGAGAAATGAATATATTCCCTAGTGTCTTGGGCCTACTTTCAGAAGCAGGAATGATAGGGTGGGGTCTATCCAACACCTTCTTCTTGAGCTCTGTTTTTCCTGGAAAAGGCAGGGACCTGCTAGGTCCTCTCAGCAGAAGGCTAAGTAGTTCTTTGCTGGCCACAAACAGGCAGAAACTGGGAGTGGCATTGATGCAGGGTGGACATGAAAGCTGATGCAAAACACTGGCTCTGCTCAGGTGTAAGTGGCTTTACACCATACACAGCAACGAAGAACAGGGCCTGGACAGGGCTGTGACTACTGCCCTTCTCAGCACGCGTAAGGCGACAGTGCCCGTGCAAGACCAAATGCAACCACATGCCAAGACCAAGTTAGCTTTTCAATGGACTATATCCCATATGTGATCTTGAGCTATAGATGAACTACGCATCTCCCACAAAGTAGAAATTACAGTTATTTAGGATATCGGGGAGCAAGGAGAAGCCTTACTACTATCTAAAGCAGAAAAGGAGCTAAGGGAGCAGTCTGGCCCAAACTTCAAATCAATAGGATCAAACCTTGTTAAATCCCTGCTTGCTTCACAAAGAAGAAATGTCACAGCTCTTCCTTGTGTATGGGGGATTATTTAAAGAATTGTAAAAATGGTTACACGCTGAAGGACCTCTCTTGCAGGGTTTCCATATGACTGAGTCTATGGGCATGACTGGAGGAATTTCTGCATTCAGACCAAGTCTGAGAAAGATTAATTTCTGCATGCACTTCTAATTGCTCATTAGGGCTGCAGGAGTATGAAGAACAATTGTGCACGAGTACGTGTAAAATTGAGATGCTGAATTCATTTCAACCATTCTCTTGTAAGTAGCATACATTTGCATTTCACAAATGTATGTATGAATCTTGCACGGACACACATGGAAAGTAAGCTTTCCTGCTTAGCTCTTTCATACAGCTTTCATGTTGGTATAAAGGCACAGAAATCCCCCCAAACCTCTCCTACTGCCTTTCCTGTCAGGTGATTTGTGACCAGATGGAGACAGGAGTCAAGACTGGATTCACCACTTTGTCCGACATAAATGACTCGGGTAACTATCGGACCTCATCCACTGGAGTTAGGACCTTTAGCACTTAAATAAACACTAAGCCCACAAACAAAAGCAACTACTAATTATCACTCTAGGAAGGATACTTTAGTGAGGCTCATATGCTATCGAGGGACATTTTCTAAATGAGGTGACCAAATGTTGCCAGCTGCCAGCACACCGACCCCACCAGCAGGAGGAACCTCCAGCTTCTCCATCAACCAGCTCATTCAGCTCAGCCACAAGACGGGCATGATTCAAGTACCTCTCCAAAGAACAACACTGCTCTGGATGCTGGCTCGGCAGGAGGAAGGAACGACTGGAGCTAAAAGAGAAATGAAGGGCAGCGACGTCTGGCAGTCAACAAAGGGTTCCAGAGAGATTAACCCCAAACATGAGAATAACAATCAAAGGTATTGTTAGCAATCAGTATGGCTCAGCTCAATAACTGGCAGGATACTGCTAAAAAGCTCAGTAAAATTTATGTCAGAGGCAATTTCTGACAAAGGAGGAAATAGAAGCAGCGTGGCAACAACACTACAAAGGTTTGTTGGTGAGCTTACTTCTACAGCTCACTTAATACTAAGTGAAAAAAAAAATGAGTTAAAAATTTGAGACGTACAAAAGTGTTTTGAAACCATAGCTTTACAATGCCTCTGTGTTAAACCAAACAAGACCTTCTAAATTTAAGCAACTGAAGCGCTTCTGGTATCTAATGTCTGTCTTTAAGAGTAAGCTCTGATTGTTTCCCAACTTTTCAGTAACTATGTCATTTTATTGTTATTTGCTGATTCAAAGTTCTTACAGGACTTTCCTTTAAATGTATATATATTTGTATGCAGTGGTATACTTATCAAAATATATCACTTTTATTCCAGCGTCATTGTAGAGGTTTATCTTCAAATGTCAGTATATTCCTACTTCAAGTGTATTTCAAATACACCTCTTTTACTCATAGCATACAGCAAGAGCAAAATGCAGCCTTGTTTATATTTGGGAAAAAAAAAAAAAAAAAAAAAACAGCCTATTTTGAACAGTAAAAAGCATGGATAGTCAGTAACACGAGAGGAAACAGTACTGGTTTACCATTGTGCTGCTGGCCAGAACCCCAGGAGGTAGCTAACCTGGAGAAAAAAAGAAATGATGGCAGTACTGCTTGTTACTAATAGCCAACGATACTAGTACTCAGCAGGAATCAGCATCTCAGAGTATGATGCTTTCTTGGCTGTCTCATTTCAAGACAAAACGTAGGTCTGCTTGTATTTTAAATATATTTCCAGTCCGCAGTCAGATGCTGCTGTCTTCTGACGCACCTCCACGGTCTTACAGGGAGACTCTGCTACGACGGTTTTAGCTAGCAGCAGCAAGGGAGGGCGAGAAGTAAGAAGGGAAGTACTGCACGAAAGCTCTTCTGTCGTGGCAGGTGCTGGAAATATTTAGCGTGGGCATTAATTAGGCATTACTGTAACGCTTTCAAGTCTGGGAGCTGGTGGTGTTAAGTACACAGTGAAAACAGGAGACTTTGTATGAGAAGGTATTACTCTGACTCCACACACCTCGCGGTTCACAATCAAACAATCGAGTTACACCTGAAATGCCAGACCCTGCGCTGCCATCACTCGTTCTGCCTCTGCAGCTTCTTCAAAGACACGGCATGACAGGATGCTGTGATGGGAACATATGTCAGCTTTTATGACAGAGTTCCTCCGTCATCTGATCCGCGAATTACCAATATCAGCAGCAGTCTTTTTTCCCAACTTGAACATTATCTGAGAGCCACTGTCTTACGGCAGATGGTGGGGGAGCAGGCTCTGGAGCATTAATACAGTTGTCTCACAGCACTTCTCTACTGAATATGGAGATTAGATGGTCTTCTAAGATACCAATTTATTTCATTTCCTGACATTCATGCATTGTAGGGGCAAGGCAGTACACTTTGTCACAGCAGTACCATGTTCCCAAAGTACAGACATATTTACTTAGCCTGTGAATCAGCTACAGATTTACAAAGCCTGGCATGACTACGCCTACAACCTCACTGCTAAAAGGTGTCTTTTTACACACGGAAATAGCTAGCTGCTGCACTTATCCCAGCATAACTTCTCAGACAAGACAGGGGAAGTTCACATAGCTCAGATTATGGTGCTCGATCCATTTAGAAAAGGCTTCTATGATGCATTTCTCCTGAGAGAAAGAACCAGGATTTTTACTCCAACAAACAACAGCCAGAGGCTGTCAAGTCAGAGAGCAAGCAAGAGGGACGGGGCCACTGGTAAAGTTACGTGAAAATCTGCACCTGCAGAGACAAAGAGGAGAGGAGCTGCCCACCGGACTGAGCACTTGGACACAGAGATATCAGCTTGCAGTGGCTTCACAGCCCCTTTTCCTTTCAGAGAATTAGTTCAAGGGAAGGAAGAAAGAAGGGCAAACATATGTAAAAGTTTTCTTCCTTCTACTGGCATCACTGGGAATGCTGGAAGGAAATTCAGAAAAGGAAACGTTTATTGCTGAAGTCATACCAGAAATGAACTTTTTGCGTGTTGCTCTGGCCACCGAGCACATGCTGTAGGCATCTTCTATGATAGATGTTCTGTGCGAGACCTACAAATAAAAGAAATGGCATACGCTATTGGGAAGCAAGAACTTTATATAAATCACTTTACGAGCCAGCAGATAGATCTGAATGCACAGGTGGTGAGTGAGAAATGAACAAGCAGAAGGCCTGGGAACAGTGCCTAGTGAATTTTGGGAAGGCACTTGGAGGCCTCTCAGGCACATCTGAGTTTTCACTTGCATCTTCCATGTAAAATACAGCATGGGGCTACAGCATGCTCCTATGTGAAATCCAGCATCTAAACGCCAGCCTCACACACCAGACCAGGCAGAGAGCTGTTGCTTTTTTATTTTTTTGAATGAAAAGGAACCCTGAAGATTGTCCTTTACTTGACACTCCTTTGGAATCCTGCGTCCAGTTTTAAGCCCAGTACAAAATAAACAAACTGAATTATTCAGGAGGGGGCAGGCATTTAGATGGCTAGGGGGCGGGAGCATGAGGGGAGAATCTGCTTGGTTTCCTCACCTATCTAAGGTTATGGAAAAGATGGAGCCAGACTCTTCTCAGCAACAAACAGCAAAAGAATGATGCGCAACCCCTGCCAGGTCAAAAAAGGAAACTTTGCATTAGATAGAAGAAAAAAATCCTCACCCCAAGCATGGCTATGCACAGCAACAGGTACCCAGAGACACTGAAATCTCGCTCTTCGGAGACTTTCAAAACGCAATTAGACAAGGACCTGACGCCTGCCCTGCTGCGAGCAAGGAGCTGGAACAGACTTCTACGATCCTGCTCCAAAACACATTCCTTTACGACCTATACCCACATCGCCAATTTTACTTCACTTTTCATGGCTATTTAGTGTTAGATGCTGGCACCAATTTGAAACTCCAGTTCACGGAAGATGTTGGCATTTGGCAATTACTTTTCATTTTGACCAAAAGCAAAATATCTTTTTTTTTTTTTTTTTACTTTTTTTTTTGGTAAGATTACAGAAAGTTAAACATTGATTTTCAAATATACTTCTAATGTTCAATTTAATGATTTTTGTTCACAGATTACTTTTCAAAACGACCATGAATATAATAGCATCGGGAGCCTCCTGAATGCTAACTTCGTTATTTATGAGGAAGATTGCTTTATTCTTCTGTAGGTGTAAGGGGAAGATGTGGCTTATTTTATTTCAATCTATCATGTACTGTAAGTCGTGGCAAACTGCCTTTTATCTTCTCCTGCCTATTTATTGAGAATGTAGTAGAGACATGAAAAGCTAAGGCTGCTGAACATGAAAACATCTTTCATCAAGATGTTCATTAGCTATTGATTTAAATAGCTGTTTCTAAGGAAGAAAACATCTTCTAGGCATCCTTTTGGGCATAACTGCTCAATTTTTCCTGAACAATGATTTCACGATTCCTTTACTTCCTCAGTGAGCAGCCCTCGCTAAAGAGGCCTTAGTTTCTTACGTGGAAAAAAAGGTTATTGAGGTTGGGGAGGGGGTGGGGATGAAGATTAAAAATAAATATATACACACCTTTTGGTCTTTCTTTATACCATCTGAATGCAGAAAGAGACATCTACCCCTGTCTTTTCCTGTATTCAGGCAGAAGTCCACCCCACAGGCAAGCTGCAGATAAACCCAAACAAGACGGTCTGGTACTTTTCTTACTTTTTTTCTTCACAGACCAGAAATCTGTAACATGATGTGTGAATAAAAGCTGTGAGAAACCTTTGTCAAGGTTTCATCTTCAGCTCCCAACACGGTCAAACTTATGAAAACTTTCCCAAGTGATCAGGTACCAGTAACAGCTAACATCTGAAGCTAACTTTTCTATCAGTCATGTGTGGCATGTTTCAGAAGCGTAGAATTGTAATTTTGTCACAGAACGGTTTGGATTGTGTTACAACATGAACCCTGACACAGTCTGCCCAGTGTATGCGACTTCAACCAAATGTGTTCTTCTTCCTGATCTTTGTCATGCTCTAAATACCAATAAATAAATAAATATTTTAAAAGGCAACCTTTTGGAAAAAGCACATTGTTTTAATATCACTTTAACACCAAGGCACACAAGTGCGATTTCACTTGGTTAGCATTAAGACAAACATCTCTGTGCACGAGAGCTTTTGCTTAGTGCTGTTTATGAAACTACAGCGTGATTTCAAATAATTCTACTTCTAGTTGGTCAATTACTTGAAGGCAGGTGTGTTAAAATCCTTCAAAGTAAGAAACACAAATGATTTTTTGCAACCTGCAGCCCAAAACACGACTAAGGGCGTCAAATTTCTCAACGTTCAAATGTGATCCACATCTGAACTTGGATATTGTTATAAGGAAAATGAATTTTCTTTTTCACTGTTGTTATTGCCTGCCATGCATCACAGCATTCGCCTACTCTGTGGCGTAATTTGGTGTAATTGGCAGTCTCCAGAGGAAAAAAGACAACTGGAATACAGCAGGAAGACAATGAGGTCACCGTATAGGTCAGGAAATTAAGTATATTCAGTAACTTCACACCTGTTCTTGCTTTGCCTTTGTTTTCACCAACTTCTGAAATCACAGCAGAAGTTACAAATACTACACAATTTTTCCCCATTTCCCCCATTACAAAAGCAAAAGGCAGACAGTCCCTTCTTATAACTCACATCCCAAGTTAAGTATTATTAATACTCTTAATATATCACTAATGGTAAGTCTACAAAACATAGCCTTCTATAAAACACGTTACATAAACCACTAACATCAGGTTCTCAGCGCAGCCGCACTATCAAAGCTGCAAGTATATAACAACTTGAAGAAGCAAGAGGCATGTCTTTTTCTAGACAAAAATAATGACAATTTTCTACGAAGACCCTCATGGAACCCATTAATATATTTATAAAATCATTTAGCCCTCACCACATGATCTCAATATAGCATCCACTCATCTCTAGCCAACGCAGCTGAGGAAAAGAACACAAGCTGTTCTATTTGCCTCTTGCACTGCTGCCACAGCGCAGTCTAATAGGGATATACAGTTCTACATTTTCAGACTTCATCTTTTCACATTTCTAAACAGATAACGTGACTATGTGCATGTACACGCATGCATCTTTACAGTTACATGCCCATGGTGAAGGCATTATAACTTACTGTGAACAGTACCGAAGATAGCTTACGCTCCGTTTGACAGCCTCAGAGATCCTAAGAAACAGCTGGAGGTAGATGAAACGTTGAGAAGAGCCGACAGCTTCTTCTTGGAGGGTAAATTGGAGACTGACGTGGAGGGTAATCTTCTTGGAGACTGACGTGGCAAAATAAATTTTAAAAGTCCTTCTGCAGCAAAAGAGCAGTTCGCGTATGGGACAGTCTTTGTAAGATGTCACACATACCTGAGCAATTGCCCTTGCCCTTGGTCCCTTCAGGAACCAGAAACGTTCTGAGTGATCAGAGGGAAAGCATACGTGGTTCAGACATACCCATGTACAACAGGGTCACAGAAGCCCTATTTCATTATAAAACCCCGTTACTTGAGCACTAACAAAGCTTGAGGTTGCAAATATTGTTGTTAAAATAATAAAAGGTTCTAGTAGTTTATCATATCTCCTACAGGAATACAAGTCCTCTCAGATTTCCTAACCCACATCACTAAGGAGACAAAGTAAAGATCTTACTTGACCTAGCTCTTTTTGCATCATTGAAGTAAAGATATTTACAATTTCAAAGTCAGCTCAGACATGTTTTTATTTCCATCATGTAGACATAAAAATCTGAAGTCTTATTAATTCCTTGCTGTCTGAAACGAAGCTTTGCAAATGATTATCATTTCTTCTTTTTCCACCTATTGCTAAAGACGCCCTAGCTTTATGCATTACGGATTAGCTATGTTTATCAGCACAGCCACGATTTATTCATCCAGGCCAAACGAAATTTCACAGAAGCCAAAATTCTGGTAGATCTTTGCAATCTGCATTTCTTCACCTGCACTTCTATGAAGCTATTTATCTTACGTCTGTTCCATATGCATAGCAGAAATGGTTTATAGATCCTTTTCCCTTCGACACACATTGTATTGGACTGAGTTTCCCCTACATTATTGCGTTCTGCTACTGCTGCCTTTTGGTCAGCAGAATTCCCTGCTCAACTCCCACTCCTTCCGAAACACAACCTCCCTACATTCAATAAGAAAATTTGAGTTTCTGCTCCAAGTCTACCCTTACCTGTACATTTCCAGTAGGTATTATGGCATAAGCACAGTTCAAAATTATCCTTACAGACCTGAGATCACATTCCTTTTTTTCAACCCAATTCTCTTCAGAATTGCTCTTTTACTTTAAGAATTGCTTTACAGGAGGAGTGTGTGGAGGGTAAGCAAGACTGCTTCCCCAACTTGTCAGCAGTCAACACTTGCATCATAAGCAAGAATACTGTTTTTTCTAGTACAAGCTGATAGCCAATGAATCATCATAACATGAAAAATAGGCTAAAATAATTCCATCCAACTGCATAGAAAGGCCTTGCTTGGTTTTCTGAATCTCGTGACCACATCAGCAATGAGAAAAAAAATGTACTCTAATGCACCAATATGTATGCATGTTTAAAAGGTAAAGGAAGAGCTGTCTTGACTATCCAAAAGGAAAATAAACACACAAGGAAAACTGAATGGGTATGAAGAGCCACTTAACTGTACTTCAGAGTCTGTCTGTACATCCTGCTATTTAAAAAGCAGCCATTGCTTTTCCAGTCCTCCCATTCCACTTTCTGACCTGAATCTCCTCGTAATAGCCGAGACCTACAGTACAAGAGTCTTTGACAGTCATGCAGTTACTCTTTTTTAATCGTCTGGGTATCTGCTCGTGTCTTTCCTCAAGTGCAGTTTGAAAACAAGCATACTTGTATACTTTTAGTATAATGAATATTGAGCAGTTTAACAAATAGTAGTTTAATAAACAAATCCAGCCCTTTTTCTGGAGTTAACACAGGAACATGACCAGCACGGCTAACAAACCTGAGTTTTGTTTTTAACAATGCCCTTGTTACCACCACATGTTTGTACACCCTATTTTGCTTCTCCCATGCACAACGACATCTTTTGGCATAAAATTATATAGCAATGTGCAGTATAAAAGAAACCGGTTTAAACTGTCAAATGGCTTTTACTCAGAAATGTGGTTATACACGGAAAGCACGAGTATGATGCTTTAATTGTGCTGTGTTGGAATAGGAGGGGAAAGAAGAAGTTAAGACTGTTTCCATTTCCATATACAAATTTTATTTCAATACCTGTTTTCTAAGTGTACAGATACAATGACCCATGACAGACCTTAAGATCTGACCACATAGAAAATTGAGTTCATTCTGTATTAGAGACAAAGTTGAAAGGACTTCAACAGATGACAGGAAGCTTCCCCATTTTCTCTCCAAGAACAACCAGGATCCACCGTATTTTTGGTCCAAGACGTATGCTTTAAGTTGGCAGCTGAGTCTATGAACGAGTATATTTACCCCAGATGTGCAGCATAAATACAGAAGCAATAAAAAGAAGACTCATGACCAAAACTGGAACAGGCCCACTAAAAATAAAGAAAAAAATGAATTAACATAAAAAGCCAAAAAAAAAATAGTCTCCTTTGTCCAAAAGCCAGTCATTACCAGCCAAACAAATCATCAATTCATATGCAATTGTAAGAGAAAACTTATTCCATTCCCACAGAAATACCATAGGAGACAGAGAAATGAGACAGCCACCTTTATCAAAAAATTGCTGCTGCCATTATGCTTTTAATGATAGTTATGTAACAGGGCACGTAAAACAACAAAGCACAACCACAACCCCCCACTTACTTAGAACTTAATCGTTCATTACTAGTTATCATTGCAGAAAATCATCATCTGCGTCTACGGAGCAGAGATGTAGTAAGATACAAGAAACAACAGAGTCCTCTAGCGGCTAGTCAAATTTTGGCCTAAAATTCACATTATTTTTTTTTCCCCACATAGGTTTTACATCACTCAAAGACATTGGGACTGCTGGTTGTTTTTTGTTTGTTTTTTTGAAAGAGGTAATACCGAATGTCAAAAGTCAGTCCTAAAACCATTACCTGAAGTGTACAATTTAACAGGTTTCTTAAACTTTTTTTCCTTCTCACTTCACCTATTGTTAGAAACTGCATAGCGATGTTTTTTGAGAACAGTTTAATCTCAGGGTGCATGTTGAGAGACTAAATTAGCTGTTTCACACTGTTGTGACACAACAATTAACACACGCCATGACAGGCACTCAGCACTGCTTCGTACCACTTACTTCATACAACCTTGCATCAGATTTATAATGTTATACTGGGAGAAATGCTGTGAACTCTCTCAACCAGCCTTCCAGCCACCCTTTACAAATTACCCTTCAGGTTACCTTTCACAAGGAGGTAAATGTTACTTGAACACAAAGTGAAACTCAAAGTTGATCGAAACCATCTACTAACAATTTTCTACCAGATCAGAATTGTCATCTTCCCTTGAGTTCTAGCAGTAATAATTGATCATGCTTAGTCTTCTTTGAGCATGAGGACCGTGAACAGAGACATAAACCACTTATAAAAAAAAAAAAAACACAACACAACGTGCAAAATAAAAACTCTGCACGCACAATAACTACACAAGCAGTCCCTATTAAGGGGAATCTTTCACTAAGCAACAGAACTTACTTGGCAGTTTTATACATACTTGAAGTTTAAGTCCTACAGAGACAAGCGTGATACCAGTTGCACAAAAAAAATCATCTGAGCCTTTAATGTTTAAGCTACTCTTGGCCTAAGGCACACAGCAATAGATAAATCTGTTTGCCTGAAAGGCGCACTACCAACTCGAACAGAGTAAATGGAAATAAGCTGTGGGGTGGGGGCTGTTTGTGTGTTTGGTTGCTTGGTTGAAGTGTGCAGGTTACATTGCTCCCACCACAGAAAACTCAGGCGTCCAACACTGACGTGTAACTCACGTCCTCCAGACAGCCTGCTTAAACCCTGGAAACCTCCTTCAAACACCTTGATCTTCTCATCTCACCATGCCCACACAGTTAAATAAATAATAAACCTGACTTAGGCACCTCTAAAAATCTAGTGTTGTGCCTTTTGTAAGGCTACATACCCCACATCCAATTTTATATTATGACTCCACAGCAAACTCTGCTTATAGCTCTTCAAGCAGCAAAGTTTAAGATGCAGCAACCAGTGGTATCAAGCACCACATGAAGTGAACTAAATTTGGTTTTAAGTCTTTTTTTGAAAGCACAAATACTTATGGTAAGTATTAAACAGAAACAATCCTGTCCCACAGATTTCCCACAGCTCCTTTTGCTAGCATTGTTTTTAAGGATGCAAAATATGCACAACATCTTGTTGTTAGAGAGAAATGTACTTTCCTGAGACAAAACACAAAACATCTCATCTGCAGCAGAGTATTCCTGATCGTGACTAGCATGAAATAACCTATTCTCAGATGCCTTATGTATTTTTCCTAATAATTAAGAGCTCTTATTTTAAGCACAGGGAAAAGAGCAACTCCCTTCTCCCCCCAAAAAAAGAAATCTCAGGCTAAGCTTCTGTAGTGCTTTATGCAGCAGCAATCACAGCTTCTGCTGCATCACTTAACTGAGGCAACCACAACCTGTCCATAACCCATTTTCATTTTTAAGCCTACTGAAATAGGACAGAGATGATAGCAATGGGATGGATGACACAGCAAACAAAAAGCTGTAAGCTAGCAAGAAAGATGCTCCCAGTGGGAACAGGTTGCCCAGAGATGCCCCATCCCTGGAGGTGTTCAAGATCAGGTTAGATCAGGACCTGAGCAACCTGGTCTAGTGGGAGGTGTCCCTGCCCATGGCAGGGGGGTTGGAGCTGGATGGGCTTTAAGGTCCCTTCCAACCTGAGCCATTCTGTGATGTGATTCTATGATTGTGGTCTAGAAAATGTTACAACTAGTGTGTAAGTGATGTGTAAAAGTCAGCTGGTTTTACAAACATGTCATCCATTAAAACCCTGGCCATAGAGCCACCCATGGTAGCTTACAAAAAGCACCGCTCCAAAACCTTCAAACTCAGAACCACTGGTTTGCAGCCTAAGTAAAAGGGGAAAAATCTGCCTTACTGACCTGCTTGTATTGATGATTAGCACAATGCACCATACAGGACTGACAACTCATCGGCAAAAAGAAACTTCACAAGGAAACTTACTGAAGTTAGTAAAGCTACAGTGACAGCTTGCATCACTGTTTTGTTGAAGGAGTTCTAATGAACAACAGAATGTGATTTTTTTTCAGCTTCATTTTATTCTTTTTTTTTTTTTTAATTGAGCTTTAGTAGACCAAACAATACAGAAAATATCTGCCTTGATTACTACATAGACGCGCCCTACAACACTACTCTCGCTCATTTTCTTTTTACTGTCTTTGCTTCGCCTCCTCTCTGGATTCAGAACGGACAAAGTGAGACTGCAGTAGCAGAACACCAATTCTCTTTGGTTGCTTGCTGTTGCCTGTTTGTTAAAACTGTTAAGCACATATGAAAATGGGAACAGAAGACAATTACAGAGGGAGGATGTTCTTGGAACAATCACTACCTAGACTACCACGAGCCCTTCTCTGAACATTGTTCCTACAGACAGCTGCAGCATTCTTAAAGAACCCCAAAATCAAATCCTAATGGATTCTAGAAAAAATTAGTAACTGGTGTACTTCAGGGTATCCCCCAAGTATATTGGGCCTCTTCAGTCCAGTAACACAAACCTACAGGCTGTGAAACAGAACTCTACAAGAAGCTATTAAGTATTAGGCCGCCAAGTTAGGTTGGGAAACTGACGTGGATAACTCTAACTGTCCTGAGACTAAGAACATAGGCTCTCTTTACAGCATAAGGGATTAGAAGGTTGTTTAGCAAGCTTAGCTAAACAAGTTGATTTTTTCATATTTTTTTAAGTGAAAATACATTAAACTCTACAATTGCGTTGCACATCTTTTATATCGTGTTCTCAAGAGGGGGTGAAGCATCATGACACGCGTATTGGTAGAGAAAAAAAACTGTTTAATTAAGAAAAAACAGCTTATATCGTAATTGTACAACTATTTATGGTGCCTAAATTCACTGTATATGCAGTAACTTTTCCTGATTTCAAAGAGATTGCTTGGAGTCCCAAAAGACCAGCTGAGTCTAGGCACCGATAAAACAGAGCTTAGATCTACTTTTAAAAAGGAATTAGGATTGTAGCCACTCTGCCTCTAAATCTACAGGTTAAATACTAGATTTCCTGCCAAATCCACCTAGGCAGCCCCCAGTTCTGCCTTCCCCCGCGGGCTGCAGCGGCGATCCCTCAGCCCAGCCGCTGCAGGCCCAAGCGCTGACGTGTCCCTGCCACCCCCACGCCCCACTCACACTTTGAGGCCGGGCGAGTCCTCGGTGTAGAAGCGCCACATCCCGCCGGTCCCCGTGGACGTGGCACGGCCTGCGCTCCTGGTCCCGCAGCTGGCATTCTTCCTGCGGGGCACAGCGGGGCGAGACAGACCCCCACACCCGTCAGGGACCCGCACCCGCTACCAGCCACCCCTACGCGCCCCGAAACCCCTCAGGGCCGCGGCAGCAGGGTCCTGGCCGGGGCCCGAGCCCTCACGCCCCGTCAGCCGCCCCCTACCTCTGCCTGACGGTGGAGCCGGCGGCGCGGGGGGCCACGGCTTTGCTGGGCGAGCGGCCGGAGGTGCCCACGTTGGTGGCGCTGGGGCTGGGCCCGGGCTGCGGAGAGAAGACAGGGGAAGGGGTGAGAGGGGAAGGGGTGAGAGGGGACGGAGGCGGCGGGGAGGGCGCCCGGGGCAGGGTCCGCCCGTGGTGGCGGCGGGGCGGCCGCGGCCCCTCACCATGATGGCGGCGGCGCTCCTCAGGCGCTGTGCGCGGCCCCGCCGCCGTGCGCGCCGCCGCCGCCCGCCGGCCCCGCCCGCCGCCGGGCGCCAGAGGCTGACGTGGCGCCGGGGAGGCGGCCGCCGGCAAAATGGCGGAGCGGGAGGGCGAGGAGGGAGGAGGAGATGGGGGGGCTCCGTCCGTGCTCTTCCTGCACCCGGACCTGGGGCTGGGCGGCGCGGAGCGGTTGGTGGTGGACGCGGCGCTGGCGCTGCAGGCGCGGGGCTGCCGGGTGCAGGTGTGGACGGCTCGCTACGAGCCCGAGCGCAGCTTCGCCGAGACGCGGGGGCTGGCGGTGCGCCGCGCCGGGGGGTGGCTGCCGCGCAGCCTGTGGGGCCGCGGGCACGCCGTGTGCGCCGCGCTCCGCATGGCCTTCGTGGCGCTCTACGTGCTGCTGCTCAGCGGGGAGCCCGTCGACGTCTTCGTCTGCGACCAGGTGCGGACGGCTGCTGGGGTCCCCTTCGGGCCTGCTGGGGGTGGGGAGGCTCCTGGGGAAACCCCAGCGTTTGGGGGGCGTGGGGTGGGGAGCGAGGGAGCGGGCGCTCTGGTGCCCTCCTAAGAAGCGTTAGTTCTTGGGAGACGGCTTTCAACTCACCTCTTCCCCCTAACACAAATAATAAATGTGTCATCTTGTTCTGTTTCCCGTGGCTGCGCTAGGTGTCCGCCTGCATTCCTATCCTCAGGCTGGCCAGAACCAGAAAGAAGGTTTTGTTCTACTGCCACTTCCCCGATCAGCTGCTGACCAAGAGAGAGTCGTTCCTGAAGCGAATCTACAGGATACCGCTGGACTGGCTGGAGGAGTACACGACCGGCATGGCAGACTGCATCGTTGTGAACAGCAACTTCACGGCTAACGTGTTCAAGGAAACGTTCAAGTCCTTATCTCACATAAACCCTGATGTCCTCTATCCGTCGCTCAACATCAGTAGCTTTGAAACGATAGTTCCGGTAGACATAGCTGAGCTGATTCCTAAAAAGAAAAAGTTCTTGTTTCTTTCCATTAATAGGTACGAGAGAAAAAAGAATTTAGCGTTGGCTCTCGAAGCTTTGCATGAGCTTCAAGGAAGACTTGACTCTCACGACTGGAATGAAGTTCATTTGGTTATGGCAGGTGGCTATGATAAAGCAGTTCTGGAAAACGTGGAACACTATGAAGAGCTAAGGAGCATTGCAACTAAGCTTAACATTAATGACCATGTCACTTTTCTGAGATCGTTCTCAGATGAACAGAAAATCTCTCTTCTTCGTAACTCTGTGTGCGTGCTCTATACACCAAGTAATGAACACTTTGGCATTGTTCCCCTGGAGGCAATGTACATGAGGTGCCCAGTTATAGCAGTCAATTCAGGTGGTCCTTTGGAATCCATCTTACATAACGTTACTGGATTTCTGTGTGATCCTCTGCCGACAGAATTTGCTGAGGCCATGGAAAAGATTGTGAGAGATCCTCTCTTAAAGGATGCAATGGGTGCAGCTGGGAGAGTTAGAGTTACGGAAAAATTTTCCTCAGGAGCATTCTCAGAACAGCTGTACCAATACATATGCAGATTAACACAATAAAATTATATTCCCATATTGCGTTTTATACTTTTGTATCTGTGACGTGTATAGGGGGGCCAGTATTCAATGTGATTATGATGACAAACCTGGTACTTGTGAATTTTCTGGTTATATTTTGTGTGCTGCCTTATGTCACTTGATTTAAAAAAAAAAAGGTGGAGAAGGAAATGTTTCTTACAGAAAGGTTGAGATTTTCATGTTTTTGCCAATATATGAACTCTTGCGTGCAGTACCTTGGATAAATGCATAGTTCAAATAGCAGTGAGTTACTGGGACATCTGGGACATTATTGCACATACTACTTCAAGACTGGATGGTTAACTCAGTTTACAAAATACGCATTTGTGTAGATAAGCACAGCTTTATTTTTCTGTAAGACTCTATTTCAAATTTGTATCATCAATAATTTGTAAGTGAAAGACCTCTCAGCTATGGTATGGAGGGGATTGCACAGTCCAACCGTGTGTTTAAGAAAATAAACACCATCCTTAGGGATGTGAATGGTATGTGGTGGTTTTTTTTGTTTTGTTTTAATACCCTTTTACTGTGCCTTTTTTTCTAAAATTACATCATCTAGTCACACTGGGAATTGTAAATGAGCAAACAGGTATGTGAGTAAGAGGAAGGTGGGATGAGAAAACCAAGGCCATTAAACTACTTGAAGCAAAAATGTTTGTCCTGAAATTTTACATCAATGCAGATGCTTAGTATGCTTAAGGATGTAATTTGAAGAGTTTCTGGTTTGTAGAAGCATAAATGATATTTATTGAATGTTTCTTTATATTCTAAATTATAGAAAACACATTTATAAAAGTTGATCATCTGAAATGTGCAATAAAGATGGATTTTGTTTTGCCTGTTTCAGTGGTAAGTTTTTGTTAAAATATTTCTGAATAGTTTAGCTGGGGGGGGGACAGCAACCACATACTTTTCTCCCAAAGCAGGGATTTGATATGACAATTTGACTTTCTTGTTGGCTGGTTGTGTTTGATTGCTTCCAAGAATAGTACTGTGTTTTAAGCAAATAATATCTTTTTCTGTCTACCTCTGTTTTAGCACATCTGTATTGGTTGGTTGTTGGATTTCCAATAATACACTTACGCAATTCATACAGTTGAATTGTAAATCTGAAAATGGACTGAGTAACAATAGTTTCCCTGTTGTTTTTTGTTTGGTTGGTTTTTTTTGAAGTCCAGTTTTATCAACAAAATAGCATTTTGTGGTCTGCATTCCATGATTTGCTTTTGAGAAAAAGTTCTGTGAATTTTTGCATTTTGTACTCAACAACAGAGAAGGGAACTCCTTCTGTTACTAAGGAATGTAACCAAGGTCTCAGTATAAAGCTTTTATTTAAGGTGAAACAAAAAATCTATGAAGAAATTCTGTTCTTGTCTTCAGAAAGTTGTGATGCTATAATGGTTATTCATCATGGCTTGGGAACAGGTAATCTGATAGGACTGATTTTCAACCTTTCTAATCTAATGAGAAGCATTGACAAGCCCTGATCTAGTATGTTTGCTGGCTATTCCTGTATTTGTGTGCCTTCCCCACCCCTTAATCCTTGTAAAGCAGAAGTTTTCTTAAACCTTTAAGTTAACTTCTTCAGGATGCAGTCACTGAAGGGCCTGGAAAGAAGCATGAAAATTACGGTTGTTGATGTTAACACCTTAGTGACATACTTGGCCGGGGGTTTTAAGCTGCAGTGAGAAGGGTTGAGATGGTTGGAATTGATTTGCATGGCTGGCTTAATTTATGTTACATTCTCCTTTCCAAGTTGCACAGGTGTTAACTTAGAACCTAAGGTACATCAATGCACACCTGCCTGTCTACCTGCAGGGGTAGCTCTGGTCACAGATCCTGTCCTGGTCCCAGCATTCAGAAAGGAGGACCTGTCTTTCAGAAGGGAGAGTCACAATTCAGTCCTGGAAAAAAAAAAAAAAAAAAAAAAAAAAAAAAAAAAAAAAAAAAAAGTTAATCATCTGAGTTCTGAGTGCATGCTGTAGGTCAAGGAGGAAGCAGCCCATCCAATGTCCAGCAGGAAAGTGTGGTTACCAATACAGAAGATTTGCTCTGCCTTTTCAGGCACAGAAACAGGAATTTTCTGTGAAGTGCCAGTGGTGTAAACTCTGTTTCAGGGCTCTAGCTTCAGTAGGCACCTCTACCTCTACCCACTGATGCAGGAGCTCCATTTAATCATAGAATCATAGAATATCCCAAGTTGGAAGGGACACACAAGGGTAATAGAGTCCAACTCCTGGCTCTACATAGGACCACCCAAAAATCAGACCCTATGTCTGGGAGTGTTGACCAAACACTTCTTGAACTCTGGTGGGCGCAATGTTGTGACCACCGCCCTGGGAGCCTGTCCCAGTGCCCGACCTCCCTCTGGGTACAGATCCTTTCCCTAACCCCCACCCTGACCCTCCCCTGTCCCAGCTCCATGCCGTTCCCTCGGGTCCTGTCGCTGTCCCCAGAGAGCAGAGCTCAGCGCCTGCCCCCCCGCTCCCCTCGTGAGGGAGCTGCAGGCCGCCATGAGGCCTCCCCTCGGCCTGCTCTGCTCGGGGCTGAGCAAACCAAGGGACCTCAGCTGCTCCTCATGTGTCTTGCCCTCTAGACCCTTCACCATCTTTGTAACCCTGCTTTGGACACTCCCTAATGTTATGCCCTTCTTATACTGTGGCACCCCAAACTGCACACAGTACTTCAGGTGAGGCTGCACCAGCACAGAGCAGAGCAGGACAGTCCCTTTCCTCAACCAGCTAGCAATGCCATGCCTGATGCACCCCAGGGTACAGTTGGCTGCCAGGGGACACTGCTGACTCATACTCAACTTGCTGTTGACCAGAACCCCAGATCTTTTTCCCTCTAAGCTCAAACCTTGGCCTTAAGACCTTTCCCTGCCCTTTCCCAGCCCTTTCCTTCAGGTCTAGCCCTGTGCCCTGCAGCTCCTGTTGACTGGAAGTTAGGGATTGCATTTGGATTTGACCTGTCATCTCACATTTACCTGATGGTCACTGGCTGGCCTGTGACCAGAACCTCTTACCATCACCAGGCTGATAGGTTACAGGCTGTGAGATCGCTTTCCCTGCATGATGTGGCATCCCTCAGCTCTCAACTGTTGTCCCTTGTGGAGCAGCCCCAGTCCTGCTGCTTCTTGACAGGTAGTTTGGTTCTTCTCAAGCCTTGATCCATCATGAAGCCTGGCCCTCAGGTTGTAAGCATCTGGCCCTTAAGACTTCCCCTCAGCTGCACGTTAACCTCAAAATCCTGGAGGAAGCTATAATGCTTGTAGAGATGTGGCACAGCCATTCAGGTTTCTTGGAAGTCTCTTGCTCCCCAGCTTCCAGAATCATTCACTGAGGACTGTGCATGGAGTGCGAGTGCTCGGCCAGGGCCTTTCTTTATGCCAGTGCAGCTTTGTTTCCTCTCCACCTCCTCTCCTCATTTTTGGAAATCCCACCATTTTGGTAGAAGGGATGGTGCAACACATAGAAAATGGTTTTAAGGAGGAATTCATCTCCTGTCCACTCTTTCCCATATTTGCACATCATTCCACCTTTGTTTAGAACCCAAATACATAGGAAGAAGGCAAAGAAAGAAAGAGCATAGTCAGAAAAATACGGACAAAGTACATTTAGGGATCCTATGTGTGAACAAAGGAAGGCAAGAGAGGTGGTTAGGATTTAGAGTTTCTTCACTTACAGATACTGTG
The DNA here is from genome assembly GCA_011075105.1 of Heteronetta atricapilla. Lineage (NCBI taxonomy): Eukaryota > Metazoa > Chordata > Aves > Anseriformes > Anatidae > Heteronetta > Heteronetta atricapilla. The sequence goes on from CM021732.1 coordinate 95,931,265, forward strand.
GGTTGTAAAGTGGAAACCTAGTTTTCCTTGTTTGGTTTATTTTTAATACCTATTGTGAACAAAATAAGCCACAAGCAAATCATTTCATATGCAATTTTTTTACACACTCTTTTTCAGATTATAAAAAGAAGTATGAATAACAAGGGTTTCAGGATTAAACCAGCCTGCTAATGTTGTTTTTTCCCCCTCTCCACACTCTTTTCCTCTTTTTTTTTACTATTTTACACAACATAAAAAATTTATAGATTTTAACATTTACATGGAGTCTATAAAAACCTCATGCTACATTATCATATTGCTAAACTTTATTCCTTTTTATTATGGCTTTATTATTCTCTCTCATGGATGAAATGACTGATATTTTATTTTGAATTGTAATTTATTATTCAGTTAATATCACAGGGGTATTTTTAAGGAAACAATAACTGTAGAATACTGACAAAATATAGTATTATGAAGGGAGTATATTCAACAGCATGAATGTTAATACAAATAGCGGAGAAAGAAATAGACATTTTAATTATAGTTACCTTTATCTGCATTTATGGAGAATGTAGAACATGTGACCCAAAAAGATATAAATCGGAGGTTAGTCTCTATTGATTTACGGATGTGCGTTTCTCCAATGCCACTTATTTTATGCACAAAATTAACTGAGCTGATTCCAGATTTTTTTCACTGTTAGTCATATGGGAAGACCAACAAGTTTCACCTTATGAACTCTGAGACAAGTCTATTAATACTGCGGTATCTTTATGACTCCAATTTCTATGCACTGAAAGAGAAGAAAGATACAATGACTGAGAAAAGGAAAGTAGAAATCATTTGAGTAAATGAAAGTAGAAATCATTTGGAGTTGTTTTACATGGAGAAAGGGAGCACAAGTTGCTAAATTTTAAAACTCTTACATAAGATAATCAGTCACCGGGAAATTAGCCTTCAAACAACCTACTGTACAGCTATAGGCACATACCATTTTTTAAATTTGTGAACTTTTCCCCCTCACAGTGTTATACAGAATTCTGCACCATATAGCAGGACTTACAAAACACACCAAAAAATGAGAAGCTATCTTCAATTACTCCTAGGCAAAAGACAAAAAGTCTTGGTTGTGTTTCTAAGTATTTACAGGTGTGTAAAAATCACAGGTGCATCATACCTTCTCTGAATTACTGTGGTCTCTTGGCATTTTACCCTCAACCAAGGTGAATGGAGCCCAAGCAGAACTCCTGTGACAGTGGTGCAGGTAACGTGGCAGTAGAATGAAGATGCCTGATGTTCTAGTGGGATCTCATCGGTGGTAAGGGAGAATGAAGACGCCTTTGGTCCTGACGTAGGGAACAGCACTCAGGCTAGGAGGAAATCCAGGACCACCTCAAACCCATGCTGTCTCAGTGTCCTTCCAGTTAATCCTTTCTCTTACATCACATCGCCTGTCCAGATCCAGTTAGGATAGAGTTAGACTGTCAGGGAGCAGCAAGGGCTGGTTGATCACCATGGGATGGCAGGATGTGGGAATTGCTGAGCAAAGCTGATCCACAGCTGTGAACTTACCTCAACAGAAAAGGAACCAACAATTCTAAACATCAGGAAGCACTTTTTTTTATTATTATTTTTTTATTATTTTTTTACTGTACAGGTGACTGAGTAACAGAACAAGTCTCCCAGAAATGTTGTGGAGTCTGCCTTGGAGGTCTTCAAAAGCTGCCTGGACATGTTCTGCTCTGGGTGGTCCTGTCTGAGTTGGGGAGCTGGACCAGATGACCTCCAGAGAGGTCCCTGCCAGCCTCAACCATTCTGCGAAGGTAGCCTGTGCTTGAGATACAAGGCTTTAACAGTCCAGTAGATCGGTGGGGTGTGTAGCTCTACTTCTCTGAGTTAATCAAACGACTGTAAATACACCAGCAAACATGGTACAACTCAGTGGAGTGTATAAAACACAGATAACAACCGGGAAGAACTCTGAAGGGAGCTGTGGGCTTGAACTGGTTTCAATTCTCCTTTCCAGAGGCTTGGAACACCCAGCATTGTTGTGGTGATGTGTTATAGAGATCCGTAGTAAGAATCACATTTATGTTGTGACTCAACCCTGTATTACAGGTGCAACATTCTGCTGAGGATGAGTTGTACCTCTACTGTCATTTAAGTACGTTGCTGTATCACTCTGATAGATCAAAATCCCACATAACTTCACAAACAGGTTTGGCATTCAACATGAAACCCTCTATAGATGGAATATCTAAAAGAACCTAGCCACTGAGTGTGAGACCCTGGCACAGGCTGAACTGAAAGCCCACATAGCTGGATGTGCTTGTAGTGATGAGCCAGGTCTGAGGTCATGCTGGGGTGCCAACCTTCAGGTCAGGGCCAGGGTCAAGATCAAGTCCAGAAGCCACCTGGAGATTACTAGGCAGGTCCACACTGATGGTCAGAGCAGCTGAGGCGTCTCGGTGTGCTCAGGACAGTGGCAGACTCACAGTGGCTATGTCTCCCCTGTCAGCCAAGCAGGTGGCAAGGTTTGTTTCTCCACAGTGGCAGAGGAAGAAGACAAGATGATGTTTTGCTCCATGATGCTGCACAAGCATCAGCAGGTAGGGCAGTGGAAGGAGATGCATTTCCAACCTTATCAGCAGGGTGTTCTCCTTAGTAGGGGCTCCCAAGGAGTGTGACGTGTTGATGGTCTCTTCCTCCCCAGTTCAGAAGAAGGAAAATTCATTCAGAGTAATTTAAAAAATTACTCTGGTATGGTTGCTAACAAGTATTTATGCTTTTTTCTTTCTTCATGGCCTTCCAGGTTACTTCTGAGTTTACTGTATGGGGTGAACAAATGTTAGATAGTATCCTGCTGGATGTCACTCTATGCATGGAAATTATTTGCTACTGCTTCCCAGGCTTCATTCTGTTCCTTGGCTTTAGACCTAGATAACCCAGTGCCAGCACTTCTGGGTTAAACTGTTATTTGTGCAGATATCTGTCATCAAAAAATGAAACACTAAATAGAAAAATACAAAAACATTTTTCCTGATCGGTTGATTATGCTGCTTCCACCTCTGCACGATAACTCTGTGTTAATATTAGCATTAGACTGCAGGACCTAGAGGTGTACTGCAGGCTAAAAACAAAAGCATGATGTCTTTTTCCTCACAGCATGTTTACATGGTAGGAACTCTTTGCCTTAGTGCTAAAATAACACTAAAAGCCAAAAGCTGATTAAAAAAAAAAAAAAAAAAAAAAAGGTCAATCAAACATGTTGATTAAAAAAAAGTATGGTCCAAATACAATAATTACTCAGAAAGCCAATCAATAACTGGCATTAGGAGCTGGAAACTATATTAGACAACACAAAAGTAATACTAGACATAACCATTTTCTTTTGCACACTCCTGAAAACAGAATATAAAATGAAGCAAACCTTTGGTAAGTACCCATACCTCTTCTCTTCTAAGGCAGAACCACTTTATCCCTAAGTATCCCGAACTATGGAAAACGGGACAAAGAAAACAACCAAGGAACATATACAGTGTTTAAAGGAAATGAAAGTAGACACCTCCCTTACAGAAACAGCTCCTCTCCCAGGATAATCTGTGCTAGTACCTGTTCTAATAAAATTCTATCCTCTCTTCAGGAAAGGATACTTTGTCACCTATTCCAGCTACATCTAATTTTCGGGACAGATGTATTCCTTCAACAGTTTAGTGTGACTTCAAGACAGGAAACTTGCATTTTTAAGTTAGTGAAGCAATCTCTTGACTTACTGTGAACAAAGTGAGTTGTATTGCAAAATGTCATCAATGAATTTTTGACCACTAAAGCTGTATGAAATTTCATGGCAGATGACAAGGTATCATTCCCCTGCTGAAATTCTCATGTTCCTGGTATATTTCATATTTAAACTGCGGTGCTCCGGTCTCAAAATATTTTGTATATATGCAAATACACACAGTGGAAATATGACTGTAAAGTCACAGCAAGTGAAAGATGCCCGGTCCAGGCTGTCCCCCGAAGTAATAAAAATGCTTACATAAGTTTATTTTCTGCCTATATATTCTTATAGGGAATTCATTTCCTACAACTTTCAGATTACCCAGTTCTCTATAAGACTTCATTTCTAGAGGCTGAAATTAATTAATATTACAGTTAATTTATTATTTTATTTCATTATTTAGATTAATTCAAATTAAATTTAAAATGTTCCCTGAAGTGAGTAATGGCATCCGCCATTAATCCATCATGGAAATTTAACCTGTCTGCTTAAAAAAACTTTCACACTTCACAGAGGAAAGAGCTTTTGATTATGTATCTGCTTAAATAAAATTAGGAAAAACAAATTCTGACTCTTGCAGGTGAACGAGCTCCTTAAAGTATAATTTGAAAAACAACAGTTGTGGTCATCTCAGCCAAAGCACCTCAGCAAGGGTGGAAGATTTTTTTAAAGACGAATGGACAGCAATCCAGAAGGACTAGATATCATGCATCAGTCTGATTGGAATAAGCATTAACAGTCCTTCCTTTAGAGTACACAAGGAGTCAGTAATTACAGTTGTAGAAGATTCCTTGATCCAGTATTTGGTTCCTAGAACAAATATTGTTCCCAAAAGCAACTTAAAGCAACATATGTAATTGGGCAAAGTAGACTGTTTCATATACTTATGACTTCTTTCAGTTACCAAGAAGTCATTCACTGTCCTGCTAATCCTTATAACAGGACAAGAGAAAGTGAATCCTCAGAGTGCTGTACACAGAAGAGCTGCAAATTTCACAGAAAGATCCATTTTGAAGAAGCAGATCCACTGCACACAAAGCAAGCACAAAAAGTATTGAAATAAATTGCTAATACAAAGTATTGGGAAGATATGAAATGGCCTGAAATAAAACACTGTGTGAGGATCTTCTTCAAACTGAGACTCAGGAGAAACCAAAACTTCCACGGGAGATCAAAGCAAAGGCAGGTTTTTTTTTTTTCAGCAAGAAATGCGCTTTTCTCCAAACTAGATAACCATTTCATTGTATGAGTTTTCTAAGGGGAATTTTCTCATTCAGATATAAAATACACCCCAATTACACTCATTTCTTAAGGAACAAACTTGAAGTAACAGCAGCGAATAGAATAATTTACATGATTTTTGTTTTCCATAGCAATAAAAATCAGAATTTATATAATGTTTGCACATACATTCGATTTGTTTTAATGAACTGAAGGAAGGCAAAGCCTCTTCACCTGAATTCCAAGTGGATAAATATATTCTGATTTAAGAAAGTAATTGCTATAAGATCTTATGAACTCAGCTGGATACATTAATATGCTTCATATCTTAATATAGGACCTGATACAACTTCACTTTGGGCTGCCAACTGTGAAATACTTTTTAGATGCAGGCAACAGGTAAGAAATGCTTTATCCGTGTTGAGGAGTGGTCCAGAAGAGAGGACAAAGCTGTATCGTGTTGCCTGATACCAGTACAAGGTCACTGCAATATTGCAGTTGCTTGAATGGAAACTCCCCTGGATAGAAAGCAGATGATAAATAGGCAGGAAGATCAACTTCTTTTACAACTTAATTCAAATCTCCTTTCTCTTGCCTGCAGGACCTCTTCCAGTTTTCAGCTTCCTTGTTCAGAATCCTCGTATATCAGATTCTCTCACTCAGGCAAAGAGCAAGGTCATTTACAATGGCAGTAGAAAGTTTATTAGAACAAATAACAAAGGCTGTAGTTCCAGTGAGTTAAAAAAAAAAAAAAAAAAAAAAAAAAAAAAAAAAAACTTTAAGACCATTAAATAGACGAGCAAAACTCAGACAGAATCCACTTTTGTCAATAGACTCCCACAGTGTATTTCAGGACAAGCATTTCCTTTTGATAAGTGACTCTACGTGTTTCCTCCACCATGGTGTGTCTAGGCTCAAAGTTTACCATAGAACTGTGCTGTTAATGAGTAATGCACAAAAGGCCAAGCAATTAATTCCCGAGGTGCTAGCAAAATGACAGGCTACGCCACACGTACTCCAGGGCTTTACAAGCCGCGTAAAGTAACTAAGTTCAGATATGAAACTCTCACCTCTCCCAGCAATTCAAAGTACCATTACACTGTGGGCATGGACAGGAAGGATAAAAATACTTTTTGTTGTTGTTGTTGTTTTTCCCTTTGCAGTGCTGTTTGCATTCTCCCAGTACCGGACTCCCCTTGCTGATTTCAGAGAATATTCCAACCATTACAGAGGGAAAGAGAGGGAGAAATGGAGGAGGGTGGGCTCACAGCCAAAAGTTACCCATAGACTTTCAGATGATAGCTCATTTAAGCTCATGAAACTCACTTTCACATGAGTTGTGACATAACCATGGCAGGAGCTGACAAGTGTCAAAATCGTGCTGAGGAAATAAGATTTAAAGTCCTATACTGCTGCACCCAGGAGCAGCCAGCAAATATTGCACATCTATCCTGCTTTTTCCCACAGCACTAACTCTCCTCAGTAGCGTCTTCAGCACTCTAAAGGCATGTCCAATTCACACTTTCACTTCGAATAGCTGCTGGTATATAAACCAAATTGTTCATGGCTTTCCTATAGAGGTGGAACACTTCTAAATATCACTGTGCTGTGGAGAATAAAGGGTTACTGGATCCTCTGGTGTCAGGACTGGGGTCGTGACTTTTCTTCCGTCTGTGCCACAAATAGATTGAGATGAGTTGAGGCTGCCATTTGCTCTGTTAGAGCAGGCTCAGGAGATGTGCACAAATGTCAAACAGGATGTGAAATTTGGGATTTTTTCTTCTAATGAACCTCTTTTTGTTCCTGCCTGGGTTTCCTCATGAAAAATGTCCCACTCACTTCCGTCCAATATGAGTCCTTGGAAATGTGCGCATGGGCAAGCCGCACCGTAGCACCACCATCAGCCTCTGCTGCTAGTTCCAGGTCTGGGGACAAAGGGGATAACCCACACTCATCTGCTCAACAGAGTGGACACTTCATCGCTAGTCTCAAAATCCACACCCATCTCCAGGGGGCTGCCGGTGCTTCTCAGGTTTCTTGCTGTTGCTCAAAGTAGGCTTTAAGGGGCCAGTAGCAGCACATCCCTTACACAGGAAAAGAAAGGTGTTGGTGCCCTTTTACACAGTTTGTTGTGCAGTCCTCTTTGCTGGTAACTCCTCTTCACCCTTTGACTGTGTGACATAGTTAGCACTTTCCTAAGGAGTCAAGCCAAGGTCCACAGCACAGAAAGACAGGCAATCTGCACTGAGTAGGGGCAGTACACAGCAGGCCTTCTTGGCAAGGAGGGCTCTGTAACACACAACAAATTACCTTCCTGAGGAGAAAAAATTGCTTGTAGGATTGTGGAGGGGTTCTGCAGAGCAGGCCTGACAAAGGAAATAAAAAAGTTCTGCAGCCTGTGCCTGCCTCACAGGGGACTTTCAGAGAGGAAGAGAAACGGTAAAGGAGAGAGGGAAGAACATAAGGCAGAAGTAGATGAGTTCTGGATCAGTAACAGGTGGTAGTAAAGGAGGGAAAGCTGTTGAGAGTCCTGATAAAGGAATTCACAGCTTTATAAGCACTAGATTAATGCTTTTCCACACACTGGTGCCATCTGCACAGGAAGACATGGGCACTGTGAATGGATCACACTGCTGTCTTGAAGTCATCTCACATCCCCTCTCTACCTGCCAATGCCCTGCTGAATCAGTGTTAAACATCCCTTCCTACAGCTATAGGCATCCTGCAGAGGGCACATCCAGCAGCAGGGCATCATGCTACCACCGTCTGCACACAATCCAAGACAAGTAGGGCAGGCAAGTACATTAGGAGGGTCTATGTTGCAGCATTTGAAGAGAGGAAGATGGTGGCTCTTGAAGCTTTGGTTCATTCCCAGCTACTCTGCACTACAGACAGCACCTGGGACCACAAAGACCCTAGGATGTGTGCAGCGCAAGCTCCCACCAGGCTGCTCTCTCATCCAAGTGAGAAAACACATAGATGTACTCAGAATAATCCATCCAGGACCGCACAACCTGCCCACAGTAAATAGTTTGTCCAGTGGCTTATCTACAGCCACCAAAGGCAGCAGAAATCTCTCATTATTTACTGTTAGTACCTCATGATTTGACATTTAATTTAAGTCTTCCACTGTGTCTTGCCCAGCAGCTTTAACATTATAAATAGTGAAGCACTTTCTTTCCCATTTAAGAACTAGCCACAAGGATTCAGATCTAGTTTGATGAACTTTTTTGTCTGGCTTGCATTCTGTTGTCATAAGTGGGTGCTACTCAGAAGTTTACATGCACTTCTGTTATGAGGAAAGTAATCTAACTGCCAAAGACACTGCTGCTTCAAGGCACCTATTGTGTCCAGCCTTGATGGGAGATACATTTGCCTAAATACTGTAGAGGTGAGGAAGTAGTTTGTTTTGTGTACATTTTCAAACTTCTTTACAAACAGGTTTTTTGTTTGGTTGGTTGTGTGTTTTTTTTTTGTTTGTTTTTTGTTTTTTGAGAAATTTCATTTTTTCTCTGTTACGAAAGCTTCTTCAGTGCTTGGCGTTGTGTCATAGAGAGCAAAGTGTGCCCTCAGCAAATCCACGTCAAGTATCGCTGCTTGCTTTCTTGTTCTTCACGTGCTCGGATGCACATTCCAGGAGGACACACTCCGTGATCTTCCCAGGGACGCTTTCACTCTGGGCTTTTCTCATTTATCTCATAGGCACAACCATACCGCACCCTAACTCATGCTGCTCTAATTGTCTACTCTTTACAGTATCCCAGATGCCATATTACAGATACTCGTAACAATGACAGTAAGCTGACTCGTCAGGTTCAGTCAGACCGTACTCAATCTCCAGCATAAATGTAAGTCATATAAACATGTCGCCTGGCCTCTCAAATCAGAAAAAGCTAATGTCAAGCCTCATCATCTTTCAGATGCAGAAACTTACTTAGAAACAGAAAAGAAGAGGTTTCTCCTCATTGAAAAATGCTTTCATGTCCCAGAAGTGTCTAAACGACCCAGCCACTCTTATTGTTCCAAGAAAATCTCTCAGTCTTTTATAAGCATGGCCTGAAACCTACCCATACATCGTGCAGCTGGAGCTGAGAAGTAAATCAGGCCATCTGGTCTTCAAATCTCTTACCCGTGTAACAGATTGGCCACTTTGTCATTAACAGCTTTTCAAAATGACCATAAAAGCACTTAGAGCACTTTCGCTTTCATAGATACTTACTTGTATTAGAATTTGAAACCTCTTTATATAAATATGTATAAATATTTAATGTTTATTCTGTGCTTGTTATCAAAAATCCACAGGCATGTAATATATGTGGCCTCAGAAGCTTGCTGGGAGATAGGAAAATAATACTACTTTCAGCTTACAGACCAGAAGAGGCCCAAATATTTCTAGCTGTCTGTGCTTAGCTTTCATCTTCAGACAAGACTTCCCTTTTCATTGCTGAAAACTGGACTTCGTCTTGTACCCCTGGACCCTGCAGTGCTGACCAGAGACGTGCATGGCTAGAGTGCATTCCTGGGACACAGAAGCTGCAGTATGGGGCATGAGGAAGAGAGCTGACAACCCACGTAGCAGAGACCACCAACGTATGTCCTTTGTCTTAGGCTATAGATGGAAGGCAGCACAGCCTCCTTCCCTGATCCTTGTGGAGCTGGAACCACCAGGGATGCTCTAGGAGCTGGACCAGGTCCCCTGACTGAGGGAGCAGCTACCCTGAGGGTGCTAAGCCATTCTCAACTGCTCAGCACTTACCCTGCAGCACAAACTGTACCATGGGCTTATCTGTGTGGCTCCTGGCAACTAAGAGAGTTTCTTCAGCTTATATGTGCTTACTTTGTATGTGCTTACTTATACGTGCTTACTTAGAATCACAGAATTATTAAGGTCTTGTGGCCAAGAAGGCCAACGGTATCCTGGGGTGCATTTGGAAGAGTGTTGCCAGCAGGACAAGAGAGGTGATCCTCACTCTCTACTAAGCCCTGGTGAGGCCACACCTGGAGTACTGTGTCCAGTTCTGGGCTCCCCAGCACAAGAGGGATGTGGAGGTACTGGAGCGAGTCCAAAGGAGGGCTATGAAGGTGATTAGGGGACTGGAACACCTGTCGTACAAGGACAGGCTGAAAGAGCTGGGCCTGTTTAGATTGGAAAAGAGAAGATGGAAAGGAGATCTCATCAATGTGTATAAATATCTGAAGGGAGGTGGTCAAGAGGATGGCACTATCCCTCTGCCCCTGCTACTTCCCCTTCCCATCAGGTGCCTTCCTTCTCGCTGTTTCCTGGGACTGCATCTCTGTCCTCCCACACCGAGGAAGGCTGCTCACCTTCCTGCTCCTGGGCTTCTTCCTGCCACACAAGCTGGCTGTCAGAGGGCCTGGAAGCTCAGCGAGTGGTGGGCCAGCTGCAGGGGGTCCTGTTTTCTAGTGCCCCAGGCAAAGGCGGGGCAGTGGTGGCCACTTTGACCTCAGCAATCTCTGTGATTCCCAACATGAGTGGCCCTTGCATGGCCAAAGGGGACTGTGTTGGGAGTGGCCTGGAAGATGTCCTCAGGTGGGAGAAGGTGGAACACTTCCCCAGACTTGGTGTCATCTGCAAACTTACAGTGCATACACTCAATTCCCTCATCCAAGTCATCAATAAAGATTTTAAAGAGGCTGGGCCCCAACACCAACCCCTGGGGAACTCCACCGGTGACCGGTCACCAGCTGGATTTCACTCCATTCACCACCACTCTCTGGGACGGGCGGTCCAGCCAGTTTGTAATCCAGCAAAGGGTGTACCTGTCTGAGCCGTGGGCTGCCAGCTTCTCCAGAAGAATACTGTGGGAGACCATGTCAAAGGCCTTGCTGAAGTCTAGGTACACTATGTCAACAGGCTTTCCCTCATCCACCAAGCGGGCCACCGGGTCATAGAAGGAGATGAAGTTGGTCAGGCAGCACTTGGTGGCAGCCTTTCATGAACCCATGCTGACATGCAAATTCTCTTTTTTCTCCCAAATACACAGCAGAAGTTTCCTGTTCAACCATGCCGGTCTTCTTCCCCACCAGCTCATCTTATGGCACACGGGGACAGCCAGCTCCTGAGCCTTTAAGACTTCCTTCTTGAGGAGCATCCAGCCTTCCTGGACCCCTCTGCCCTTCAGCACCGACCCCCAAGGACCCTCCCTACCAGTGTCCTGAGCAATTCAAAGTCTGCCCTCCAGAAGTCCCAGGTAGCAGTTTTACTGACAACCCTCCTGACTTCACCAAGAATAGAGAACTCTACCATGTCATGGTCACTCTGCCCAAGACAGCTCCCTAGCACCTCATCTCCCACCGGTCCTTCTCTGTTCGTGAACAGCAGGTCTAGCGGGGCACCCCCTCTGGTAGGCTCACTGACCAGATGAGTCAGGAAGCTGTCTTCCACGCACTCCAGGAACCTTCTAGACTGCTTCCTCAGGGCTGTACTGCATTTCCAGCATATGTCTGGGAAGTTGAAGTCCTCCATGAGAACAAGTGCTGGCAATGTCACCACTTCTGCCAACTGCTTCTGCCAGGTTCTTGCCAGTTACTTGTATGTGTCTACTTGCTTGTAGATGGCATATTTTGGAATGGCATTGTTAAACCAGCAATTGTGATAACATCTGAATAGCAGTGGGAAATCAGTGTTATTAAAAGTAGCACTTTGACTATTAATTCAGTTTCTTAAACTTTTATTTCTGTTCTTAACACATCTCTTCTAGACAATAAATAAATACATAATTTTAATACATAAGTACATAAGCCTCATGATATCTTAAGGAATAGGTACAACCAATTATTGGATTATACAACTGGTCTATCACCTTCATGACTTTGCCTCCTAGATTTCAGAAAGACTTATAATTTTCCTTCATGTCTATAGAACTGTTCTTGAAGACTTCATGAACTCATTAATTCTTTTCCTTCCTACTTTCTAGAACAGTATATATCCCCATATTTTCAACTTTTGTTAATATAACTGTTCATGAGAAGAATTTAACCTCAAGATCAAATGAAATATTTTCTCAGCAGATGATGTAGTTTTACCACTTTTCTATGTTTTTCTTTAACAGAATAATAGAATAATATGCAAAAGAACTTTCTATTCAGATTCTTACCAGGTTGTGAGAATTCTTTATCCTTACCTCTGTTTTCAGTTTAAAAAAAAAAAAAAAGACCACGCTGCTGTGACATTTATTTGTCATCTGAAGTAACTTCCCATGCTTTGGAAAATAAGACTTTAACCTTAAGGAAAGGATCCTTCAGTGCAGGAGTAATGGCTTGTGTTAAATGTCTTTGGGATAAAAAATCACTTCACTAAGAACAGTAAGTACTGGCTTTTCCATGCCAACTTTCAAGCACTGCAGCAGAAACTAACAGCCTTGAGAATGATGCTCAGCCTTTCATTTCAGTGCCTCAGAAGCATATGATAGCTCAACAGGGGAAGTGAGGGACTGGCAGAAGTAATGGAATAATGAGGACTTGCTTGGAGACAGAGAGCAAACGAGAGAATGACTCCACAGCTGAGTGTTGTCTCTCATCCCATTTCTTATGGTGACTGAGAGTTTGTTCCACTCTCAAAGGGCTGAATCCTGATCTGGCTGAATCCTCTGAGCTTGGGCTACTGCATTTAAGGCAGGACTGCCTACTCTTTTGCAGACTGTGTCTTGAGCAGAGCTTTGTATTATATGTATGGATTATGTATGAAACAAAGTCCTGGCTGTTCCCTACAACATCAAGACTGACTATGTTCACAAACATAATACCAAGGTCAAGACTGGAAGTGCCAGTGTAGGGCAGCATCTGGTTGGAGGAGCTCTGAGGAGTACAGCTTAGAATTCAGATGTGTGAAGTGGACATCCAGTAAGATCCAACTCAATTTGAGGTCTAAATTTAAAGTCTGCTCGGGCCATTTACTCAAAGGCTTTGTTTCTGAAATTCCAGCTGGATAATCTGTTGGATTTCAGATGATATCAAGAGTATGCAATGCATGCAGGTGTGTGGCTATAGGCGTGTTTTTAATAGGTCACAAAATCAAAACATCCAAAAGTGGAATTTGCTTCCCCAAAAAATTCACCAGTGCACCTTTATGGTTTGTTTCATCTGTAACGCAACTATAATTATGTTTTGCTTCTGATAGATGAAAATGATAATAAAAATTCCCATGAGAGCCACTTAACCTAACCTTGAACATGACTGGCACGTGGAAAAATCAACCTTACCTGTAAAGCTCTTTCTGGCCTTGACTGTAATGCTTCTGGTTCAATCACTTCCCGGTCTCTTCCTCACTATATTGACTTTCACTAGTATGAAGACCACTGAGATAAAGGAAATGATTGTTCCATCTGTCATGCACTGATGAGTACTCATCTTTACCTCAGAAAGGCAGAGAGAAAACTTTCATCAGAGTGCTCTAGAAGTAGCTGAGAAGCACTTTCATTTTATTTTATTTTTTGAGGAAAAGTGTGTCACTATATTGTAGAGATGAACTAGCCAAATACCCAAGTAAAGTTGGAAGGTAACCTGTTAAAGGTAGCAGAAATATCCCCAGGAGTCCCTGATTTTCTAAACTATCAGGAGCTCTTTAGCTACTTATGTCCTAAAGGTAGGTTTTTAACTGTGCTCTTTAGATCTGAAGTAAAGAAGATGGAACCAGAATCTCCTCAGAGTTGCACAAAGATAAGACAACATATCAAACATAGGTTGCAACATGGAAAATTCTGATGTGATATATAGAAAAAAAGAAAAAAAAATCAACCTGAAGGTGGTCAAATACTGGAGCATGTAGAGGATACAGAATCTCCATCCTTGGAGATACTCAGAACTCAGCTAAATCAGTCTCTGAGCAAGTAACAAGGTAAGTCCCTGGCTAGACCAAATGACCTCCAGAGGTTCCTTCCAACCTAAATTATTGTATGGTTCTGTGGTTGTGATTATACAAAAACTCCTTCACGTTCACATGAATCATGTGACGCCACTGTGTGAGCTCACATCAGTCATAATATCAGCCTTGGGGGATTTATTTCTATTCCTAATTTACACTAAGTCAATCCTGACAGAGACTGAAAAATTTAAAATCAAAACATTGTGTTGGACAGCCTTCTCTCAGCATGACCATAGTCATATGTTAAAAGTTTATTACCTTTTTTTTTTTTTTTTTGAGAGCTAGTCTATTAGAACTTGATAATACTGTTCCTAATTTTTCACTGCAAGCTTGGTTTATAAGTAATAAAACTACTGCCACCTGTATTATGGAGAGTTTCAATGTGTTTTACCTATCTAGATGGCCTCTTATTCATACGGAGTTTCTTTGGAAGTGTCTTGGAATACGTATATCAGTTATATATGGCATGTATGTATTTCTTCTTGGGTGAAATGAGAAATTTAATTATATGAAAAAAATGCAAATTGCTGCCAACTGTGTTAACTGTGAGAGAGTTGCATTATCTTCTAACATAAATTGTCAGTGAATTGAAGAAAAGACGTTTTGGAAGCCGATCTGATTACTGTCAGGGAAAGTGCTCAAACTCAATTGTTGGCAAATGTCCAGTACCCATCACTGAATGATCATCACCTCATCATTCAGCCTTCTCAACTGACATGCAAAACAACATCCAAATATTCATTGCACATCTGTGCTGGACAGATTATGCATTAGCAATTCAAATCAATTCAATGTACAGGCAGTTTCTGTAAAGGCGTCTGTTTGGGTGAGATGCCTTGTTGTCTGGGATGGATAATAAGGCAACTCTGTCTAATCTTGGAGAACAATCAACCCATCTTGAGAAGGTGACTGACTACGTATGCTCTTGCCCTGACAGCACTAGAACAATGGCCCCATAATGCACTTGACTCAGCTGGTAATAAAATCTACTTTTGATTAGCAGCCATGGCTTGTGTCAATCACTGTATGATGTACCATTGTCCTCTGGTCCTGAACACAGTTTATTTACAGGGAAACAAAAGCTTTTTGGATATGGCTGCTGCCCAGAGATTGCAAAATAGATTGAGCTGTCAGCCTCACACACTAGATGAAGATTAATGAGTTGTGCAGACAATAAATATGAAGCAATGACCATAAATATGCTAATAGGTATTATCCATATACACTATAATTGCTACAAAAATTAAAAAGTAGTGTGAAGGAAATAGGTCACAGGGTGACAGATAGATAATCTTGGATGCTGAAGATCTTTGGTTCAGTCAGATTCTCTACAGATTTATTTCCTTCAATTAGACCCTTCAAAAGAGTAATTGTTTAAAAGCTGTTTGAATAATCTCTTTTGAAACAGAGGTTTATGGGAAAATGTTTATGAAAAAGTGACTTCAATGAACATGTTATTAGAATAAAAAATGTGACTACCAAAAGCAGGCTATGCAGAGAATAATGTCTGTGATCAGCTGCCCAGCTTCACTATGAGGAAAATACATCTACGTGGCACACAAGTGAGAATTTCAAGGAAAACAGACTACTGAGGCACAGCAGTTTACACCTACAGACAAGAATGAGTGAAACATAGAAGAATTGCGTGTACACCTGTTTGTCTGTTTGTGTTGGTTTGTTTGGTATTTTCATCTTAGCACACTTTTTAAATTTTTTTATCCCGCCCTCCTCCCTCTCCCCCCCCCGAAGAAGGTAAGGATGCTCATGGCTCAAATTTTCAGAGTACTTCCAAACAGGCCTCTGGTTTTCCAGTTCCTTTCAAAGAGCACACAGTCTAGACAGTACATGATTTTTGACACTTAAAGATTTCATTCGAGCCTGAAACTTAGAGAGTTAAACATCAAACTTTCTTAGCTGCCCGTATAAATGTTTTAGCACCTAAGGCTACTGAAATTGTAGTGAGATTGAAAATGAGGCAATCCTACTCTTGGTATTCATGGCTTTGACTCTCTGGTTTCTGAGCCTCAGAAGTGCTGCTGAATGCTTTTCAGATCAGTTTCACACCACCTATCTCCTCAGATTTGGGGATGGGAAATTATTCAGATACTCTCCCAGACTCAACTATGTGCTATAAATTTGCCAGTTTTAGTGATGTAAATGAGTTTTTTTCATTTTCTTTTTTTTGTTTGTTTGTTTGTTTGTTTGTTTTGGTTTGTTTTGTTTTTCTCTTTCATGCTTTACCTAGAAGTTGCATCATTTTAGCTTTTAAATTATCACTGCTTGGATTTTGGGCTGACAGCCCACTGTCTGCACTTCTACGCCAGTCTCCCTGCAAACTCAGCTGGACATCAACTACATTGGCTTAATATCTTGAAAGTTACACTTTCTAACCTGAAATACTGGTAAAACAACTCAAAACAGGTAGGGGACCACTAAGGAAAATGACTCACACAAAGTTAGCAGGTGAGAGAAGCATGTCTTTCTGGATAGATTGGTGGAGGGAGAGGACCTTTGGAAGGTGTGGGCTCAGGAACTGAGTTCTTGTTCCCAGTTCCACATCAGCAGTGACACCTGATCTCTTCAGACTGGAGGCTGTGACATTAGCAATGTTGTCAGGGCACAGCAAGGGCTGGCTGCTCCCTATGGGATGGGGAACCAAACGTGACCAAAAGGCAATGCAGGGAGGGAGCATCACCAGCCATGGCCTTGTCCCACCACCCCAAGCAAGGTGAATCGAGCAGACCAAGAGACGACAGTCAGGTTGAAGCGAGAATCCAAATCATCAGACAAGATGGTGGTGATGAGGCAGATCCAAGGTCAAGCCAGAAACATGAGTCAACAGATCAGGTTCAGGTCTTTTCAGTGGCTTCCCTCTCATTATTGCTTTGAATTTCTTCACGTTGTCTTTAGAAGGCTACTAGTAACTCCACCTTTCCTTGCTTATTCACTGGTATCTCTGCCAGTCATGAATTGCCTTGGGGCACTTTGCTTGCAATGGAATATCTGTCTAATTTTTATTGGCTTTATTTAAACAACTTTGTGTGTATTCATTAGGAATCATTGTGTTTTAGGATTGGGTAAAAGCTCATCACATATGGAGTCTCCACAACTTCACGAAGCTTTAATTCCCCCTTGCTTTGCCAGGCCTTGTCATCATTTCTTGATGGGGTGTCTGGAATATTAAATAAATGATATCAACAATGCACCAAAAGATTTTAGCAGTTCCGAAGAAAGGATAGTAATACTTACAAAGAAAGTGACATTTTTGTTTTACTGGCACTTCAAAGAGGGCTTGTACCATTAATTGCCCTATTCTTACATGGTATCTTATTTGTATTTAAGTTGTAACTTTAGATACTTCATAACATTAAATAATTCAAAATGACAAGCAAGTCTTGAGATAAAGGGAGATTTTTGTGGATAAAAATACATCATAACAGAAGCCCTAATGCAAGTAGACTAGAAAATAATAATAAAAAAAACCAACCATATTTGAATTAAATAAAACAAACATACCTGAATTAAAGAAAAAATAGAATAAAAGTGTTCAAATTAAAAAGAGCAGTGTTGCTCAGGCGTGCGTGGGCCCGATAACCCACTGCTCAGATAAATACATCATACGGGAGCAAAGGAATGGACCTTATGTCCTTTGTTCTATAACCCACCACGTACAAGATACGGGCATTATGTAACAGCGAAAAAGCTCTATCTTCTTTCTGTATATTTCCACTCCGAGAGCCCTCCCTCTGGTACTCTGACCTAACCAGATAGTCCTCTTTACTGAAAGAAGGAGGCCCGTGGATTTTTAAACAATCTTATCTAAAATACTGGGTAAGAAAAACTGCAATAAAAGGAGCATATGCCATTTGCAAAGGCCTGTTTGTTGAAGGTGGAAGCTTTAACAGGATTAAAGCTTTGGTGGAAGCTTTAACATGAGGAAGAATAAAACAGCTGTGTCAATCTGCTCTTATGACATGAAGTCCCCTAATGCTTCCTTCCATAACAAAATTAATTTCAACCTTCCAATGTTAATTGAGTTCTGATTTACAAGTCTTTGTAAACAATTTTTTTTGGGGGGGGGGGGTAGCTCTATCTCAGCTGAGCTCTGGGTTCTGTAACAAATAGCTTGTGGTTTCTGTATGACCACCGCTTCGTTGTCTCTTACCATCTTTAATCAGAGGTGTGTTAATACTTAAAGTGAAGAAATACCCCATTTTCAGGGTTTTGGTAAGAACACTTATGTATAAAGAACCTTCTTTCAGAATGCTAACTGGTACCGAAAGTACATTTTTTGTCCAACTGGAACACGAAGATTCCCTCAAAAGCCATACTTTTAAGCTGTCAGATAAAACAGGTGGGAGACAAACAACAAACAGTTTGGGAAGCTTTCAAAAATGGTGAAATGGTGAAGAAAGGTGTTAAACTGCTCTTAATGACCTTTTCTGCTCTCTTGATGCCCTTCAGAAGGCCACGTATGACTACCTACTTTTTGTAAAGGAACTTCCTATTAAAAATGTTTGTGGCAGTGCAATAGCAGATC
Organism: Heteronetta atricapilla; assembly: GCA_011075105.1. Lineage (NCBI taxonomy): Eukaryota > Metazoa > Chordata > Aves > Anseriformes > Anatidae > Heteronetta > Heteronetta atricapilla. The sequence continues at coordinate 95,949,673 of CM021732.1, forward strand.
AAATACAGTATTTTTTTAGGTTTATTATCTCTATCACTGTTGCCTCCCACCACACATACCTTCAGAGAAGGAGGACAAGAGATTATCTTTTAACCTAGATCTGTAATGTAGACTAGTGTAAGGTAACTGGTCTTGTTTTGGCCTTAGACCACCATAAAGCCTGATGGAGACAGGTTGTCTGAACTTCTCTCATCCCTTTCCATTCCTTCCCCTGCTAATGCAAAAGACAGCTTTGCATGTGCTTTATGTCCTTAAAGTTTGAGGAAATGGCCAACAGAACAAAGAGAGATCCTCCACAGATGGAATTCGTTACACCAGAGTGCAGTGCAAATTGATGAAGAAGCTAATTTCTCAGCCATGTCACCTGCGGATCAATGACACTTACACTACTAATCTGTTTTGTTATCAGGAGAATAAATCAGTTGATTTGCCTAATAAGCTTTGCCCTCACAGCAATGAAAAAGCATGTTCATAAGGTTCAGTTTCGTTTCCCCGAGTGATCCCAGGTTTTGTGTACTTTTCTTCGTGTTCGCTGGTTTCAGTTCTGTTTCTTTGCTGTTATCTAGACAGAGTATAAAAAGACTGGCTGTGCAGTGCTTCATATACCACCCAAAGGAAAAATGGCTGACCAAAACATCCGCAATGCTGGTTTCGGCTCCTCCGGTATCAGAGGAGGTTCACTGGCTTCACACTTGATGTCCGAGGAAGCGAAATCCAGCGGGGGAGGCGTGCGTTCTGGAGGGCCTACTGCTACTCTCCAGGAGATGGGTATGAGCAACTTCTTTCTTTCTTTTGTGGTTTTGCGGTTTAGGGAGGGGGGGCAAATGGAATTTTGTTCTTGAATATGTCAAGCGATCACTTCCCTCCTACATTCCTGTGTCGTGCTGCAAGACAAAAGATGTGGGTATGTAACTGCCTGCGATGTCTGGGATGCTCGTAAGGATGTTTTCAGTGCATGTACATATGCATGAGTGTATATATACATCGGTGGCATTCATGAGATTTGGGACAGTGTTTATTTGAAGTTTGTGCTCTCTCTAGGAACCATCAATAATGCAGAAAGCCATGCTAGCAGTAAGCAACCATACACTTATGCAAGAACATGATCTCTGTACCTACATTTAATATAAACTATCAGATTTTCTTTGCTCTTTACGCATACACACCCATACATATCACACATACAGAGAGAATGCATAGGAACTTATGCAGACCCTAAAACAGAGGCAATTAGCTGCAGTTCAAGAGCTAAATTCACAAAGGGAATATATGCACGTCCTTGCAGCATGTTTCCAAGTACTAAAAATAGGCATAGCTGGCTTTCACACGAGCTAACCCCACAGGTGCTTGCTTTTCTGTTGCATACGCAGAGCAGTCCCTGATCTGACAACTCAAAGCAGCTTGGCACTTGTTTAACCCCAGATCTGGTGGGATTCACGCACAAGGTATTCTGCCTACTAGTCCCCCCCGTGGGACCCAATGCATCAGGCACTCTAAGTATGCACAACCCCACAGAAAAGAGAGCCCTGTGTAATCCTGATTTACCCAGCAGCATGGTGGTTAGCAGGGTGACCTTGGGCAAAAGTTTCAAACCCCTTAGTGCCATAGGGGTCTTGGACCCACATCTCCCACACTTCAGGAGTGTGCTCACCAGCAGGCTGTGGGCTGTCATGTTGGCCAACTGCTGGCCAGCTGCTTTCATGGTAAGCAGCTTACGGAATGATGGAGCTGAGCCTGACTCTTCCAGCCATAAAATGAGAGGTTGGCCAGGTAAGCTGGGAAGGGCACAGATCTGTGCCATATTTTAATTAGTAAAAGAAAGAAAGAAAGAATATGACAGACCTGACTGAAAGGAGGTAAGTTATTTTTTTTAGATATGGCTTATGTTGCCGCCAGTGTTATCCATAGTATGAAGCTCTCTATACACTGAGGGAGTAAGTGACATAAGGGTCATTTGGAGAGATGCTGCACGGGACTCCTGCGAGGCATGGTTTGAATCTTGCTCCCTATGATTTGATCAGTGAGTTTAGCTTACTGATACAGTGCTTATTAAATACTCTTTATTAAATAAAGAAGTTAAGGGGTAGTAGCAGCAGAGGGGCAGAATATGAGAGAAGGTCAGGAGAGGAGGAGAACCATGGGAGTAAATAGCAAGAGGAGCTACTTTCAGGCACCCCACTGCATTAGCAGCACAGACCCCAGTCCACAGGCACCACCAGACTGTTGATCTAATATTACAGCAGAGCAGAGACAACTGCACAACCCTGCCTTCTGCTACAGATTATGGTGGTACAGCAATACTCAGCATGGCCACAGCCAGTGGTGACCCTTGGTGGTGATGCCCTAAGAGAGCGTGGAGTTGCAATTTCTAAAATAAAAGACTGAACATTTGTATCCTCTCATGTGTTGGGAATATTTAGAAAAGAGAGAAGCAAAGTAAACATTTGATGGTGCCTGATTTTATTCTTGCGATGAAACAGTATCAACTTCACCCTTTTATGAAATGCATTGTTTTTGGTGAAGATAAATCTGCATGACTTTAGGAAACCTTAGCCGTGCCTACAGCAGGTACTCCAAAAGAGCTTTTATCCATGTGAAAAATACTCTGTCTGTAACATTGCCAAGACAGGTGTGAGCTTTGGCTCCCTGCAGCAGGAGAGCTTGCCACACGTTCTTTGCCTGATTGAGAGCTAAAAGGGTCTGATTTCATTTCCGCAGGTGCTCACTGAAATCTCTCGCTCTTCAAACACATCTTCTTAACCTTTTTATTAAGACTGTAAACCCTCCCCCACAAACAAACGTGCATGGAGGAGCGGCTGATTCTGCAGCAGGGCACGAGTATTGTTCAGCATCACTTTACAGGAGATGTTATAACAAGCTCATCACCAAAATATTTGAGCATCCTCCAGGAATGTTTTAAGGGCTGTCACTAACATTTGTCATTGTTAATGTCTTAGTCGTCTCCCCCAAAAAAGAAGGGTTTGCAATGTAATACTTTGTTTGGGGCTTATTTATAATGAGATGGAGATACACATATATATTGATCACTAGCTACCACAGCTTGCTGTGTTCAAAACCTCAAGGTATGTGTTATGCATAGGTTTATGCTATGGAAAGTGAAGTGAAAGCTTTCCACCACCTCTAACAGTAAGTGGTAAAGTCTGCAACAACTCCGAGTTCCTGTAAGAGTTTGTTCCACAGCCCTCAGGCAGCTTCTCAGAAAACTGCTGTTTCAGCAGAGGCAAACTGCACCCAGAGTGGTTTGGAGAAGCAAATTAGTCAAAAGTAGTCATCGTGCAAGAATTGTAGGTTTTCTTTAAGTTCTGGGAATGTTCCCCAAACACTACAAATGCCCTTTCCCCAAGGTGGCACCTAAAAAGCAGCACAGTGATGGAACAAGTCAAGTAATCAGCAGTCTCTTGGTCTTCTAATGCATTTTCTAGCCTTGTTTATTTATTTATTTATTATTATTATTTTTCCCCATTTATTTATTTATAAAGAACAGTAGATTATAATTATCCCGTGAGGTTCCTTCCAGCCAGGAAAGCGCAGTAACACTTCCTTTGTAACTGTTGTAGGTGCCAGAAGCTCAACGCATTCCTCAGGTTTTACCAGCAGCGGGATCTCCAGTGGATCCAGGGCCTCTGACATGATGTCCCACGAGGCCAGATCTCATGGAGGTGGAGTCCCCAGGGGCGGCACAACTTCCACTGTCCAGTCCATCTGTAAGTGAGAGTCTTCCCAATAAGGATGGAATAACAAATGATTTCTCAGCTCAGCTGTACATTTACTAGAGGAAGGGTGTGAAGAGAAGTTGCTGCATTGCATTTTAAGCAACATTTCTTCTGTTCATTGCTTTATACTGGCTGGGAAGCAGAAGCTAAGGAATTAGGGGAAATAACTATGCAATAAAGTTGCAAGGATGGAGGTGGATAGCAGAGACAGAAAGCCGAACCACCTAGTCACAGAAAAAAGGTCACTGGAAGTTTAGGTTATTCATTGAGTGTAACACAAACCTTTGGTCTATGTCCTGGGAGTGCTTGTAACTCATGCTTAGATATTCTGTGTGTTTCCCTGTGCAGCAGCTTTGCTTTATATTGTTCTCACGTGTTTCTTTGTGTTTGTCCTCAGCGATGGGTGGCAAAGGAGGAAGGCACTGAACGGAAAGAAGCATCAGTCTAGAACTAAGCTCTGCAAGCAGTTCGTCATCCTGTACTGCTGGAATCATTTGACATCTTCTTCCCTTCTTTGGTCTCCCTGACACTGACATGAAAGGCAAAGATGTTTTCACGTGTGCAAATAAAAGTTCTGTTAAAAACATGGATGCTCGTGCAAAAGTAATAAGGGTGGGGATGGGGGTCAGGTTCTTCCTTGGTTAAACATTCTCTGAAGCACAGGCATATACAAACACAAGCCAATGACAGGAAGCTACAGTACTCTGGACTGGAATAGGTCTCACTATCTGAGCCTCTTGCTGTTCCCCACTCGCCTTTCATTCAGCTGTGCTCCCACTGCACCATTTCCCCAGATACACATTGTCCACTTCCTAGACACATTCCCACATACATTCCCCTTTCCTTCCATCTTCCTTCTGCCTTTCTGGCTTCTCATGCTCCCTCCCCCATCTCCTCTTTCCCTCCATATTTCTAATAAAACCACATGACGCAGCCTCTCCTTTCACTTCCTGTAAAATTACAGATTTAGGGATTTCTTCACACAACACTAATAATTTACATGTTAGCTCTCATATTTAAGAATCCTGAACAGTTTTGTTTGCTTCAAATGAAATGCAGAAACATAATCACACACAGGTTGTGGTGTTGTATTTCTGTTTGTGTGTGGTTTTTTTTGAGATCAGATGCCTTCACCTGAGTGGTATTTAACATGTTCACCCTCACATGAAATCTTCCCTGCTTATTGCCTGCGTGCTGGCTATTTACTGCTAATTTCTTACCCCTATCATAGATAGCTAATTGCAGTATTGGTGTTGTATTATGTAGTAAATAAAGAGAAGAAACTACGAACATGAGGTCCAGGTGAAATGAAAATAAATTTAAGGTATTATGGAGTAAAAAAAAAAACAAGTATTCAGGAATCACAGGCAGCAATTAGACTCAGGTCTTTCTGTGCAAAGGTGGAACCGTGAGTTTGCTGGGATGCATCATGTTCAAGTCTGGGCTGTTATGTGGCTCTGCTTGGGCCATCCTACACTTGCCTCCTAAGGTCTAATGCATCAGCCTGTAACTACTAAAACACATCTCTGCTCTACCAGATCTTTATTCCCTTCTGCACGAGGTAGAGCAAGGTCTACGATTCCCACCCAGACACTCCCCACTGTGCCAGTGCTGTCAGAGAGCAGCAAGGATCCAGGTGCCCACAAGTAAACTGTCAAGCACCTGTGCTAACGTTGATGGTGCTGAAGTGAGTCGTAACAACAAAACTAATATAAGGATGAGTAAAAATTAGAAAAAGTCAGGCACACACATAACTCGTCAGATAAACAATTAATGCTATATTATCTGGAAAACAACATGCAATCATTTGATGGCAATTAAAGTCTTTGCTTTTTATTTGCCTGCAACAGCAAGCTTTAAAACCAGGATTCAACTTCAGCATTGGCATTTCTTGACCATGTGCTTTTGCCGTGTTTAAAAAATGCCTGTCATTAGTGAAAGCTAACAGAAAGTATTCATGCCTGGAAGAAGGAAAAACAAGCCAAACCAAGGCAACAATTGTTAATTACATTTCATTTCACTTTTCAGCACTTATGTGATTCTGGCATTACTAATTTGTGTAATTTTTTGCACCTTTGGACCTTTCTACGCTGAGAACTCTCCTCGATAGTTCTCCTAAAGCAGGCAGCATCCTCAGTTGCATTTGGATTCCCTCAGCTCCACCAGCTCCAACAGGCCTACAGGAGAACAAAGGTAAATGCTCCCCCCTGAATGCCTCACCCTCAGACCACTTAAGCAAATTCATACGTGCATTATTAGAAAGGAATCATTTACATTTTTAACAGAGTATAATTGAAGCGGTCAAATAACAGCAGATTATGACAATCTAAATCCCTCACGTCTCTCAATCAATCTCCCGCAACAAACAGACGGAAGGGGAGAGAAAAGAAAAGAGGCAGCAGAGTGTGATTACCAGAGCAATAGCAGTGAAGCAATGCACTGCAGAAAGAACATAGCTCTCTGCATAGAAATCAATTCCTCCCATGGGATGGGGTCGATAGCTGCCTGACAGGACAGTATACAGGCAATTTAATAGCATTTTATCTAAATGAATCTATTCCTCCCCCCCACCGGCCTCACAGTTCACAAGCGGGATCTCTTAGTAAAATAGATTTATTTATTTTTTATCATATAACAGGAAAGCATTTATCATGCTGAAGACACTACCACTGTCTATTAAAAATCATTTATCCCTGTTAGCTTCTCATTACCAGCAACTATTTCCCAGCATTGTTATTCTAATTAGTTAACTTATGCACACAGTCCATAAAAATCACTTTCAGTTAACTCTGGAAATATTTTTCTTACTCAAATACTCCCTAAATTACAGGTCAGACTTTCAGGAAAAATAAACTCACAAAGCAGGCAGAGTCAGTTGACTCAAAAGAGTGTTGGTATCTGAAAGGACATTTTTATGCAAGAAAAGCTTATTTATTTATTATTATTATTATTATTATTTAGCAATACATTATACACAGAGATTGGTTGTCCAGTGTATCTATTTTAATAGCACTTTAATAAATAAAGCTGGGCTGATCTTATTAGTGGGTATCTGTGTGAAGTAAATGGTAATGAATAAGAACCCCTAATAAGCATCATTCCAGGGACGGATCTTCAGCTCTCTGGGAGTTTGGTATTGTGCCCCAAAGGCTCTTGTAAATCCAGCTGCAGTTCTTGCTCATCATTTAGAAGATTAGGGGCTGATAAGCGACAGTCAGGCCTTATTAGGACAGGCTAAGGCAACAGAAAACATTAATTGGGTGATTTAATGCACAAGGAGACAATAAATGCCTGCATTGTGGTTCAGATGCTGTTCCTCTATTGATTTGTTAATGTCTTATTTTGTGGAATTCTCACAAATTCTTAGTGGGCAGAGCGCAAGACAAAGTCTCTAAGTTTAAAAACATGAGACTACTTTTGTTATTTCCTTCAATTTCCCTCTACCTACTGCATTACTAAAGCGGTCTTCAGTATCCCTGTCCTTGGCAAGCCAAAGAATGAAAACTGTTTCCTTGCCCAAGGACTCCTCAAAAAAAGGAAGGGAGAGAGCCAAGTTATGACAACTACCTGCACTGAAATGATATCCTAGCATCTCATTTGTGTCATGGTTTTATCTCTTAAAGGAAAATTAAAATATCCCCGTTCCCATGGGTTAGACAGGCAAGAGACGGTCCATGCACACAACAGGAGCACTGTGACTTCGGGAAGAAGACCAACTCTCTTCTCCTGGAAATCACTTGATAAATTTCTCTTCTCTTTCACTGTTCTGAGGAGATGAAGAAATAGTTGCTGGGCTTGTCTTCCTCTGGAAGTAAGGAAGATGAGAGGAAGCTCCTAATCTGGGTATTTCTTCCCTGTCTAGTGCCAGAATTAATCCACTCACTTGTAGAGTCACACAATTCACTCAGTGGAGGATTTTAGTGGAAAACCAGTCGTATACATATACTTCTCAGCCATATACCAGATCCTTATCTGGATCCCATTTAAAGATTTCCTTCCCTGCTATCTCTTTCCAACAGCTGGACAGGAGAGAAAAGAGTTTCTCTCAGAGTGGAAGATCAGCATGAGAAGGGGAGATTTCCCTTTACTTAGCTGACCGAGGCACTCATATCCTCTCGTCTTCTAACACTGTAACTTGGAAGATTGGCAGTGATAACTCATGAACAATTTATTTTAATAATTTACATTTGAGTCAATTTGAATATTGAAATGCAGTTTTGAGGCAGGCACACAGCATTATTTTCAAACATCACATTCTGTTTGACAGTGTTTGGTCTCACTTATCGTAACTTAATTCCAGGTTCAGGTGCAGTTTTTGTATCTTTGCTTTCCAAGGCCCCCAGCCGCTGCCTTTCCCTTCCACCCGGCAGCTTGGTGCTGTTTCTACTGAGAGCGATGTTCCTGGCACTCGTGGCACTGGCTGGAAGGCCCTCTCCTCAGCAGAGCACCCCTCCACTTAAAAATTCTTCAGAACTGACCCATTTCAAGTTGGTTTTGTCTTCACACCTCCCCATATTTAAGGAAGGAGGTATCACGTCTCACGTTTACCGTATGATGCAGTGGTGCAGCGTGCAGGTCCCTGAACTCACGGGTGCTATGGCAGAAGAGGCAGGGTCCGCCTACAGCCCAGCATGACATCCCGTCCACCACCACGTTAAGCAGTGCTCCAGTGCACTCCTTGCATCTTCACAAGGACTGCATCCAACCACAACAGCCTGAGACTGTCCACCACAGCAAAAATACTTCTTCTTGTACTCCACTTGGCAGGACAGCCAGGGGCAGACCTATTCTGCTGGACATTGTGTAAGGATAAGTCAAGGCAGACCTCCATATCTCAGAAGATCTGAAAATCTACCAGGAGTTGGGCCAACAAATTCCTTTCCATCAGCATCTGGGTACTCAGTAGCTGGGTCAAGCAGATCAGCCCATTTTCTATCCTGGAGCAGACACCCCCATGTTCTTTCTGTGAGCTTTCGTTCCACTGAAGTTCTGAGCATTGTAACCTTGACAAAAAGTTAAAAAATAAAAATTGTGCAGGCTGCCCACAATGGTCCATTTCCTTAGGGCCTCATGTATTAAAGAGACACGATTAATAATGTTATTTAAACCCACAGTAATTCAAAAGATTGCAAGTACATTCCCTTATGAAAATATTCATCATTCATGATTATACTAATTAACTTAAAAGAGTTCCCCATCTTTCACTCTATCACTTTTGGGGAATAAAACGAACACTTTAATATAATCCAGTTTAGTGCTGTGCTAAATAGGAACATTTTATCTAAGCTATCTTATTTTTACCTTGGGATTTTTATTTTTTTTTAAAGCCTGGTAGTGAATGTGAAAATAAATAAATAAATAAACCTCCCTTGATGTCATAAAATTTCATAGAAAATATTGTCTCTAAGGAAAAAATAGTGCATTCTACAAAAGCAGTTCTTAAAATTCAGATGTTGCTCTCTGCAGTCTTTTACAATTGGAATGTCCACCCAGCCAAGATTTTTACTGGCCAGTTTTAAGCTAGCTCTGCAATTTATGTTTATACATAAACAGAGCTGATTTTAATTGCTATCAACTTCTTATACTTGATAGATGGTCTTAAACATTTTTTGTCTCCGGAGACTATTTACTTTGCCAAGTATTGACACACTTTCAAGATTTATACTTCTCCAAGGAACGAAGTTTACAATAAAATGTAATGTATTCCGTGGCTGTGAATGGTAATGTTACTGAACAATCCAAAGATATTTCACAACTGATAGTTATTTCCCTTCTGCACCCAGCCCTGCACTGTTTTAGTTCTGCTATGGACTTAGGGTTTTAAGGAAAACTAAAGTGCCGAATTTGCCAAACACAATGTTTCAGAGATCCAACAGTACTTAATTTACGTTTCCTTCCACAAGAGACATTACCAGACTCATGACTGCACTTCCATTCTTCCCAATAATTATTATAAAGGGGTAAGTCTGGTGGAAGGGGTTTGCTCAGTTGTGGGACAGGAGTAACCCTCTGCTTTACAGAGGTCAAACTGACTTTCACACCACAGGCAGGAATAAGCAAAGGCGTGAAGTACAACGTCAAATGTCCAATGGTTGCTAATTATTAGACAAACATTGCTCAGTAGACGAAGAAAGTCATACCTGGATCAAGACATTGGGATCCAGTGTGCTGGTAACAATCACGGGCCACAGTGCTTAGAGAAACTCAGAGCTCAAGGAAGGGTTTTATATAAAAATACCTCAAGTTGTACCATCCCCATGCAACTGCTATTGCACTGCTGCAGAGGTAGCACTGTCAATAAGTGTCAATAGCTCTGCCAAATCAGCTGAAAAGACCTCGCTCACCAAAAATATTCATTTTTGTGACTTTGGTGACAAAGTACAGCTCCCAGCCTTCTAGGAATATGCTTTCAAGGGAGAAACTTTCATTTTTTTTTTTTCTTTTCTTCTTTTTTTTTTTTTTTTTTTTCCAGTCATTTCAGCTTTTTAGTGTAGCTTTCCATATCTATCTGTTTTGCAAATAGGCAATTAACTGTCATACAGCTGTTTTGCAGAGAAAAGGAAAGACAGCTCTTGGTTGCTCTCTTTTTATCTTATTGTTACCATATCTCAAAGATTAGAAGGCACTGAAGCAATAAAAGGAGAGACGTGCCCCACATGTTCCATGACCTGCTCTTCCTCACTGACCGGGAAATGGGAAGGATGTGATGCAAGAGGGTCTGTGATTTCCCTGGGGTAGCTGATGGACAAGAGTAATGGCTGTCAAGCCTTAAACTTAAATACCCCAGCGTCTGCTCGTTGTGAGACTACAGTTCCAGGTTACTTGGCATTTGCCATTGAGATGGAGGAGATATTCCCTGCAATTTCTATGAGAAATGCTAAAAAATCCTAGTAATAAACTATTTTGTCAAAGTAATAATTTATATAATTACCCACTGGGGATCCTTGGCTTGGCCATCCTCCCTCTCCAACACGTTTTATAAGGATTTTGCTAGATAAAATAATGCAGTTTAAACTGCAGACAGAATAAAAACTGAACAAAAGCAACAGAACAGAAGTATAAAGAGAAAAGAAACAAGCACTTGCTTAAATCTGTCAATAACCAGATAGAGAATACACCAATGAGAATAATCAGGAAAAAAAAGAGACCAAAACCAAAAATATTTTTCAGATTTCATCCCTGTAGGAGCAAGCAGTGGAAATGGACACCTAACTCAGGGTACATGCTAAGAAGCGTGTAAAGACGTAAGCATTTATATACAAATGCTTGAGAAGTTCTTCATATTCCGTCAGCCCGAAGTTTTTTAATTGGGTCTGGTAGTTGGTGTTGCAAAGATCTTTTCCATTAAGCCTAGTGAATTTCTAACAGAAATTTTATTAGGACATAAATTAACCCTAGGAAGCTATTTCAAATATATAGAAATAATAATTCTTCTGTAGTGCAATTTATTTATTTCTTCTGACCCAAGGGTATAAATCGGACAGTAATTTTGCACCAGTCCAATGGAGGACTTATAAAAGACAGTGAAGGAGATCATTCATTTCTGATTATTTGTGTTTATTTTATCTTTAGCATAAATAGCTTATGAAAATAGTCTGTTAGATGGCTGCTGCTTTTCTGATGAATTTTAAACTGCGTATGGAATATTCTTAAGATGTGAGGTACTGAAAATATAAATAAGATATTGATTTAATTCCTCTTTCCTCTTGTGCTTAAGAAATGGTATACACACAAAGAGGTAAATATCACTGTGATTTTCAGATAATCCGTTTTTAAACTGGTGATTTGGAAAATATGAGATTAATAGCACTGAAGACAACCAAATATAATGGGATTACAATTTAGAATTAACTAAGTGTTTCTTGGGGGGTCTGTTGTAGCAGTGCCTCATTGCTGGGACGCACCAGAGTAATTAGTCTGCAGTGGCATACAGTGGTGATACATGATAACTGCAGTTTTTCTTGCTACAGTGAGGGCTTTCCATTCACAGGTAACTGGTTTTTATTTGTGATACCGGCCATAAACTGGCACAGAGTGAGTTTGCTCTTGCTGTAAGCTGGTTAGGGAGGCACCAATTCTCAAAGGACACCATGCTGATCCAAATGTGCAAGCAAAGGTTTGCTTGCTTTTCTTCCACATAGCAGAATTAGGAAAAATACCTGGTTTCACGTCTGCTATACTGCAGGACTGGCTATATTGCAGTCTCCTCAGGAGAGCTGTTGTAGCCAAGGGTGGTCAGGGTGCATGGATACTGTGCTGGCCAGAGTGAGGTTTAGATTAGAAACAAGGAAGAAATTCTTCACTCAGAGTGTGGTGAGGCACTGGCCCAGGCTGCCCAGAGCAGCTGTGGATGCCCCATCCCCGGAGGTGCTCAAGGCCAGGCTGGATGGGGCTTTGGGCAGCCTGGTCTGGTGGGAGGTGTCCCTGCCCATGGCAGGGGGGTGGGACTGGGTGGGCTTTAAGGTCCCTTCCAACCCAAACCATTCTGTGATTCTATTATTCCATGGTTTTGCTTTACTATAAGTTTGCAGCCAGTTGCTGGTGTATGTTAGTGCTCCCTGCTGCCTGACCAAACCATGCCACACCTGAAATACCAGTCACAGGTACTCAGGGCAGTAAAGTGAAGGTTGTGGATATTTTCCTCCTACTGGAGGAATTTGTAATAGATATATTAAGGCTCACATGACTGGAGTGCAAGTGGAAACCTTTGTACATAAAGGAAACCCAAAACAACAGGGCAAAGGCCACAAGACCAGCTTTTATTGATAAACAGGGCACAGACATCAGCAGGCAAGCTCATAACTGTTGAAGAAGCTGGTGCTGGCATCCAGAGCAAAAGGCCGTGCTTCAGTACGGCCAACACAGAGCCGGCTTGTCAGCAGGGGGCCCTGACACAGCCTGGAGAGGGTGGCGAAAAGGAACTTGGTACCTGTCAGAGCTCTTCCTGCCTGCCCATACATATATATATATCTTCGTAATTGTTTGACAAGGGATATCTCAATAATCTCAGTTTGCAGGATGTCCCCACAAAGCACAAAGGTTGAGAATCTGATGTACAGAGGTGGCCGTCAAGGACTGACTCCCACAGAAAGTCAGTAAGATCTAACTGCCTATTGTTTGTGCCTTTAAAAATCTGCCTTTCGGGTAACACGGAGTTTTGAACCAACATCTGCTTTTTGATTAGAAAGTTCTGTTCACCTAAAAAAATCAGGTCCACAGAGGATCTCATGTAGTGCATCCTCCTAAAAGTTGTGTTACGCTCACAACAATCCCTCCCATGCCTCCGTTACATCCAGCTGTTCAGATTTCCAGCTCTTTTTACATGGTAATTTTGACTCTTTTGCTTGCTAGGGAATGTCTTTATATTAGTAGGAAAAGGGTTAATGGAGGAAAAAAGGTAAGGACTCAAAGAGGAAAGGTCTATAACGAACCTATTGATATAATATATAGAAGATACAAAATAAGAGTTAGAGTCTAGTCAGCAATTTCTCAATTTGAGTATCTTTCTAGTTCAATGAACCCCATTAGATCAGTATGTGTGAACCTACTTTACACTTGCAGTACCCCTCTGTTGTTGTTTTAATTATTAATATTATTATTTATTTATTTTTATCCCTAGGGAGTCACAGAAGCTCAAAATATACCTTTTAAGTCACTCACATGACAAATCTCACTGACTATCCCCACTTCTCTCCCTTCTGCTGACCCACTAAAGTCCACAGATAATCCCTATCAAAACCAAACACCAACAATAAGAAGTGGAGAAGAGTTGAAAGGGAAGGTAGGGTTCACGTTTGTGAAGAAAAAAGCAATGGTAATGAATCTCTGGACTGAAATATATATATGTACTTATATATATCACAAGGAGCAGCTGTAAGCGTCTCTGTCTGAGAGTGTAAAGGGGACACAGTTCTCCACCTCCAACCTCTGCAGATCATCTCCCACGCAAAGTGGGACTCCTGCCTACACATACAGAGCATGTCAACTTTGTACAGATGAGTCTTGAAACCCTTGAAGGATGGGGGTATCCTATCCTGAGACACTTTCATGCATTGCCACTGATTTCAACAGAATTTGGAAGTCTAAACACATACAAAAAACTGTGTGTAAAAGGTCACTGCTCTTCGAACCCCTGATAATTAAACTTAATCTGTATTACAAGGGTATCAGCTTATTTTGTGCAGGCTAGCTTATTCCTTCTTCCCAGTGTGAGCAGTATAAGCTGCTGTAGGTGCTCCTCTGCATCTGTCTTGTCCCTCGTAAGCAACCGAAGGACAGTGAGAGGGGAGCATCCATTGCAGGCTTATTGTGTGTAACGGTGTATCTGCAGTGCATAAATGTGCTTAAATGGATGCCTTCTTACGATATTTGCTAAAGCAAGCAAGCAAGCAGTCATTCACGTCCCATGGAGACAAGTTTAGCCCACCCAGGAGTTGCTTTTGAACACTGCTACTGATCGTTACCTGTAGCGAGCCAGCTAGCAAAAGTATTAAACATTAATGTATTTCAGTTGTGCCTATCGACGGTGCATTTTAAACAGACGCTGCTATACTCTCCCAATGGAAAGATTTATTTTACTTTAAGAATATATAGGACTGTGCTTTCAGTACTTTCTCTTTGTTTAACAAGAAGCTCTCTTACTGAAAACCCAGCAGACCATAAAACCAGTCAGGGGCTTTTATCCAGGATGTCTGACCCATCGCCTGACAATAATTAGTTCAGGTTAATTACAGCAAATCTGTAGATTTGCAGCCTGAAATCATCTCATCCCCTAAGCTGAACCCTCCAGAGGTTTCTTTTATGAGCTCTGCATCCTAAGGGTGGACTTAAAGTAATGAATTTGTCTCTAATAAGATTCATAGGTTTGTTCCCTAAGCAATGGTGTCAATTATAGAATCTAACACTGATGGCTTATTTTGCTGAAAATAGAGAAATTGAGAGTTTTTAATGAAGCATGCAGGATTTTTAACATTTTTGTTTAACTCTTTGCATTGTCGAAAAGCATAAAAATGCAATTATGTGAAATATCGTACCGCTTTCTATGGGTTTCTGTGTGCGCCGGTAGCTAATTTCCTTCTGCTTTGTAATGGAAAAGGTTAATGTAATGACTCTGAGATTTCATTTGGAAATGTTCCAGAAGAGTGTCTGAGTATTTGCTGCACTTAATGGCAGGAAGTAATAAGTGAGGTTATGTATTGGTGAAAAATGTTTCATGTACTGAGAAGATTAATACTGGAGAGAGGCACAGGGGACACAAGCCTGAGGCTTCCTCCTCAATTCTGACACAATATAATATGTCCATACGTGGTACGTGCCCTTCTGTAGTTAGCTCTTCATCATTAACAAAGCAGACAGGAAGTCTCGGGGGGATATGTTATCAGCAGAAGAGAAGGAACCAGAGAGGAGAAGGATGCCCTCCGTTCTACAGATGAGTGGCAGGCACCTCCAACTGGGAACACTGGACCAGGTGGTACTGGTACCAGCACAGTACCTACGCAGCAAGAGGACGCTGTAACGCCCTTCAAGGTTTTGGCTTTATTTCAATGTTTATGCTATTTTTTTTGTGCACAGCTATTGTACTTACGGTTTCTGAAAGATGAGCCACTACGTCACAACTTAGCAAAGCGAGAATGCCAACCACCAAAACAGAATTTGCTGAAACAAGAACTAACCCTCCACTCTCGATAGGCTGCCGCAAGTGCCGCCCCGAGCAGGACTTGCTCTGCCCCTCGGCACTGCCAGGCTGCTGGGTTGAACTTGGAGACCCAAAGAGGACAAACGGGGCAGACACCGGGCAGCACAGGCTGCCACTTTCACTGGTGGCCCAGCTCAGACTGGGAAGAGGACTGAGGGCTCTCTGCCAATCCCAAGTCAGTTTGTTCACCAAGTTCTCACTTTTTATCGCGTGTCACGCAAAATCTTCCACCGAGCTCTGCTCTGAAGGCTGCTTATGTGATGAAGTCTATTTCGATGCATGTATGAAGCAATAAGGGCATTCATTAGGCAGAATAAAGTTTAGAAAAGGGGAAAAAATGCACTGGAGATGCAGGTTTGGTGATGCTTAAGCACTGCTCAGATGCTTACAGTGGCATCCTTTTTTAATCTGGAAAACACCGATGTACCAAGACCTAACATTTCAATGGAAAAAAAATACCGGTTTTCATATTTTCCCAACAGGACTGACACGTGGTATTAGTTGCTCAGACAACTATTTTGGCCACCTCTCTGAGAGCCTTTCTGTTATGAAGTCGTCAAGGAGGGGTTGGCCAGGAGAGGCACCTGCTGGACGTGGTGCTGTTAACCTCGTTAACCCAGTGTCGCGGATTATTTTGCCATGCAGCACGAAGGACCACGGAAAGGCTCGGGTGCCCAGAATATCCATCCTGCAATCCTGTATTGCAGTCTGAACTCCCCTCACTTGGAACCTGTAACCTGCTAATTGCCTTATCCTCATTTATATGATAAGTGGTTCATTTCCTTTATTGTGATTGAATCCCCTCCCTATATTACAAGAAAACTGGAGCTGCAGAGAGTGCTTGATTGGATTTCATTGCTGTAGGCCATTTCTTAAACAGGTTACGGGTTGACAAACATAGAAGGGGGATCAATATCCATCCTTTGCCTCATTGACAAGCTAATCTTTTCAGTAAACATTTCATCAGTACCTGCCATTTGTATACACACCTGCCTCATGAGGACAGAGAAAGCTCTGCTTTATAAGGTTTAGGTAACTAATAAATGAAAAGACAAGAATATAAATGGGGCAAATCACCGAGAGAGCATTTTTAGGAAAAATAGCCTTTCATTGCCTGCAGAATCTAGCCAAGCATGTTTTCGACCGCTGTTAATTTTAATTAGGTCACATTACTTTCAGGCCCGGTGTCAGCTCCAGTTTCCGTAGCTCAGCTCGTCCCGTGCCGAGAGCCCTGCCCCTCAGCCAGCAGTCCCCAGCCCTGCTATGAACGCCTTCAAAGATCCCACCTGCCCAAACTGAATGAGCTCAGAAATCGTGAACAGGGCAGCAAAACTGCCCCTCTCTGACGCCCTGGGCCTGCTCACTTTTCACCTGCTTTCTCACAGCGGCGTGGATGAGGAGGGGCCACCGCCAGCAATGAAGTCACCTCCTCCTCTCTCATCAGAGGTAGAAGGACGGTTTTGATCAGGGTTTTAGTGAAGCTGTGGCTCTGCTAATCGCTTAGAAACCATGAGTCATACTCCAAAAGAAAGCAGGAGAGTTTTGTTAAGTGTTTTTGGAGACATCTTTCCTCTTTGCTTTTGTGCCACACGTTGAAGGCTCCTTCCCCCACGGCTGTGTGGGCTAGAAGCTGGCATTGTCTCTTACAGAAGTGAGGGCCAAGATTATCTCTATATTTAGGCTTCTCTTACGGTCCTGCATATTAGAATTACACAGTTGAATGACGAACGCTGCAAAAATTAGCGATGCTGAATTTCAGTCCAGCCTGAGAGTGCATGAAGGCATTCACTGAAGAGTTTAGGGTGAAGGAAAGTGGACAGCCAACATGAAACTTTGGGGTCACAAGAAAAGAAAGCAACATTGCTGCTGATACTTCAGCAACAGAAAATTAGAAACTTTCTTCTTTCTTTTCTTCTGAAAAGTAAAGAAGCTCTCATAAAGCACACAGCAATGCTGACCAGTCAAATCAACTTTGCAGACAATAAAACACACCAGAGTTGAAGATTACCCGAGATGTAACTTTGCTCACACCACTGAAGTAACATTAGAAATATTTCAGTCCTGTATTTTGCTAGGAAAAACTGAGGTGATAAGATTAGGTCAGTGTCTGAGGAATGAGAAGAGAGAAAAAGTGGTGTAGTGTGAAGATCAGGGAACACATACAAGTTTCCTTTTCTTCCCAGGTGAGTCTTTGAATAAGTTTTTTTAAAAAAAACGCTAACCAACTGCACCTCAAATGTCTGTTCGGTCACCTACATGACCTCAGGAAGAGAAAATGAAAAGCAAGAGTTCTTAATATTCATCAGCCTGGGAAAGGATTCAGTGTAAGACACTTTCAGTGTGTCGGATGCCTTCTTTTCTCTGGTCCACATAGGTCTCAGAACTTTTGTTTCAGAGTCTTTTCAATTAGCAAAAGCAGTGTTAGGATACGTCTTTTATATGATGTGCAGACTAGAATAGAAGCATAATGGGGAAAAATATTCCCACAACCATAGGTTAATTGCTAGTAAATGTTGCTCAAGCATCTTGGTTACGTTGATTAATGGCCCCGGTGAGCAGCTCAAAAAATAGCTGGGCTGTTGGAAGATCATTAGCAATTTTAACTCTTGGGCTTTTGTGATGGATATGGAGAAACAATCACTTACATTTATAATGGTTTCACTGAGTGCAGTGGCATACTGCAATGCTAGTTATAGTTACATAGAAACAATCACTGTGTTTTCCTTGCACTCAATAGTATGGAAGTTTACAAGACAGAGAGAGGCAAAATTTATTTTATTTTATTTTATTTTATTTTATTTATTTTATGCGTTTTCTTTCTGTGTATCTTTTGGGCACATCCTTGCTAAATATGTGGGAGATTTTATACATAAATACAAATACTCAGTTCCGCTCATTAATCCTGTTATTTGAAAGAGGAGAGGGGTGGAGATGATGTGTGAAAGGTAGCATACCAGCCAACAGAACTTATTTTAGCTCAGAAAGGCACAGCAATATTAAGCAGTGCCTTGTGACAGCACAAAGCTTGCAGTCCAAGGGCTGAAGGAAAGAAGGACGAGATTTCAGGCTGCCTTTGATCTCTCAAAGCTGTAAATGCCACAGATACCTGGAGAGCATCCAGGAGACCACAGTGCTTGTGATAATTCATGACAATTCTTCTTATCTGGACTGCCTGCACCAGGAAGGATCTCATCACTACCCTTTGGATATCCACCCAGTTCCACACATAGTATCATAATTTTCTTTTTTTCTAGCCTAATCCTCTGAAAAGAAGGAAAGCATCACCTTCCTAGTGAGAGCTTTTACAGTCTGGAGCACAGCCCCACAGGTACCTGAGGCACCATGCCTGGGAGGATGGGAGAATAAGCAGCTGACCCCACTAAGACAAAAGCTTCTAGAAACACACCTTCAGACACTGGTTCAGAGAGTCAGTCCAGGTGTAAGGCAGATGCCAGAAATTATATTGGTTTTCCCTGAAACAGTGTGCCTTACAGCTGTCTGAGCAGTGGTGGGCAAATCAACTCCACATTACTGAATGCTGCTTCTGACCCAAAGTTAGAGTATTTCCTCCGATTTGGGTACAGCTTGGGAATTGCCTTAGCCACGGCCTAGTATATAAGCACCACGTAAAGTCCTTATGAAGCACCCGCAGTGCCCAGAGCCCTCTCTTCTGTGCTGGCCCAGAAGATTTTGTGCCAGCTGCCTTCAGAGATTCTATGACCCATATAAGTATTCAAATCCCAGGAGGGAGAAATAAAACAATCCTGGACTGCAAGGGGAAAAGGGTGGCAAGGAGCTGAAGGGTATATCTGGCTGGTAATGAGACAGGTTCACTTGTAGCAGGCTCCTGGAAAGCTCATCAGGAGCAATTCCTCACGTTGTTTCAGAAAATATGCAACAGGAAATTACAGCCCGAAGGCACTTTGTTCGCTGGCAATTTGCAACCAAGAAAGGGAGAAAGAGGACAAACCAAAATAATTGAATAAAATTCTTTGAGCTTTATATGCAAGCTCTGCACTTGCCAAGGGAAACGGGCAAGCAGCCAAAAGGGACACGATATATCACTAATTATCAAATAGAGGAGAGAAACCGCTTGCTTGTTGGAGAAACATTTCATGCAAAGCTTTGTCTGCACTTCCTAGCGTAGGTGCTGTGAGCATTGGCAGGGTTCGGCAAAACCACATTTTCAAAACGTGGCTCTGACCAGAGTGAGGCATTTGGTAACGTGCCTGGGACTGAAGAAAAGGGGGAAAATCCTGCCCATGCTTCTTACACTAGGATGACTTTTCTGTTGGTGCTTCTAAGAGGAGGCTCAGGCTGCACACAGCAGGACACGAAGAAAGCAAGATGCTACATATTACTTGTTTCCTGGAGGAGATACATGTGGCTGACACCCTCTGTAGTGATTTGCCACAGGCATGAACCCATTCTTAGCAATACCCCACCAACTCCTGCAGGGCATTTCTTTCCCAAAGCTGCGCCCTTTGAGGCACATTCGGTGTAAACTCTGGGCTCACCGAGGACTCGAGAGAACATAAGCCTGCTCACAGGTCCAATCACTTTACCCAACTCTGTATTTAAAGTTACATGGGCTCAGCTAAATCCCTTCCAAAGTACATTTTCAGTCAAATTCATGCAGCTCGAGGAAAAAAAAAAAAAAAAAGAAAAAAAAAAAAAAAAAGTATTTCACTCACCGCTGTAATTATTTTTAATATATTCAATAATGGATCCACTGGCTTAAGAATATTAAAAACTATGCTTAGAGCGAAAACTAACGCCGCATATATTGCATTACACCGTACGGGGGTCGGCGGTGTCCCAGCCCAGAAAAAAGGATGCTCAGCCTGCTGTCTGCGTTTTTCAACCCAGACCGGCTGGAAAGCGAAGAGCAACGCTGCCACCTACCGCACATAAGCCAGGACACTTCGGTCACCTGCCGGGGCTTCAACCCCAGCCGGGTTTCCCAAATTTCTACTGGGATTTTGAGCACGTTTTTCGAGAGGGCAGAACTGCTCCACCTGCCCCAGTCTTGTGTTCAAGCTAAAGCAGGGGCAAAGACTGCAAGCATCCATCCTTTCAAAAGGTTTCAGCAGCTGTTCATCAAAGACAGAGAGAGACTGACAAAATGTGCACGGTGTCCGGGTGAAGCAGAAGTGGAGGAAAAACCCTGACAAAACCTGCCACAGGCTCAGCACGGGCTCTGCCTGTGTGGCCACTGCTGCCCCTGCTTGGCCCATGTCTTTGCACACCCCAAGACAACGTGGGCAGCAGCTGGACCCCCATCCTGGCCCATCAATCAGTACACGAGCAATAAGGGGAGCTCTGCCAATTCACAGCCTTTCAGGACACAGAGCTTATTCTGAGTTTTGGGGACCTCTCAGCACAGCCTTGCCCAGGCAAACTGCCCCAGGCACACCATTTGGATCAGCAGGCTCTTGCTCTCTGCAGACCTCTTTGCAGCTTTTCCTAGTTTTCTGTTAAATAAGGTCTCAGATCCTTGCCTGCATGCTATCCATACAGCTCATGTCAGCTTTTTTTTCTTTATTATTTCTTTCCAGTTCACCCGTCAGTGCAGGTCCACCTGCTCCTGCGTGGGCTCCTCTCCACGGGCTGCAGCTCCGGCCCGGGGCCTGCTCCTGCGGGGGCT
>CM021732.1:95970848-96179833 GCA_011075105.1 Heteronetta atricapilla
AGCGTGGGCTCCTCTCCACGGGCTGCAGCTCCGGCCCGGGGCCTGCTCCTGCGGGGGCTCTCCATGGGCCGCAGCCTCCTCCAGGCCACATCCAGCTGCTCCACCGGGGGCTCCTCCACGGGCTGCAGCGTGGAGATCTGCTCCGTGTGGGACCCATGGGCTGCAGGGGGACAGCCTGCTCCACCAGGGGCCTCTCCACAGCCCACAGGGGAACTGCTGCTGCCTGCCTGGAGCTCCTCCCGCCCTCCTGCTGCACTCACCTGGGGGGCTGCAGGGCTGGTTCTCACTCCTCTCTCCCAGCTGCTGTTCCCAGTAGTTTTATTTTTCCCATCTTAAATCTGCTCTCACAGAGGTGCAAACAACATCACTTATTGGCTCAGCTCTGGCCAGCAGTGGGGCCCTTATCTAACATGGGGCAGCTTCTGGATTCTTGCAGAAGCCATCCCTATGGCCCCCTGCTACCAAAACCTTGCCACGTACGCCCACAATACTGAGCTAGAAAGGCCACTCCTCCCTGAAGGAGCAAAGAAAATCTGAAATGCATGGGGAGGACCACAGCAGAGATCATTTCTCAGCCCCACAGGCTACTGCTGGGGCCATGTGGGGGTCCCCACCCTCAGAACATGCCAAACCCAGGCACTGCTCAAGACTCTCAGCCCCCCTTGGTTTCAGTATTTCATGCACTTAACCACGGGCATCCTTCGTGGCTTGAAGAAGCAGATTATCTTCTGGATTGTGACTTGCTTAAGGCTGCTCCTATAGAAAAGCTCAGGCCTAGTCCAAATGTTACCTTGTTTTCCCACCATGAGAAGTGAAATCCCATAGTCCGGTGCACAGAGCTTTTGGGACTAGAAATTAACCCATGATTTCCCCCAGAGAAGCAAAATGAGAGCTGAACAGCATGAAAACTCAATCCCATTGTGGTTTGGAAAAGGTGGTACAGAGATGCAACAGCTCATGGTGGAGATGGAAGTGTAGACAGTTATTCTGGTCCTTAGGCTGTATGAAGGAGACAAGAAATAATGATGCCATTTTCACAGCAGCAGAATCCCTGACTTTCTCCTGTGTTCGCTCTAGCAATGCAGCTTTCTGAGGCTTGTCATGCCAGGTTCTAAAAGGAAAGGAAGTGGCTTTGACTCACCGACTTTCTCCGTGCCATCTCAAGACCTTTTTCCACTCTGCTTGCCATCAAACAGCCTCCAGGTGGCATGCTACCGATGGCCCTTTCCTCACCAAGCCTCTGGTGGAGAGGATAGCAGTGTCATGTGTTCTGACCACAAAACCAGCAGCGCTGATGTTTGTAACCAACAGACCAGGAGGCTTTGTTCACTTTCTCATGTTATTGGCTTTCTAATACAACATTCTTTTTTTCCCAGATCAGCTATCAGAGACAGGAGCAAACTAAATGGCAGTGACATTGTTTTCTTAAAAAGCTTTATTTTCTTATCCTTAAGATGTCCTCAGATGTCTGATTTGTATTTATGTATTTTTGCAATCAGCTGCTTGGATGTTGTAGTGTTGCTGAAAAGACAGGTAAAATTAGCATTAAAACGGGTCAAATGGAAAAGTATCTTTAAATACTGAATTAGACAAAAGGAAAAAAAAGGCTAACAAAATAAGAGATATTCACAAAAGCTAAAAAGCATTCTGAGTGTGAGAAACACTCTGTAGCCAATAACTTAGGCTTAATAACTAATAACTATAATAACTAGCAGTCTGGTTGTCTGCATTTTACAAGGTTGTCTGTTAAGATTTCTTATCATTGCCAAGCATATCTCAGTACCACACTCCTTCCCTCTAAACAATGTAACTCTGCAAAAACAACATTTTATTCCCACAATTCCCCCCTTTTCTTTCTTTTTTTTTTTTCTTTTATAAATTGTTAATTTTTGCAAAACTTTTCTCTAAGGCGTAATCTAGTAGGTATCTTCCTCTTCTTCACCTTCTTTGTTTTCCATCTCCTCTAATATCATCATCTTACCTGAGTAAGGTGGTGGCTCCATGGTCATTTGTTTCAATAGCGCAGTTTCAGTTAACCACTGTGCTAGTCCTTTTACACAGGGGATGATGCAACCACCAATGGCTGTCAAAACTCCTGCTATTATGATCAAGGGGGTAAATATGGACATTGCCATCCCTTTCCATTTACCAAACCAAGATTCCAAACATCTTGTGATGGAAGTGTCTGTTCCTAATTTTTATGCCAATTCACTGGTAAGGGTGGTAAGCCCTTGCAATGCTCTAGTTACTGTGCCATCAGGGGCAGCATTGCTGGGGATAAAAGTGCAACAACGTTTGCTCAGTATCACACCTCCTTTCTCCGTGAGCATCATATCTAATGCTATTCTGTTTTCCCAAGCCATTTGGCTGGTGGCATCTAGTTGTTCAGCGATTCCTCTTATTGCATTCCTTGTATAATTTATGAATCTCTGCCGATTATAATAAATATAATTAATCCAACCGACATTCTTCTTGATTGCTACCCACCAGAACAGTGACTCAAACACTGCAGCAATTTGATTTCTGGCTTTCTGTTCATTGGGAACTCCTCTAGGCACCTCAATAGAATCTATGTATACTCTATCATCAAATGATACTCCTAAGATTTTTTTACTTCTTCTGGGTATTTGTGGGTGAAGGGTATAGCTAATTGAACAAGTGCACAAGTGCCTCCCCAATTAGGTGGTAGGGTGGGCTGTAAGATCTTCCCTCCACAGTACCACCAGAGATCTGCCCTGGGGATCTCAAGTCTTGAGCAGTTTCCCATCAAGTCCTTGGTAGCATTCAAGGTCCCTGTGCACAAGGCAAATTCTCTCAGACGCCGGGTAGCACTCACAGCCTGCCGTGAGAGGCAGGCTGTATGGTTACCTATGGCTGTAGAGAATGCAGGGGGAACCCCGATATTGCTATCACACAAGGAAGGGAACAGCAGAGAGACTTACAGGCCTCATTTCCCCAGGCAGTCTTTTCTTGGTACAATACAATCATACATTGCATCCCCTGGGAACCATCCCCTGGGTCCACCCCAATGGGAAGGACACTATCTGGGCAATCAGTCTTCCCGAGGCAAAGCATAGCAATTGGTATGGTTGAGACTCTGGACAGTATATTTGACCCATTCTATCCATGCATTCACATCCCCACACCCTGTTTCAATATCAAATGTTTGAACTGCCGCATTTCAAAGAGGGCCTCCTGTTTTCTCTCCTGTTTTCTCCTTGAGTTTCTCTCTTTCTCTGAGTTTCTCTCTTTCTCTGATGGATCGTATTTCTGGGGATTGTTTCCATACAGCTATTCTCAATGTGGCTGTTGGGTCTCTCCCAGTTATTTGTTCTCTCTGCTCAATTGTCATTGGGCATTTAAATCTCCACAAGCTAACACCTCACAAGCATCAAACATGATGGATTTTTTGAAGAACTTTTCCTGATTCTTGCAAACAAACCAAAAAAAAAAAAAAATGATGACTCAGGAAGGATTTCAGGGATGCTGAAACAGCCACCCCCCTCTCCAAGGCTTGGGTTCCTGACTTGCTTTAATGTAGGTCATTTGGATGTTACAGGGTACTGTACTGATTGCCATATCACTTAACCTTGTAAACAAGATTTCTAGTTTCCCATTTTCTCCAGTGGTCATACTGAGCATTTGAGGCTTCCAGCTACATTGGCCTCTTGAAAGCCTCTTAGCTTGTCGTTCTGGGTGTAAGAGTTCCAGTGCATGCAGTGCATGGGCAGCCTTTACAATAGATGTTGCTTTTGGCACCATTGTCGGTTACACGGGCTGCTAATAAATTTACATAAATCATTTAAATTGAAACTAATTCTAATTAGTTTCTCCTTTTATTTCTGCATTAAAAGGAATGCTTCCTTACAAATAGAAATATGTTTTGCAATTGCGTTCTTTGTGGTGCAGCAAAATTTGAAAGTTTGAGACAGGTGCTGTTACTGAAATTGTCTGCATCACATCCTGTAGTGCTCTTCTGCATATGCAGTTTCAACAAAATAGAAACCTTTGGGTTCAGCCAGTGTATTTAACGCAGAATATTTTCAAGGTTTGTCATATAAAAACTCACAGGGTACATATCATCATCTTGTTATTTTAAATTTTCATTTATGACATTGTTGCTATTAGCTATCATAAAATTGTCAGAGGTATTTCAGAAGCAAGGAACCCGTTCATTTATTTGAAATGGTTGACTTAGAACTCTTTCTCTTCTTTCTACCTACTTGAAATAAACTATTATTGAATTAAAGTTTATTTAACAATGAAACTCTATTTTGGAAAGTTTCTGTTGCCATTAATTGCCCATCCTATCGCTTATTCATAGCATGATTAACTCAAAAGAGTGAATTTACATCTTGTAGTTCTTGTAGCTTCAGCTGACTCAGAGAGATGGCCAAACTCTCCCTTCACTGTGAAACTGTTTGCTCTGAGCCACCCAAGTAAATCAAACAGCTGGTCCAAAATTGGGATGGTGTACCACGGAATGCACGAAGTGCAGCTGTGTGCCTGTAGGGAAATACCAGCCGTCTCAGACAACTAACCTGTTTCTGCTGCTTTTGCTCTGTAAATGGACAAGAGTTTCTTTCAGTTTTATTGCTGGCAACCTGATTATTTAAAGCAAACATTTTAACAGGGAGAAGCCTGAATCAAAGGGTGAAGGTGAACAGAAGTGAGGGAGACACTGAACCTAATTATATGAATAGCAATATGCATGTGAAACAGTGGATTTGTGAGTGTAGTTAACTCTAAAATTTTATTATTTTTATATGACAAGCCAAATGCCACATTCATACTCTTAGATTGTGACTGTTGCCTTCAGTCTTGCTGAAACCTCCAGCCTGAGCGAATAGGAACTAGTCCATGCTTACTTTTGCAGGAGTCCAGTGTTTCAATTTGTGGAAGTCTCTTGTGGGAGGACTCTGTGTATTTTGACCAGTGTAAATGCATCCTACAACAAGGCCCGTACTGAATGTCTTACAAGTGAACGCCAAGTGTGGCAGTGAATTTGTGATCTAGGAGCAAGAGCTGATGCTGAGGATCACTTACATTGTGTAGGAGCTGTCTGACATCTCCTTGGCTGGGACAGCGTTGCAGTCCTGGCAGGGACTCCAGCTGCTCTCTTCCTCCATAGCCACCTCTTCCTGCACAGCCACCTCTTCCTCCATAGCCACTTCTTCTTCCCTGGACATCTCTGGCTCCACGGACACCTCTGCCTCCATAGCAATGCTCAGAGACAGGCGTTCTATGAGGAAATTTAATGTCACTTTGGAGAAGGAAGCTTACTTTCTGGAGCAGTTACGTCCATTTCTTATCACTGTAAGTATATCTCAACACCACATTCCTTCCCTCTAAACAATGTAACTCTGCAAAAACAACATTTTTATTCCCCCATTAGGGCACTGGCTGACACTGTGCAAAGGCCTGCAGTTCAGCAGTCTCCCAGCCTGACACAACTCAGCAGTCCACACCACCAAGTTAAACACTTTGCTAGGAGCAAATCCACCTGAAAAACTAAAGCCAGAGAGAAGCAGAGTGGCTGAGCTCACAAGAAGGGAAGTATTTCCAAGTAGAATTTGCAAGACTTCAGCCAAGTGCTCGTATCTTTTTTATTCATGTGTTTATCATTATCATTGCTCATGTGATGAGGCTTTTTGTCTTTCTTCTTTGGGTGGGCTGATTTTATCTACAACTTTTTTTTTTTTTTTTTTTTTTTTTTTTTCCCAGATGATCTTTGAATCAGCTTTTCCTACAAAATATAGACATGGACCAACCTGTACATACACCTACTGTAAATTACATTTTGCCTAGAGTTCAGATCAGGATTTTAACAGAACAGCTATACAATGATTCTGAACTTCAACTTCTTCTAGACAATTCAAACAACTAAAATGCAATCACAAAATATAATTGGCATGCATTGTTTCAACCTCTGCTGCGAAAGAGATTTGAAACATCACCTGGTAATTTGGCTTCGTGTGCTACAAGATGAAATCAATTTACCTGTTTCAAGTAGCTAAATAGCTGTTAAATCCTTGCAGAACCCAAGTCAGTTTAGAAAAAAAAAAAAAATTATAGGAACATATGCTGCAAGCAAGGCAGGCTTCATTCCTTTATCTCAGAGAACTATGCTGGGGTACCAGTGGTCTGCAAGGCCTCTCAGGGTAGAATACAAACAAAAAAAAAGTGCCACCCAAATCTTGCTTCTGCCAGTGTCCTGGTGCTGTTGCAGAGCCCTCCTGCTACCAGAACTGCAGTGCTTGGTCCTCTTGCAGTGCTTGTCCAGCCATGAAGTTTGCAACTTTATTTCCAAGTCCTTTTCCTCCCCTTCCTTAAGATCTTTACGTCGTCCTTGTTACCTTTGCTTACAGAAGTGATGTTCTGGGGATCTATTTTGTACCATAACAAACTTGGTCAGCTTCAGGTAAGAACAGGTCTGTGGTCTTCTAACAGCCTTTCTACAACTTCACAGTGACATCTTCCAGTGTTTGGAGGGGGGATTTCCTGTTTTTTTAGGAAGGTGAAGGAGTGAAGTTGGCAAATTAAAATGTGTAAGGCAGGCTTCCCTTCCGGCACTTTTTAAAGACCAGTCCCATTTCTTGCCTGTGTGCTTTTTTATTATTTAAACCAGAAGACTGGAAATGAAATGTCAGACAACGTAGAATTCTTTTTCCACCTCCTTCTGCAAAAAAAGAAAACTAAGAAAAAAGAACTTAGAAACCATCTCCAGGCCTCTCAAGACAGATATTTTCCACTAGTCAGATTAGACTTTCGCTTCATTCCCAGGGCAAAGGTGGCTTCTATGTGTGCTTGAATGCCTTGTTCTGCCCTTACATGACAGGAGGCAACCTTTCTTTGCCACCTTCCCGTCAGCACAGCTCTCCAAGATGTGGTGGAGGATGGAGCTGTACTCCTACACCATATGGGGTCTTTCCATACGCAGGACTGGTAAGTCAGGTTTCAGAGTATATTTTCCCCCAATACCATGGCTTTTGGGTAAGCAACATTACCTTTTTCTTTGCATTTGGGCTCCTACCTGTGTCGTGGCTTACTGAACAGACAGCTCATTCACAGAATGCATCAACACCATAAACTGGGTTCATGAAGAACTAAATTGACAGATTGTTATTGTTTGTGAATGTTTCTAATTTTATTTTTTTTATTTATTTTAAAATTACTGTACTTATGCTTACTTGCATGAAAACTCCATAGGGTGTATGAAGCGTGTATTGGGTCTATTTGAGTGGCTTGTGTTCCTTCCATGTCAGATTATCACCGACACCACCACAGCATGATCTTTCTAAAAAGCTCTGAAAGCACACTCACTACTGTCATTGTAAATAAAGATAATGACTAGGCTGGTTTTGTTTTGTTCCCTCTTTACCCACATTACCAGTTCTGACATTAAAAATCTACTGGATGGCAGCAGAGAAAAAATCCGACTTGATTCACTCAACTAGATACATACACCAACTATTCAAGTAATTATAAAGCCAATAGCAATGGTATTTCAAAAAAAATAGAGCATTTTTATACCATAAATTTATTTAACATTTCTCAAATGAAGGTTGAAGATGGGAAGGGCCCAAGCCAACAGTTACTTTTCCCCAAAAAACGTATGTCTGGAAGCAAAGTGACTGTTCTTCACTGAGAACATGGCAACTGAGAGAGGGAATGGCAGAAATTAAACAAAATAGAAACTGGGATTTCAACAGAGAAAGATGTATGACTCTTCAGCTTTGGATTCAAGTCTTAGTGCAAAAACTTTCAGTAAAGAGGTGATGGTCATTTTTTATCTGCTTTATGATTTATCATTTCTTCCAACGTCTCTCTTCTTTCTTTCCTGCACTAGACTACTTGCCAGTTTTTTGTTTGATTTGTTTCTTTGCATATCATTACATAAGTAATAAAGTCATATGTTAACATCCTGGAAATAAAATTTAAAGATTATCCAGTGAAGATTCAGTTAACAGCAAGGACTTCAGTAATTCATATTCAAAAATATTTAATTTTCAGATGTTCATTGCATGTGTTAAATTCTTGGTTACAGCAAAAAGTTTACAATATACAGCGTCACAGTGACATATAATCAAGCCGTAACAGTGCAGTTTATTACAACTCTGTAAACAAAAAGTATTTCTGCAATGGCATTCTTCATGAACCAAATTCTGTCACACAGAATCTCAGCAGAAGTCAAACAAAACATTTAGATAGAAAAGAAAACCCCAAATTAAAGTAGAACATATGAATCTGGCCAAAGTGTCCAATCCACATTTTTTAGAAAAAAATGTGTCCTTGGAATCTGTGTTTGCTTTCTTTTAAAGAAATTAAATATGCCTTTTTTTTTTTTTTTTTTTTTTTTTTTCCCAAGGCATCTATCCAGCATGACATATTTCTGCTATTATTGAATGATATGAACTAAGAGCAAATGTTTCTTAATTGTGATTTGGGAATGTTGTTGTCTGTACAGTATGATACCTGCAGAAGATATTCCCTAGGAAATAAAAATAAGTTACTGAGAAATAAAACCCAAGATGCTCTCCGAAAGAAACTTATTTTATGCATCTAAGTAAAAAGGCACTACCTTGCTTTTCTGTAAGGGAAGTAAACAATTTGATTATAAGACAATGTACATACTGCAAACTGTAGGATGGGTTTGAGATTGAAATATACTTCATCTGAAACAAATTTTAAATATTAGCACCTAAAATATAAAGCTAGGATTTAAACATTTCTAGTAGCTTTCTGTTATATGTTTTCTGCATTAGTTATAGCTTGCTTGGTGGATACAATTTGGCCAGCAATATTTTAGTGTTCTCTGAGATCCTTTTAATGAATACATACTGGTCTGAATTGCCCTACATTTTATACATGTACTTTTCATATGGGAGGCTTTGCATATGTTCCATCTCACCTGCAGAGAGCTGACCCCACGGTAGCAGGAGGTATAGAGAGAGCAAAGAATTTACAGTTATTAATGAATACTGGAAAACTTGAAATACATGATATAATTACAAGCTGGTATCTTCAGTTTACACAAAGCTACAAATTTGCTTGTTAAGAAAAAGACATCCAACATGTGCTTACTCACATGCTGACACAGAGTTCATGCAAAATATTAAAAAAAAAAAAAAAGAGAGAGAGGAAAAAAAGAAGAAAAACTTATAAACTGTTACCCTTCAGAAATACTGCATACACTTCATCCTCAGATAAACTGCAGCCCCCTCAGAAACAACAGGGACCTAATGTGTAGATTGACTCAAGCAACATGTAATTGCTTCCTCTGTAATGAGAAGTGAACTGCAGTATCAAACAGGAAATGTCATTGAATTGTACTTCATTTCAAACGCTGTCAAGTCCAAACCTTGGTTCATTTGTCGCTAAATAATAACACTACCTTTTTTATTACTTTTTTAAAGTTATTTTCTTGGAGGAAGGACATTTTCTTCATAGTAGCCTGGATTTACTACATTTCCAGCTGGATCATACCTAGCTACCACAAATGTAGAACCATCACTAGCAGATGCTTTTCCGACTCCCATCTTTTTTGTGTTCTTCCAAACCATTGCTGTGAAGTGGCCTGAAGAAAGAGAGAAATACATGCAGACATTTCAGGTGCTAAATCTATACTATTCCTTTAGACGTGTGGAGGGGGGTGGGGAGAAAGAGACATACAAGACTGTTTTTTTCTCTAACAGGAGAGAAAATTGAAGGTGTGAAAAAAACAAAACAAAACAAAATAAAACCTCTACATCTAGCATTTTGTCTTGAAAAAGCCTGCTTTCATCTGGTTGCACCCTAGTATTCCCAGTTCCATATCCTATTCCCAACTAAGAATACCTAGCAAGAGAATCATGAAAGACAAAGTTTGATGAATATCTGACATAAAACTCCACAAAGACATCACGGTCTTTACTTCCTGCAGCATGAACAGCAGTTCTACCACCTCGTCGTCCTTCATCCTGCCTGCATGTGTAACTGTTGAAACTAGTACTGTTTCTTTGTGGCTTCTTGTGCCTAGCTCTAATAGCCACCCTCAAGCTGTGTTATCAGTCATTCCCCCTATGCATGGACGAGTACCATGGGAGAAAAACCAAGATTTTCTTCATCTCATACAAGCTTGGGCATATCTCTTGCTTAATTCAAGGAATGATGTTCCTATGTTCATGGAGCACTGGATTGTCAATATGAAGTCAATGATCTGTGGCCGATCTCCAAATTATAGCTGAAGCAATCTCTGTGATTGCAGTGATGCAGCTTGGTAAAAGACGTGTCAATGTAAACAGCAGCACAGTACATTTAGTAAGACTTCTATATGATTCCAATTCAGTGGCGTTTACAAATTAGTTTGCCTTAAAAATAAGTTGCCTTATAAGAATTTGAAGTTGGAGAGAAAAATACAGTATATATATATATATATATATAAAGATTTTGCTTACTTCCATATTTCTCACAAGTTTTCATTTACCCTTTTGTCAGTTTCTAACATAAAAATTGGGGGAAAATCTAATATTATTTTGTATTTTTTTGCTAAGAGTAAGGTAGATTTTTGAAAAATATCAAAACAAGCAGAGCAGCCAATTTCTTAAAATAAAAGCTTTGCTTTTGAAGAGAAAGTGCTCAGCCTGAACTTACCTGTCCCTGAAGAAAAACCTGGGTTTTGAAAGCTGTAATTTTTTATTTCACTGTACCATCTGTCAGCCACATCCTTCCCTGAAACACAAAAGAGATGTGGAATCATGACAGGCCACATAAACACTATAAAAAGAAAGTAGCTCACTCACAGCATGACCAGCAAGATCTTCTGTTAACAGCTGGCGAGAACTGTGCAGCTGAAGGCACAGCTTCTAGAAACATGAAGAAAACGTCTTTTACTGAAGCAGAGTTTCTGAAATGTAGGTAACATGGTGGCACATGTTGCTTAGCAAGTATTTATTGTTTTGCACCAGCTGTTGCTGTGAGGTTAGTAATTAGTCTGATGCTTTTTGTGAACCATCCTCTGCCACAAGTTACTTGAGTTCTTCCCAGCTCCTTGATACAAACACAGCCCATCAGTTTCGGCACTGAATTGCTGGGGACTATGTGGCCAGCGCGGTCTGGCTCAAAGCTCGAGCAAGCTGCAGAAAGAGCTCAGCCCACTCCAGGGAGGTCTCTGTGGTGAGAGCTGCTCAGGTAGGATGGGGCTGATGAATCACAGGGTGGTTTGGGCTGGAAGGGAGCTTAAAGACCACCCAGTTCCAACGCCCTGCCGTTGGCAGGGACACTTCCCACCAGACCAGGTTGCTCAAAGCCCCAACCTGGCCTTGAATATTGCCAGGGATGGGGCATCCATGGCTCCTGTAACATGGTAACCTGTTCCACAGCCTCAGCATCCCCATATTAAACAATTTCTTCCTTGTAGATGATATAAATCTGCCCTTTTTTACTTTAAAGCCATCCCCTTTGTCCTATCCCTACACCCCCCGACACAGAGTCCCTCCTCAGCTTTCCTGCAGGCCCCCTTTAGGCACTGGAAGGCCGCAATAAGGTCTCCCCAGAGCCTTCTCTTCTCCAGGCTGAACAACCCCAACTCCCTCAGCCTATCTTCACAGGAGAGGTGCTCCAGCCCTGTGATCATCCTCATGGAAGGAAGAAGGAAGAGAAAAGAATGAAGAGCTCTGTACTACCACCAACTGCTCAGTAAACAGGGCCATACGCCCATTCTTGGCTACAGTTAAAACTTTGCAGGGTTGAAATTAGAAAAACCTTCAGACAACAAAGACCAGCGTGGCATAGCATTTGGATCTAGAGGGTTAAGAAATCAATTTAGCCCTTAACAAAATGTTTAACTGTCTGCCAATTTAGTACATTGAGTTTTTAACACATTCTTCTTTTTTTTTTTCTGCCCACAACTGCCTGTAACTTAAAGCCTGGAAAGTAGTGAAGGCACATCTCTCCCCGTCTTGGATGAGTGCTCTTGTCATTAGGTTTCTGCATACCATTTCAGCAGATGCCCCCTCTTGGGACACGTTTGAAAAGGCTTCAGTGAGCCTTGCCAGGTTTTCTGAGCAAAAGAGGGAGGCCTCTGACCTGTGGATCCAGGTGTTTGAAGAGCTCCAAGCAAACCAAAGAAAAATGACCCTCCTGACTTCCCTTAGTTTTCTGTGTTTTCACCAGCATTTAACACCTCAAATTTCTAAATGTGTTTATTCTTAATGGGTTTTACTCAGCACTTGAGCCATGGGGGATTTCCTCTTTGAGGGGCTCTAACTCAGGGTACTACAGTCAGACACATTAAATATATGTGTCTAGGAGCTAGTAGTGCATGGAAATCCTTACGTCCAGCACTAGCTCATCTCCTCAGAGGCACTCACTGACCACAGTTATTTAGGGATCACAACTGTGGCCACAGGCATGCACTACATGTCTATATGTCTCTAACTGTGACATTTGCTCAAGAAACAATCCTCCCTTGCTTTGTGCTGAAACATGATGGAATCTGACGGACACGAGCAGATTCTGATAATCTGCAATGAATCTGGTCAAACTGACAGCACAGAGGGCAGAAGCTCAGAGCAGAACTTGCAGATGCCGTGCACTCAAAGGTCAGACGTTACTTCTTTTCCATTACTGTTTCTTAGGAAATTCTTGTGTCGAACATGGAGGGGGTAAGAAGGGACAGGTTTTTCCTTGAGCTACATCCATAATGAAATTTCTGCTTAGCATTCCAGGAAGTATGACACAAAGCCAGTTCATCTCGTAACTGCCAAAGATGTTAAGACTACTGCCATGAAGAATGCTGGTCCCTGGTGGACTGCTGGCTGCAGAACCACAATGACTCATTTTCTGCTATTTTGCAGCAAAAAGTCTTACGCTTGCACTGTTCTAGAAGTCAGACATTGAGTTGTTACCCCCTTTAGACTTCAGATGCTTATGAGTGCAATCTGCTAAACTGATGGCGTCGTTAACCTGGCAGTCTGGCTGTCAGAGCTGTCACTGAAAAGAAAATATTGAATGAGCTGCCATCTCTGAAAGGTTTGTGAAAGTACTATGAACTTACCCATACCACACAGATTGTTAGGAACGGTGCTCTCTTACTAAATCTATTTACCACTTTTTACATAAAAAATGTATCAAAACCTCTCTTGATTCCCAAAGTAAATGTTTTGGAAATAATAACAGGTTCCTGCTTTCCCTGTCCTCCCTGCACCGAACAAGTCCTGTAGACCTGTTTTATGGCTGAAGTCTCTAATGCAAATAAAATATCTGTTCATCTGTTACTCACACTAAAGCTAAAACAAAGGCTGAAAAACTTGCAAAGACCAATCAATGTGCAATTCAGGGGGAAAAGAAAAAACACACAGGATAAGAACCAATCAATCATCCTGTCCCACACCAGACTTCACAGCTATGAATAATGTGGACGTGTTTGCGGCAAGCTGGGTGAAACAGAAGCACAGAGTGTGACAGCGGACATATCAGACCCTATAAAGCATATGCATTTTGTATGTACAAGTGCTTAAGTAACTACACTACCTAAATGACTTTTTACAGATGTAGTACTGCATTTCCACTGCTACCAGCACTTCACTCCATCCATTAATATATCAGCGTGACACAGCAAAAAGAGTAGATCAAGAGAAAGCCAACCCCACTCTGTCTACTGTAGATCTAAGAAGCGTATCTAGGCTCCACGTGACAAGAACTGAAACTCAGCATGATGGAAAGGTTGCAAGAGACATGGAAGTTCTGAGGTAGCGCCTCTTCATTATTTATTTATTTATTTATTTATTTATTTATTTATGTCTGTTTGTTTAACATAAAGAATACCATAATGTGAAAATCTGGTAATGCCTTAATTCAAGGAAGATGGCAGCGACATCAGGTAAGAATACCCCAGTCCTGCACGTGAAAGAAAATGAGCACAGTTACGCAAGACAACTTATGATCTGTTAATTCCCAGCCTTAGGAGTTAAGCTTGCAACTAACTTAACAAACCACCTTATTGCAGGCAGACGGTGAAAGTCTATAAGCTGATAGCTATGCTCTGCTTAAATGTGAAGGATCAGGTTATTATTGCACGGTATTGCAGTCATCCTTGAATTAAAGAGTCATTGCATCAGAGGCTGTGAGAAATTAAAGACTGACTCGTTCCTGGCAAGAGGGAAAGTGACCAAAGGACTAGGCAATGTGTGAAAGACTGCCCTGAAATCAAGCTGAAGACGTGGCTCAGAAGTGAAGGGGATGAACCGTATTTGTCAGATGCTGCAGGAGATGTGGGGATCCTATGTGAAAGTTCCTACCATATGAGAAGACATGCAGGTACCTAGTGATTAAATGTATTGTTCTGATTTTTTGTCCCCTGGGGAGCAGTAAGCAACAAACCACCTTTGAAAATGACAGCTGATACACAGGTCGCTATGGGAAAACCGCCATGAGCCCAGTTGGGGAAATGAACAGAAAGAGAACACGGGAGCAGAGTGCTCAGCCTAGCCCCTTCGGTAGCAATTTGCATCCTCAGACATGCTGGTTTGGAGAACTGACCCCAGTATTTCCATTTCAAGTTATTACAAGATACGTGATGCAGGTATATGCTGTGCCCATTGACTGACCTTGCATTTGAATCTTACATTGAAAACAACTCCCATTTCTTCACCAGCCACAACATGGGCTGATGATTGTTTGAAATGCGTTTCAAGAAGGAAAAAATTAAAAAATAAAAATAAAAAATAAACACAGAAAAGAAATCACACTCCCACCCATCACTGCAGATTACAGCAGAAATGTCAGAAGTTTAATTCTATCAAAAGCATCCAGTTCTGTCCTACAGTCAGCACTTCAGCTTCTCTTCCGTAGCTCCACTTGCAGAACCAATGAGTATATCGCTCTTTCTTTAAATATCCTTCCTGTTTTCATCGCTGTTAAACCACATTTACAGTTTCAACACTTTTTCAATGGAAATGTGGTTCAGCCCCACCCTTCTCCTAATGACAGCCGACGGATGACCTGCTCAGATAGCCTTACCAGCTGCTCATTTTGGAACAGGCTGAGCCTCTCTCTGATGGGTTTTGTTGGTACCATGACTCTCTGGGCACAGCTACATTGTACGAAGTTTGGTGCAAAGATCCTTGAATTAGTACCCAGCTATGGTTCTGATCAATACTAGGTACAGCATAAGCATAGCTGTGTTTATTTGGCATTTACCCAAGCTAAGAGCCAGTAGTATGGCCCCTCTGACTGCTCCCCAGGCTGCCCCGGATGGTAGGAAGCACACATAAGACTGACAGCTCTGGTGTAAGTTCTGCTGCTGGTACCACCCATAGAAGGAGGGAGAGAGAAAAAGGGGCCATTCCATGCAAACAGGCTGCTGGTCAACGTTCTTGCGTGGCCGTGCCCTGCAAGGGCAAGCTGTCTCATTGTCTTATTAAATTTCATTTCTCTGTGTTTTCCTGGGTGAGGAGTTGTATTCTGTGTGCACGTGTATGCGGGTCCAGGCACCAACAAGTGGTAGAAGACCTGGGGCAGAGGGGTCCCTGTGCCCGTGGTGTCAGCAACTGGAACAAGTGCAGCAGCAGATGTGCAAGAAGAAGCACTAGCACTAGACTAGCTGGTGCGTGGCTGAGGTGGCCTGGGAGCCACATCTCTGTGGAGGAGTCCCTGCAGGAGCATGCTGGGGACAAGGGGACTCTGGGGAGCTGTGGGTGCATGGGCAAGATGGGCTGTGCCAGCTGCTGGAGGGGCACTGCAGCCTCAGGGGGTTGTGTGTCTGGGTACCAGCAAGTGGGAGACTGGGATGCAGGGGCAGTTACTGGGCAGACTGGGTGTCTGAGCCCAGCTGCTGCAGGGACACAAGTGGGAGTTTGATTTCCATTACTGGAATATATATCAAATATATTATTTTATGTTACCCAAAATATATTCTTTTATTACTTATATTTTAAACAATCTATTCTTAGAATATGTATTTTATATGCATATAATTTATATATATATTCCAACAGTGGGCCTTCACGGTGATCAGCCAGAAAGGGGAACAGGACGAGGCCACTGGTGCTGTACATGTGAACCTGACAACACCTACCTCTGTGGGTCTGTGTGGCCACCTGCATATATGTGTGCATGCTGTGTATGTGTGTCTGTGTGCACACACCTGGGGACACACTCTCATCCTCACTACTGGTTGGAATTAAGGCAAAAGGCTGTGACAGCCCAACAACTGTGCTTGGTTCCACTAACGTTTAATTGCTCTGAGGCCAGCCTCACTGTCTCCTGTTGTACCAAAGAAACCTTAAATCTTCAAGACAACTCACAGAGTAAATTGTTAAAAACATTCTAATAAAATTACAGCATACAGGCCACATCCAAGATCTATTTAAAAACCAGGTACCCCAAACTTCATATCTTTCTTTTATATTTTTTCTAGGTTTCGTTACAACAATCTCCCTCTCACCAGTCTGAGCAGAAAGCAGGAGAGGTGGGTTTAAGTTTCTCTCAGAAATAAAATACCTATCTAGACGGGAATCTATATACTGGATAGTTTTAGGGAGTAATCCTCTACTCCCAGAATTCCTCTTGAGGGTCTGTTTATTAGCAGCACTGCATAAGCATGGTGCTGGGGAGCAATAGAGAGCCACAGATGCCCCAAGGTGTGCTCGGAAACTTTTCTGAGTCAGAGCATGTTCCTTCAGGGCTGGCACAGAAGGTACCTGCACACTAGGCCAAACCTGTCCCCAAAGCCGGGTTCCTCCCATCACTGCATGGTATCACCCAAACCTGTTCATTTCTCTTACGAACCCCCCCATCAGCTGTAGTGTTTTCAGGGGCAGCACGTCCCACTCCATGACACCATTCATCCCGACCAGAATTTGGTCATCCAGCGCCTGCCTTCAGGCTGCCGGTACGCGAGCAATGGCGCAAGGCACGCCAAGAAGCCTGACACGCCGCAGCTGCCACGGCGGGCTGTGGTCTCTCGCGTCAGTGGCAGATGACAGCTCACTTACTTGAACGTAGACAAAGAGAAGCCTGCCACTGAGCAGTTCCTGCAGGACTTGGAGGGAGGAAACAGCTGTCAACTATTTCTTGGATTACAGGGATAAACATATTTCCAGCTACAGCTTTAGGCTATGTAACTCCAAAATCCTGCATACAATGTCAGAGATTCTTGTGCCAGGAGAGGGTCAGACTAGAGTGCCCTTATAACATAAAGCTTATATCTTTTCTGAAACAGGATATACATCTTCTGGCGTTATTACAGAACTCCTTAAGAGTCAAAATAAACAATAGGATCGCTTTTTTACAGACAATACACAGTATGCTGGAGGTTTATTGAGTTTTGCTTTATCTGGGAAGGAAACTGGAAGACACAGACTCCTTTTGTTAAGCCCTTGAATAGATGCCTAATACAAATTTCAGCCTCATTGAGCAGGCTACAAATTAACTTTCCAAAGGGAACTATATGAGAAAAAGAGGAAGAATGAACCAGCTCCACAGAGATGAAGACTAAGCCCAGCCAGGGGAACAACTTTCTTTGAAGAACTAGTTTTCTCATTCTGATACTCTGAATGATCCTGCTACATAGGAAATGTAGAACAGAACAAAAGAGGATGTGGCTTCATTTTCTGAGCAAGGCACTCAGCCCCATGGATAACAGATAGCAATAAAATTGTTCAAAATTGGCAAGTTATGCATGGAAACAGTGCATAGAAGAAAACAAATGCGATCCAGAAAATGACTGGCATTATAAAATTTATGGAAGGGTTTGTGTATTTTGTTTCCAGCTCTCTGAAAGAGAATCCTGTTTCTTTAACCTTGGGGGAAGGAGCACAGGCCATTAACGCAAACAAGAAGGAAGAAGTAAGCTCAGCCAGTGAGTCATAGGCACTGTGCAAATTTTGCCATACATCTGTGCTTTCCCATGCTATTCTGAAGTCTTGCCTCAGACTCTCGCACTGGACAGAATGCCAAATGTTAGTAGATCCAATTGTATTTTTCCACCCTGCTTTTCTTTTTTGATATGAAAACATATTCACCAGGGGCTAGAGCTGGTACTTGCAAAGGAACCTAGCGGTTCCTTTTTTTTTTTTTTTTTTTTGTTTTTGAACTTTTAGACCCAGGGTCCTGGGTCTGAAACTCAGTTCCTAAAATTTCCAGGGCCTTAAAATGGGACCTACATTCTGCAGAAATGAACTTCCATCTCCTCTAGACTGTGCTGGGAATTCCAGGGCCGGATGGGAATAAAGAAGGCAAGTGGTGACTTTTAATACACACCACCTGCTCTCTCAGCAGGCAGGGACATTAACCCATGCACACTGGAGGAGGAAAGAGGGAAGAGCCTGCTGAACCTAGCTCTAAGTGCTCAACGCAGGCTGCCAGCATGGCCAAAACTCAGCTCCTAGGGCACCCAACCCAAAAACTGTCAATTGTGTGTTATGTTTATGATCAGAAAATGCATGGAGCGCTTTGTCTGCAGAAACAAAGGCAGGGAAAAAGGTTCGGAGCCTGTTTACTGACAGAGCTGGAGAGACCAGATGTTGCTGCCCGATACACTTGCCTCTCCCTCTTTGGCTTCCCCTCGCCTTTTTGCCCCCACGAACAGGAACTGCTGTGTTGTATGCAATTGCCACATTTCCATCTTCCTCACCACAGCTGGCCTGTGGTCAGCCCTTCCTTAGGCTAGGGCAAACTAAGGATAAAGGTGAAGAACAGGGCACTGAGAGCTTCCCTCTCTCCTGCCAGGGCCAGAGAACTAGCAGTCCAAGTAACACCACGTCTGGGACAAACAGAGCAGCCGAGCCACCAAGCCCTACCTCCAAAGGGACATAGAGCACTACCGGAGTTCATTACCCCTTTGGTGCCTACATGTGTTTCTTGCTCTCAGCACACGCAGGTGACTGCACACCAGCATCCTGTCCCCATGCAGCGTGGGCTGGGCTGCGGTGGCTGCTTTTTCAGAGCAGAGGAAATGGGGGTGCCCTTGCTACCAGCCAAGGCATCCAGCTCGTCCATGCCCAGAGCCCAAAGTACACGAAACAGGCCGTTTATCTAGTGCCTGTGAGACAGCAAGAGAAGAAAGTTTACCTGGCTGATCGTAGGATGCCCATGCCAAGTTTTCTCCGCATTTTCCATTAGCAGACTCGGAGCTGTGTTTGAGGACCCTCGTGGTGGCCAGCTCTTCCGCATACCTAGCAAAGGAATCCACATATTATGTCACAG
Organism: Heteronetta atricapilla; assembly: GCA_011075105.1. Taxonomy (NCBI): domain Eukaryota; kingdom Metazoa; phylum Chordata; class Aves; order Anseriformes; family Anatidae; genus Heteronetta; species Heteronetta atricapilla. Next base: position 95,990,037 of record CM021732.1, read on the forward strand.
ACCACAGCCAAGTTGTTTTGAGAGAAAGGGTGATTAATTCACTCTGGATCAGGCAGTTGGAAGCACGAGATTTGTGTCTGAAATCATCACCCTATGCTTCATTACAGTCAGAGATAAACAGACACCTGCTGAGGGTGACTCAGTCATCCTAAAGCGGGGACCCAATAGTCAATTTATTTAGCCTGCCTCATTTATTGGGACTGAAAACTGTAGAAAATAGGCCATTTTCAACACAAGCAGAGAAACAGAGCAAATTAACCAGAGAGAGATCAGATACTTACCAGCAAAGATACATACATCTAAAGGAAAAGTTGAGGCTCTTCCTTGAATTTAAGATTATGCAAAAGCTGTCTTCACAAATATGAGATTTCTGATATTTCATGTCAGCTATTCACAGCAAAACGTTTCTGGTTCTCGCCGCCAACCAGTTACACCAGTTTCTGACCATGCTTTTAATAATTATAAGTAAGTTACAGGCAGCCAACAGACAAAGGTTTCTCACTGCTGCTTGCCACAGTGAGGAAAGTCAGCTGAGACTGGAGAGGATTGTGAGGAATTCGAGAAGGACCTAAAAATACCCAGAAGGGCAACAGCACACTTAGAGATAAATGTGGAGCAATGCCTATTTGGCAGAAATAATCTGAACTATTCATAAAAATTGATTCATTCAAACCATCGGTAAAAGTCTGAGGAGACAAGAAGTGTGGCTGACAAGTCAACGAAATCTCTTCCTCGTTGTGAGGCACCACATAAAATGGGAACAAAACAAACCCCTGAAGAACAGGAAGAAAAACTCAGAAGATTACAAAGGTATGCAGATGCGTCAATGCCATTCCAGAAATACTGCATCTAGTTATCGTGGTGTCTCAAAAACCGGAAAAAAAGGGACAGAATTAGATTTTGATTGCTGCCAGAGGGCACATCAATGAGCCATGTATATGGTGCACTGTACAGCACATCACCTGGTAGGGATTTCTGGCCTGGGCATGAGGGGACTGAGGCATCTGCACGACAGAGTGTGGCGCCATGCTGAGACAATAAATTGGGTTCTGGAAACACTACAGCTTCTCTGGCTCCTGGCCAGCCACCACAGAGAACTCTGCAGAGTTAGGATAGGAAGGCTGATGGGAGATGAGACGCCATGTTTGTGGGGATCAAAGTGACCAGTCTTTAGCTATTATGTGAAGACATTTATAGTCTGAATAGTTTAGTCATTATTTTCCCCTTCAAGTATTTCCTTTGTATTGTAAAGATCTATTCCTCAGCTTAAAAAATAAATTGAAGATGACGAGGTGACCTCCAGAGGTCCGTTCCAACCTCAACCACTCTGTGATTCCGTGAAAACTACTTTGAAAAAAGTTGCTGTAAAGGGAAAGGAAATAATCTGGTTTTCAAATCTACAGCAAAGAGGAAAAGCAGTAATGGGCTAAAATGTCTGTAAGGAAGGCTTAAATCAGAGAGTAGGAAGTTGGATCCACTGTATGTTAACTGTACAGTCTTCAGCACTGGAGAAGAGGTGTGTCCCTCCTGACAGACTAGGGAAAAATGTTATACTGATTTTGCTTTTGTGGAAGGAAGACAGACAATTTGATCCAAAATTACTTCTCTTTGATTTCAATGATCTTAGACCAGTCATCAGTTCCTACCATGAAAAAAGACCTTTTCTCCACTATTTCAGCAGCAGCACAGGTTCTTTTGCAGATGACAGTGCATTATCTGACAGAGATGGTGGTGAAGCATGTTTTAGGCAACTACCCTCTGCAAAGGAGACACATGAGTGTAGATAGATGCAGCCCATAGAGGTTGCAAAGAAGATTTACACACTTGTGGCCAAAGAAGTGCCCGTGTGACTAGTTGGTGTTACGTGACAGAAAAGGAAGGGAAGAAAAGATTCAGGTAGGGAGACAAAAAGAGTAGGGTCCTTCACTTCCCACCCAGTAAGCCTTCAATGAATATCAGCATGTCAAAAGGCAAGTATTTCTGCTGTGTGCACAGGCAAGCCTAGCCAGTAAAAGTGACAGAAATCTCAATAAAGAAAAGAAAGGACTGAACTCACTGTTGGGCTCCTCTGTTTAACTTCTTGCAGAGTTTTAATGGGGGCACTCCGTGTTTCTTCCTGTAGTCATTGTGTGCTTTCAAGACCTCTTCAGCAAATTGTTTGGAAGCTGAAATCACATCAAAAAATTGGAAAGGTCTGTCAAATACAGACATCAGTGAAGACAGAAAAACATACCCTGTAGACTAAGATGCCAGAGAAGGCTGGACTGAAAAACAGGAGCATGCCACCCTCATTACCTACGAGTAGGATGAAATGAACCATTAATGCCTTCTGTCCAGGAACTCTAAGAGACACTCCCAGTGGGATGGTACAGATACACAAAAGGTTTAAAAAAAAAAACCATGATCCTTATTCCCTTCCTCAACAGCAAGGTGATTTAAAGTTAGTTTGACCGACTCTCATTTCAAGATCTCTATGCACCTCATGGCCATTGCAAAGAAATCAGAGAAAGCAAGGATTAGGTCCTTTGAGGAGATGCACTAAATACACAAATTATTATCTCTGTATGCAAGAACTTTTTGTATCAGTCAAGACGCTCCCAAAAGAAAATGGAGATATTAAAATGTGTAGAATTACGCAAAGGCTCTGAAACAGACAGCATTCGTTGTAGGCACTATATAGCACAAATTCACAGAACACTCCAGATGCACCTGTGTTTGGCTCAGGATGAATAATTGCCACAAATAGCAGGTGGTAACGAAGGAAATGACTGCTGGGGAGGATTTTGCCTTTTTTTTTTTTTAAAATCCCCTTTGCTACTGTGCATTTGGTAAATATCTGAATTCCAAGTTTATTACAAAGCTTTTAAACAAACAAACAAAAAAACCAACTCGTTTTTGTACCATTGTTAAACTTGGGAATTTCAGCAGCACAAGGCAGAGGACAAGTGAGTGCTAACTCAGTGGCAAACCAGATGTGATTCACTTTGATAGCAATGTTCTCTCTCTTTTTTGTTGTTGTTGTTGTTTTGATTTTTGCCTTCCTGAATTTTTCTCGAGTTTCAGGAAAAAAAAATAATCTAATAATCTTCCGTGGAATTGGTCACCCGGTGGAATTTCCTGTATCAAGAGAGATTTGGAACCTAAAGTAGGGTATCGGGACAGATAGAGAAGCATTTTTTCACTTTTCTGTACTGCTGCAGTTTCCGGACAGGCCAAGACATACATCTTAGTATTTACTACATTTTTACTGTAGGTTTCTACATTTATTAATGCAATTTGTGACATAATTTCTGACATATTTAATATCAGCTTTATAATTCAGTAAATCTTAATAATCATAATTACAAGTCCTAATTCGATAATAAGTCCTAGTTAGAAGGACTCCCATCATTTTCCTTGTAAGATATTTTCCAAGCCCAAATAGATCTCATGACTAGAAAGTCGCTCCTGTTACCAACCTCAGATTTCTCAAGTTTCCCTCATTGCACGATTTTAACAACTGTAACAACTCATCCCCTCCTTTATTAGCATGCACTCCGCTCTCTTGTTTGTAGTGATGCATTCTCCCACGGTGTAGCTGTCAGTGTGCATATACTGCTCTTGCAATGCTGTTCTGAGGTAATTACCCAGCCCACACTCACGCTTTTAGCTGTTGCCAGAGCTCTCTCTAGTTTTAAAAACAGCTTTAAGGTAATACGGTGACCTAAGGTAATCTCAATGTCCAAATGCACGTCGAAAGCCATTACTGCTTCACTCAGTACCTTTTAACTTTTGAACAGAATATGGAGTTGGGTTTGTCCATTTTTCCGGATCAAAGTGGTGCTGTGGGCATAGACCTAATATATTCTCCATCAACATGCTTTCAGGCTAGATTTTTTTTTGGTTAAAAAATAAAATATAATGTTGGCATTAGACAGCTGAGAATTCAGCAACAGGAATATTGTTGAGTGAGATGGGGTCTGCCCACCACGTTCCTCCTCTTAGGTCTGCCTTCACTTCTGTGTCACAAACTGCATACCCTCGAATAAAACAGACACCCCCACTTCAATGTGTAAGCACCCACACAGCCTTTGCTAACAAAACTCTTCCATCATCCTCACTGCCACTGCTCACAGCTCGCTGATGCTATTCAGCCAGGATCTTACACCTCTCATCTGCTGCATCATGGCCTATTTCTAACGCATCTGCCACGGGTTCCTGAGGAAAGCAAGCCTGCAGCTGACTTAACTTCACTGATGCAGGGGTCCGTCCTTCTAGCAGGGACATTTTAAGATAGCCAGCAAATCAGAGAATTTGAAATGCACGGCAATGGAAGTTCCACCCCATGCATCACAATTGCATCCTGTCTGCCTTTTAGAGTTTGTGACTGGTATCGCCTAGACTTAATTTCTCATCTGCTCAGCATTAAATAGCAGATAAACACAATCTGACTTGCAAGTATGAATGTTTTTATTCAAGTGATTTGTTTTTGATTACAATAAAAAATTCAAACTCTAGGAAAAAAAAAAAAAAAAAAAAAGCTTGGAATCAATTGAAATGCAGCCTTTTTCAATCGTCAGTCCATCCACTAACAGACATTGCACAGTCCACCTCTGTGCTAACATTTTGATCTGCAAAGACCAACAAGACAGGGAAAAAACAGTTTCTTCCAGCCACGGCAGGCACCACTCTAAGGTGCCTAGAGGTCTCCTTCCTTTCCCTTCCCTTCCCCAAAGGTGGCTGCTATATAAACACTTATCTACAGTGACTCAGGCTCATGTGCTAACCACCTCCCTCTCTCCACTGCCTCTCCTCTGCTCTCCGAAGCGTGGAGAGGGACGCCCAACTGCCAAATGCATTTCAGATTTGTTCTGGAAGACATGTTAAGTTTTTCCATTTTAATCAATGTTCCATAGGCTGAGAAGCCAGATATTAAAAGAGAGAGTTAACGGGAGTTTTCAGGCTCCCACCCAAATGCGAAGAGCTTCCCAAGCAGCTCTGGAGAAGTATTTTTTTTTCCCTTCACATAGGCTGCTTAAGCTGCTAGAAAAAAAATAATAATAAAAAAATCCTACTGCCAGGAAGTTGCTTTTGGACATGAATCATTACACGGCCTAATAGATAAAACTATTAAAGCAATTAGCTAGAGTTGTTTGTTTCTCTAATTCAAATATTTACCTCTGTTTTAGATTCCCCTGGAGCATTGCCTAAGCTATGACAGCACATGACAACGAATTTACAGGCTATGATGTTGTATAGACCGGCTTGTAGTGTAGCACACCTTGCAGGCTTTTTGGACTTTCAGGTTCATTGATCAGCTTTGTTTGAAAAAGCATGCAGAGGCATCTAGGTTGACTTTTCCCGTCGGATTTATTTCCCTGAGTATTGTATTTCACCATTCCTTTCCTTCCTCCAAGCAGTGCCAACCTCCTCAACCTCTGTCAGGTGAAGTGCTCCTCATGCCTGAATCCTTCCTGCCTCTTCTCTTAACCTTGTCTTCTCCTGCTCTGCTCTCCCCTTCGTTTGGCCACCAGAAAGGAAGCAAGTTACCTGAACACATCCTCCGTGATACCGGCTGCTCTAGATCACCTCTGCAGCCATCAGCTGGACCTACTCCGCTGGTCTGGCAAGGTGACGTGGCGAAAAGCTAACAGTAAAACATTTCACAAAATACAAACACAAAACCGCTCCACCCAATACCTACACAACAGATACCCCGATGTCACAGTTCAGGGCCACAGCATTATGCCAAGCATACACTTGAGTAGTAAAAAAACACGTTTTTAATGGCTACGTATTTACCACAGTGATTCAAGAAAGAGCAGGGTGTCAATTTCTAGGAGTATCGTGTAAGGTAGTGGCCTCACCTTTCAGTTTTGCCCTGAAATACCTAAACAGAAGGGCAGTCATGTCACCTCTGGAGCCACATTTCTGAAGGCAGGTGCAAAACAAGTTTCAAGGAACTCTTTTGGGAAGAGGTAAATGCAAAGAAACTGATACCAACAACTTTGGTGATGTGACTCATATTACCCAGGATACTGCACATTATTTCGACACTCCTTCCTGCCCAGAGCACAGGGAGGAACATTAACGATCCTGGCAGAAAGAAGCCAAGTGTCAGATACATGGAGTGCACACAGGTTCAAAGTGGACAGAAAACACGTAAAATCTAACTGTTTACAGACCAAGCATAGCTCATCTCTAAGAAAGAAATCTCTTCAGTCTCCCTTGACTGTACAGAACTGCTCTACTCTGACAGAAAAAATGGAGCGTGGAAAGATGGTGCCAACAAAGTTTTTAATATGTACAAGAGCTTTGTGAGGAAATTTCTTAGAAGCTTTAGGAGCTACAAAGTTTTTATACGAAGAATTCCTTTATTACCCTCCCAGATATGTAAGGATACCTCTATTTTGACAAACTTATCAAAGTATGTTAACAGATTGGAAACAAACAAACAAAATTCTTAAGTAAGAGCTACCTCAGCCCATGACCACATTCGCACCTAGACCTAAGAGACCTGGTATACATATTATAAGCAATTTTTGTCCTCACTTAAAATCATTCTCTGGAAACTAGCCATAGCTGAGTCTTTCACACAACAAGCATACTGCTTCTCAATGGAGAAATGATGGCTATTTAATTACCATGAGAAAGGCTAAATGAAGACAGTTGCACCTCTGTTGCATTTGGACTCTGGGCTTTGATCTGAGGACACAAATGCTCTGTGGTGGCTTTTTGCTGGTTCACCTCTGCAAAGCCACAAAGACCAAATATTTCATGTGTCTTACTCCATGTGTTTGGCTGTACCTTCTTGCTCCCCAGCTGGGATAAAAGCGTTTTCACAGACTGGTCCCTAAACCTATTCCTAAATATGTCATCTGGGAGCATGGATCTGACATGCCAATTCATGTGTCACTTCCAGCCACAAAAACTGACCTCCTTCTGTGCTAAACTCCCCTGTACTCTAACAAAACTGGCTGATTGCTTGGAAACACACAGAGGAAATGAAGTCATATATACATTTTGAAGGGAAGGAAAGAAAAAATGATACTATATTCAGAAAACATTACAACCTTGGGTGGGGTTTCTTTGTCTTTTACACCTTTGAACCAAGAATACAATGAAGAAGCAACACCTCCATCCCATACAATGGGCCTTTATGGGGGATACCATAGTTGCTGCAAGCCTATTTCCCTTCCACCCGGATTATCCTATTTCAAGTTAGCAGAGGATATATTGCTTAAGGGCTTGCAAGGAATGGGGGTTTATAATTAGACACAAGTTTGAATGAGGGTAGTTTCCTGGAACCTTCTTGTGTTTAATCAGTCTGCTTAAAATATCTTTCCCCTCAGTTCAGGGGATCCCACTTCAGGGGGAAGATTCTCCAATGCCCTTCAGCACTCAGTTACGTCTTAAATTTTGCTACGCCCCTGCCTATCGCTGGGATGAGCTTCAGGACAACAGTAAGATGCTCGAGTAAATTGAATTGGTGGACACACTCCCCACTCATTTTATTATCCAGGTTTCCTCCACAGCAAACAGGCAGCTTAATAACCTTTCATTACCTGTGCCATGTGACGTAACACATTGTTCCCCCTCTCCCCCATTCCCAATTTGAGGCATGTTGCCTGAGAATATGAAACCACTGCTGTAATAATGTTTCAATGACATCGGTCATGTCACTGTTTGATTGCAAATCCTATTCTTGCCATAATAGACAGTGTTGATTACTTCCTCACTTAAGACCTTTTATAAACTGTTAGGCAATTGACTGCGCTGATTAAAAAGGAACACCTGGTAAACGGGAAACTGCAGAGCACAGGGAAGCAGTGAAGCCTTCTGAGACATTAAAAAAAATAAAAAAGGAAAGAAGCTAATCAGTCTTCAACACCGACAAAACAAAGCTCTCTCTTTCATTATTTTTTTTTGGGGGGGGGGCGGGGGGGAATAAGTGGTGCAGAAGGAGAAGTGCTTTGCTTGGAGCCCCTCTCCCCTCCCAAATAACAAGACCAGCAAACCTTTCAACAACCAAGTAGTTGGGATCATGGAGTGGTCATCATGTCTAATGCTGGAAGTGACTGCTCATCAAACCTAGAGAAGCCAGCGTTGGATTTGCATGTGAGAGATAACCAGAAAGCATTATTTTTACCACTATTTTGCTACGGAGGACCACTAATGTTGTAATCATGGCACACATGCACAACCCTTGATAGACAGTTAGTGAGTAAGCTGCTAACCCCTTTAAAAAGGCTGAGAACCTCGCATTAATAAGGCCTTATATTCTTAAATCTAATTGGACATAATTCCTAAGGTACATATGGTTTGAAAACCAAAGCAACATACTGACTGCACTATGCAGGGGGAGAGATTAGCAATCTTACTCATTTCTTCTCCCCTCCCCGACATCTTACATATTGAGAGTAATTACAGTGCTTTCTGAAGAAATAAGGTGTGATTGTATTCACTACGGAGCAGAAATCAGACTTTGCTACTACCTAATCTGAGCTTCAGCCACTGGGTTTGCATGGCTGCAGCATGATGCCCAGCTCCTCAGCAACAAACAGCACTCTTAAGCCCCTAACTCATTTCAGTGTGCTACATGAGAGCAGTTTGAGAGATGATACCCCCATGGTCATATGTCCTCATACAGCTGAGATACAGAAGTTATAGAAAAACTGTAGAGGTCTGAACACCAAGAAACACATTTTAATTGTGTGGGTGATGGAGCACTGGCACAGGCTGCCCAGAGGGGCTGTGGGGTCTCCTCCTTGGAGACCTCCAAAAGCTGCCTGAACGTGGCCCTCCCAGTCTAAATTAAAAGATGTTTTCCAAACCCCTGCACTACAGCGGTGGCATTGCAAACCTTCGGAAGGACAGTTAACCACTTCATACAGCTCTGTAACAAATATAATTAAGGCTGAGACAGGGCAAAGCCCACATGATTTCTGATGAAAACCAAGGTTCACTCTGGTAACTTCAGTGCAGTCAAGACAGAATAATATTAATTAATATTTGTGGTGGCCTTAACTAGGCCCATGTTGTCTTCCTCCAAAACACCCAAGACTACTGCTGTCTCTTACAGGCTCGTGCCTGCTTGCACGTGGGCCAGTTCTGAATGAGGATTACCAGCCACAGGCTTGGCCTTGCCTCCTCCTCCTCGCAGGGCCGCACAGCCTGGCTCAGACACAGTTTCTGTCCAGACTTTCAAAGACTGGCCCGAACTTAACTTCTATCTGCCTGTAAAAACACAACGTTGATATGCTTCAGCTAATCTTTTGGAGAACAGAATGGCCTTTACCAAAACAGCTATCTGAAATATTCTGCTGGCCTGTGGAGATACGCAATGAACGACTCAGCAGCTACAGTCCAGAGACTCATTTTCTCTTATTTTTGGTTCCTGTACACAGGGCAGCAACCAAGGAAAATTCACATTCAAACAAGGTAGAAACTAACAGTTGTACTGTTTAAAAAAAAAAAATAGGTCTTACGTTGAATGTTTTCACTGATTTTCAGTAATAAAAGTTTTCTCCATGCTTAGTTATTTTTTTGAGAGTGATTTCTTGAGGGATCCAGGAAGGAGGGTTGGTGCTTTTTGATGTGCAGCAGCATGGCATGGGAACCCTGGGCAGGTGTCTTTGTTAATACAGACCATCCCATTCTGCCTCGTCCCTGGCGAGCCACTGCATGCTTGTTTTGGTGTTTATCTGCCTTGAACACCAGGAGCTAAGGCGACTAATCGAGCAGCAAACAGGAGTAACCACTCTTACAAGGGATGGCTGCTGTGCCACTGGCCGGCCTTCTCCTCTGCCTAAACTGTGATTATAAAAATTAGGCCCTGAATCTCGTTTGCTAAAGCCTGATGCCTTCCTGGCAGGTTTTCCTCTATTTCCCATTCACCGAACTTGAACTGAGTACGTACCATTGTCTACACACAAGAACTGGAGAAGTATGGATATTTAAGTTGAACCAGCTTGATTTTTGAAGGCCCCTTTTCCTACTACTCCTCCAATTCAGCTCTGGTGCAAAAACAAGCTGCCGGTAACTTGCATCAATCACAAGTTCTGCAAGTGCCCCAGCGTTACCCAACGTGCGTGCTTGGTTACTTGCAGTTTAGGCATTCATTTCCTCTATCCCCATGGGTCCCGCAAAACCCGCCAATACGAAATGTTGTCATTTTGTCAGTCTGCGAGTATCACATTTCTCAAAAAGCAAACAGGTCGTTTCCTTAGTATACGTGAGCTTTTGTTAGGAGCTGCCACAGCTGTCTCCTCCCGGGATGCTGAGTGCAAGCTCTCCCTTCAGATCAACCAAACGTCCTTTTGTTTTTTTACCCTGCTCCAAAGATCCATCTTCAAGGCTAAAAACCAGCACACGCTTCTCGGGAAGCCTAAAGGGCAACGAGGAAAAACTGCACTGCGTTTGATTCATATCTCTCTTCTTGTTATTGGAACCCCTTCGTGGCCCTTGCTTATTTTTTCACCGGCTCAAGGCAGCGCAGCGGGTGACTCCCAGCCACCTCTTTGGAGACCCACCCACATTTGCAGTGGCGCGAGGGGGGGAAGGAAAGAGAACAAGGAAACCAAACACCGTGAAAAAGATACCCAATATTTACCGAGCCCATTCTTCTCTTTGTCTGAGCGTCCTGCACCCAGCGGCCAGGAGTCAAAGAGCACTTGGTTCCCTCCCCATCACCCCTGCTGGGATTTCGGAGGGCGAAGGGGGCGAGATCCCTTCCCTGGAAGGGAAATGGAAGAAATGAGGCTTTCCGCAGCCTCTCTCTGCCACCTCCCCAGCCATCCCAGTGCGGAGGGGCGGCTCTGGCCACCAGCTGCCTTCCCGAGCAGGGCTGGCAGCTGCCGCTGTGGATAACCCCTCCGGGGCGATGGCTGCTCCGGACCCCGGCCTCCGCGCACAGCTGCACGGGGGTCAGAGCTGTGCCGTGACGAGGCTCGCAGCAACACGCCAACAAAAAGAGCAGCCAGCTCACCCTCGGCTCATTTCCTGCTGAAAACACTCACCGACGTTTTTTGGGAGGGGGTTGAGATCTCACGGGAGGGGAGCCTGCACCACCTGCTAGCCCAAAAGCTGCGTAAAAAGAGAAGACCGGTGGGAGGACAGAGGGGGGTCCCCATGTTTTGCTTCAGTGTTTGCAAAAGTTGTCTCCATGGGAGGCATTTTTCTGAGCCTGATGGGGGAGTTTCAGTGCGCACTTGGTTTTAGCAGCCTGCAGCTTCCAAGGAAGCTGAGTCAGAGGTACTGATGTCTTCCAGCGCTCATGCTTATTAAGTGAAGCAAAAACACTGCTACGTCTGTGATCTGGCTGTAATACTTACCAAGAGCACCCCTTCTGGAGTAACAACACGTTATTGGGGAGCTTTTATCAAAATTCCTGCAAGGAACTGAGGTTATAAGCAGCGGGATTTATCTGCCTGGGGACACTTAGACCTCAAGATAAACTCACCAAAGATACAGAGGTAAAGAAACCGCTCTGAAGACATTTATTGTAAAATAGAGAGCCCCCAGTTTATGTGAATTAGGGGTGCTCTAATTCACAAATCATGAATTATCCACTAAGTTTATGCCTGCAGGTAATCTCTGCCATAGTCTTTCTGATCCAGGGAGGAACATGCACTCCCTGGGTGTCACCAGGAGGTCAGACCGATCCCAACCTGTTACGTTTCCACACATCCCGGTACAGAGAAGCCTGCCCACAGCTCCTAAGCCTGCTGTGTGTCCTCAGCAGTACCACGGCTGGAACATGCAGTGTTTTACCCAAAACACAGAGGAAGCTGTACTCTTCCAAATAGCTGCTCTCACCCCTTCAAAGGCAAACAACACCAAACTGTCTCAGACAGGAATTTAGAGACTTCAGGGCAGTGAAAAGGGCGGATTTAGTCAATGAATCAATTGTCAGGACAGGACCTCTGATTGTGGTCCATCCAAAAAATACCTCATGCAGTTCAAAGGCAGCAACCCGGACCCAGCTTGCCATTGAATTGAAAAGCATGACAAGTGAGAAAGAAATTTTAGATGTATTTATCTCTCAAGCTCTATTTGTATAACTTCTCGGAGAAGGAAACAATACCCAAGCCTCGGTGAAAGGAATTTCTGGTCTGCCTTTGCTCCTAATTTTGAAACAAAGAGCTGGTGTGCAGGGCTAATAGCTAAAGATAGCAATTGCCTTACAACTGTATTAGCAATTAGCAGAGACTGAGCATTAAAATTAAGAGATTTTAATCCGTTTGAGATTGTGAGGGGTACATGGAAGCCTCTGCTGCCTTTGCCCAATCAACTTTGCTAATGTGGCACAGGGATGCTAGGCTTATCTGGCCCTTGTACCTTTCGTGCCACTAGCAAGGAACTTCCGAGCGTGGCTCTTCTGAGCGACTACAGTTATTTAAAGGGTTGTAAGGTAATTTCACTAATCCTAACCCACGTGAAAACACGCAGACCGCAGGCCATGGGGCCAAGCCCACACCCTGGCAGCTATGTGGTGCTAAGCCTGGGCTGGCTGTCGGACTGCCGCCGCATGCCGGGCAGTACGAGCAAGCCCCGCTACAGCCAGGCTTTCAGAGGGCTCAGACTTGATATGGCTGCTGACCTTCTAAAAGGAAAAAGAAAGAAACCTCAGCACACCCATGCTGGGGCCCATCAACATGTTACCCTCGCACAGACCTTCCTCAAGTTTCCCTGTGATTTTAAGTGAATTTACTGAGATTTTTTAAAGTGGATTCTACCGAGCACGTCCCACACATGCTCTTTATGAAAGGACCGGTAGATAACATGCCACCAGGCTCTGATTAGTTACAGAAATAACATCCTAACCACAAGAACAAGAATAAACCATCCAGTCTGGTAGCAGTTTCAAAGGATCAGCATAGATTTCCAGGCTCTAGGCACGTCTCTGTTGGAGGGGAACTGCTCATGGCTCTAACGGGATGCGGGCGGACCAAGCCCTGGGGCGTGAGCTCTCTTTTTTTATGGTCTCCAGCTTCAAGGCAGCTTCAGAGGGGTTTTCTCCAACACAGAACGTAGGACCCGGGCCCACAGACAACGACAAGCAGGCGATAATGCAACCAAAGGCCAGCAGAAACTAGAAATCTTCACAAAAATCTGCACAGCTGGGGAAGAATTTTTGAGCCCAGCCAGCCTATACTCGGTTAAAGTGTAACCAGAGCTCAAATCAGAATCCTCCTGAAAGAAAGGGCAATAAAAAAGCTTCCCTCTCCAAGCCAGCAAGTCTGCGGACTGCCTGCAGCACAGGAAGTTTTGTCAGGCAGCTATACACAAAGCAATATTAATGCTATCAGGCTTACAACACAACCTCTGCATTTCGCAGGTTTTGGGGGGGTGCTTTTTTCTTTCTTTTCCCTCGCTTTTCTAACATAACGGTCCCGTTTCACTGTGTCATAGAGAATGCTCCTCCCAGCCTGCAACACGCACAAATGAAAGCAGCCTGCTCTGAGAAAAGCCACTAACGCTTCGGGAGCGCTTTCGGAGCACAAAACCGAGCCCTGCCATTGTGAGAGCATGCAGCCAACTGCACGGAAGCATTTGCTCACCTGATTTCCCCATGATCAAGTTGTGGCGCTGTTTTATTTATTTATTTATTTCACCTGATGTCTCCTCTCCCGATGGAGTTTCTCTGCTCGGCGCTGGGGATGAAGGGCTTGCAATTTCAATGCAACTTCTCCGCTCCGCTGCGACTTCTGCTGGAGGAGCTCCGCTGAAATAACCCGTTACCGCCCCTCTCGCAGTGCTCGGGGAAGCCTGCCCCTGCCTTATAAGGAACAGGGACACTGCTTTCTTTCTTTCTTTCTTTTTTTTTTTTTTTTTTTTTTTTCCTTAAAAACATTCTGTTTAGGGTCAGGAGCTGCATAGCCTCCACAGCAACCATGCAGCTCTGAAACACCATATGGTTTCACATACCAATTTAGTTTAGTAATAGTGAGCATTTCCTGATAAGAGTATGCTGTGGAAAAAAAATAATCTGCTGACAAATAATTATGCTGGCACAACAGGCATAACCCACAAGTTAATTCATACAGCTAATTACTCGTTAAAGTTTTACTAAGTTATTGCATGTCAGGTTAAAATAGGCAAGTGACACGGGAGTTTAACTACATTTCATGGCTGGGAAAATTTTCTCTGCACTGCTAAAACAACCTGTAGCACATCTTGGTAAGACACAGCATAGGGTTCTTCAGGGAGAACAGGAATCGTGATGGTGGCTTATTTATTTCTGTGAAAAGAGTTTGATGTTCATATGCCTTATTTCATCTGTGCAAGCACACTGATGCCTTCATATTACATCCAAACATCTCACGCTAATCTGACAAATATTAACTATCATTTCAACTGCTGGGCATGGAGATGTTACTTTGATTATTATTATTATTATTAATTCAGAAGTGCTGCATCTCTCCAAGTAATAAGTCAGTTGTGTGCTTCCTACTTCCTTCTTTTCTTCATCACAAAACAAAACAAAACATCTGAGGTCAATACTTCCTTTTTTATTTTTTTTTCTTTACAATACCTTTCAAAAATTTGAGGTTATATTTAAAAAAATAAATAAAAAAGGAGTTAAAATGATTGGTTTTATTTTATTTTCAATTAAAAAAAAAATAGCAGGAGCAGATGAGGAAGACAGCGTCCCTTCACCAACATATCCCTCTAGATATTGCTTCACTGCTGATTCTGCAGCACGTGCTGAGCGTGTGTCATTACCTACGAGCTGACCTGATCGCTAGGAAGAGATATGGGGGTGAATGATCACCAGCTGGAGGAGGAAACTGCCGGCTGAAAGGTCAAAGCCATCTTCACAGCTGCCTGACACCTCCCTCAGCTGGTGGCAAGCTCGAGCAGGGTGGAGAGCTCAGAGAAGGTGAGCAAGGAAATCTCTTCTGCTGCCCCTGCCATGAGAGCAGCAGCCACTGGCTGAGGAGGGGGAGCTGCAGGAGGCCCTAGCAGAGCCCTCTGCATGGAGATGTGAAGGGATTTGTTGGATTTGTTTGCAGAAGTCAGCAAACTGTGAGCCGGTCGGTGAACCCTAGCCTCTGAAAATGCTGTGCTAAACCTGAAACGCTGTGTTGTTCTGCCCCTAGGATGGACATCAACACTTGGTAATGTTCTGTGCCATCCCAAAGCCTCCAAAAGTTAGCACAGCCACCTGCGTGTGGTTTCAGAATATGCTGTGCAATCATTGCCTGGGAAAGAGGGTTCCTCCAATCTGGCAAAATCCAGTGCTGCCTGCAGGCAAAACTAGCACTTTTTTCTGGCCAGAAAGCATAGGAATCAAAATCACTGCCCGGACATGAAATGTTTGAAGAATCAGTACAAAATGTGTGCAGTGACTCATCAGAGGCTAGAAAGCAATGTAAGCTGAGATACAAACAGCAAAGAGGAAGTGGGGAGCAGGGCTTTTTTGCATTTTAACATGACCTGTTGAAATTTCCAGACTAAAAATTATTGCTGACCTTATCAGATGGCAATTTGGAGGAAGTATGTACACTAATAACTAAGAATGTAATCAAATCTTTGAATATAATGGCAGTGATTATACAAAAGCCACTGCCGGGGAGAATTGCCAACTGTAAATCATTAATATCCCTGTGCCAGTTTCAGGTAGTATCAAACACACTGAAATCTGAGTGGAAATAAATGGGATTTCCCATTTGCTTGACAATATATCAGAACAACCCCAAGTGTGTTCTTGTTTAATTACTGAATGATTCCTTTATACTGTGGTGGTTTTACTCAGGTGGGCGGCTGAGCTCCACCACAACCTCTCTCTCACTCCCCCTCCTCAAAGAGGAATGGGGAGAAAATACAATGAAAGGGGCTCAAGGGTTGAGATAAGGACGAGGAGATCACGCAGTAATTATCGTGACGGGCAAAACAGACTCAGCATAGGGAGACAGTAAGATTTATTGCCTATTACTAACAAGCTAGAGAAGTGAGAAACAAAGGAAAGAAACCAAAAGCACCTCCCCCCCCCCCCCCCCATCTACCCTCTTCTACCTCCTCCCCCTGAGCAGCGCAGGGGAATGGGGGTTATGGTCAGTCTGTAGCGCTTCTTCGCTGCCGTTCCTTCTCAGTCACTCTCGTCCCCTGGGCTGTGGGGTCCCTCCCACGGGATGCAGTCCTTGCTGAACTGATCTGGCGTGGGCTTCCCACAGGCAGCAGCTCTTCAAGAACTGCTCCAGATATGGGTCTGTACCACGGGGTCCATCCCTCGGGAGCACACTGCTCCAACCTGGGTCCCCCACAGGCAGCAGCTCCTGCCAGGTCACCTGCTGCTGCGTGGGCTCCTCTCCACGGGCTGCAGGTCTGGCCCAGAATCCGCTCCGGCAGGGGTCTTCCACAGGCCACAGTCTCTGTTGGTGCAGGTCCACCTGCTCCACTGTGGTCTCCTTCATGGGCTGCAGTGTGGAACCCTGCTCCACCGTGGTACTCATGGGCTGCAGGGGGACAGCCTGCTTCACCATGGGCCTCACCACAGGCCACAGGGGACTTCTGCTCTGGTGCCTGGAGCACCTCTCCCCCTCCTTCTTCACTGACCTTTGTGCCTGCAAGGCTGTTCCTCACTCCTCTCGCTCTCCCAGCTGCTGTGTGGTGCAGCGTTTTTTTCCCTGTCTTAACTCTGCTCTCACAGAGGTGCAAAACAACATCGCTTACTGGCTCAGCTCTGGTCAGCAGTGGGGCCCTTATCAAACATGGGGCAGCTTCTAGATCCTTCTCACAGAAGCCACCCCTATAGCTCCCTGCTACCAAAACCTTGCCACGTAAACCCACTACATAATAGATAAATACATAAATAAAATATTACAATGGCTTTGGTATTATCCACTACTGGGCACTAGGAACTGTTTTCCAGAACCAGAAACACCCCGACACAACCAGACACGGGTCCAGCCCTCTGGCTCCTATAGCAACACCTCCTAGATGTTTCTGGAAAAGATGCAGGAAAAAAAAGCATGATGTGGATTGAGTCATTTTTAATTGTTCCCTCTTTTTGCTAGAAGGTAAAAGCGTGGGGACACACTTCCCAGAGGTGTGCACACACATCCCAGGAACACAGCCGAGGACCCATCTCCACTGTGGATTTCAGTCCGAGGATTTTGGGGTGCAAATGATGAAGAAACAGGCATCCAGCCTGTGCAGGTCCCCAGCTGCTTGTAGGCATGTTCAGACACAGCAAGGAAAGCCTGAGATGAACCTTTTTACCTGCTCGTGCTCTGATGGGCCTGGCTGATGCGAATGCCAGTCATCATTTATGCTGTGAATCGTTAATTCAGTGTATGAATTGGTACGAGTTAGGTACAATTAGGTGTTTGCACAGATGGGGACAGACGTATGATGATGTTGTCATGTGTAAGCCCTGCCAAGATGTTTGTGCCTCTCAGCCTTCTATTAACACAACACCCAGCAAGTTTCTCAGCAAGTTAAGCCACGCGTACAAAAAGCTTGTGAGCAGTACTAAATATAACAAATCTGTTCTCCACAGTGACTTTTAACAAGGGATCCTGAGGACCAGCAATATTCGTATCAATATGAAGACATCATCTGTGAATAACATCATATATGGTGACCAGAACCACGAGTGAACGCTAGAATAATGCACCAGGCTACCAATGAAAATAGAAAAATGCGTATTGAGGTAAAAGGAAAATGGGGCAAAAATGACGGTAGAGGATTTGTAAGCATTCTTCCTGTCCCAGTTTTGCCAGACTTTGCTTATGGGACCCAAACCGGTGTTGCCATTTCAACTGAATTGAACACAGTGATCAAGGCTGTGTGGCAGGTCTCAAAAAATCAACTTCAGCACTGATGGAGGCATTATTTTTCCTTCAAGGAGAGAAGATGTTCATCTCTGTTTTCTAGTTTGGCCACAATTCTGAAGAGAATGGAAAGAACTGAGCTGAAAAGAGCAACAGCACAAAAGCAAAGCCATTACTCTTTTCTCAGCCCTGTGCTGTTTTCAGGTGGCCACATCGATAAAACCCTCACAGAAAACTGGAGACTCACTGCAGAGTAGTCAGTCACTTTAATTTCTTCCTACACATAGCAAGACAAAAGCAGCGCATGATTAATCACCACCAACAGTCTCAGGGGCTGGATTCAAAGCAAAGGTTTTGGAGACAAAATGTGGGGATACTGTTGTCCAATGGGGCGTGTGGCACCAGCACTGCCTTTCTCTAGGATGCTGAAGAAAGTCAGCACCATCTCTGGCTGACATTCTTCAGGCTCGGTCCTCCACCATCTAGATGTCTGTGAGCGGGAGTGCACACAAATCTCACCAGAGCCAGGCAGTGAAATGCCCACTACCGCCCCAGAATATTACAGAAACACAGAATGGTGGGGCTACCAGCTCGAGGAAAACACACAGCATTGTTTTTAAATATCTCCAAGCAGGAGGAGGAAGATGATATAGGACAACCTCTGTAAGAAATATCGCTTCCCACCTCTGCAGAGGCTTGGTGTCCTTCCCCTGCACGGTGCCATGGAGAAGGACATGGAGCCCTGCTGCTCTGTGAGGGGAAAGCAGGGCAGAGCTTACCCTCGGGGAGCGGGGTACAGAGGGGTTATGGTGCAGAGGCAGAGGAGATCGTGCCCTGAAAGCTCTGGCTCCAGAAATGGTCTGAGGACATTCAGAAGGAAGAGGGTTTCTGTCAGGGCTACAAAGTGTTACCTCTCGCCTCCAAGGCACGCGTGGCCTGCACAGTGCCTGGAAGGTGCTTTAAGGGCTTCCTGCTTCATCGTACCTCAGGCTAGGTTAAACTGAACGTGCTTTCAGGACTGCTGCTCTGTGACTGTGATAAAAGCCAAGTGACAGCCCCGGTGAGCACAAATGCACATAGGGATCAGTCGACTAGGCCGGCCGCGGGCCTCCTGTGGCAGTAAATCGGTATGTATATAAACAGAGCCACAACAAAGGCACAGTCACACTGACAGCCAGCCCACTGACTCCACAGCATCTGTGGTCTGGCCTCCTAGTCTTGGTTCTGCCACCTACCCCTTTTCATATCAGATCCACTTAACACACGAATCTTTGTTTTGGCAAAACTGTCATTGTACCAGCTGGAATCACCTGCTTAACATCCATATATTTAGCTGTTACATTAAAAGACCCTTGTGTTCGAACCGCTTTATGAGTCAGAAAGCCAATTTTACTCCTGAATGAGATCATGCAATTGTGATGGGTCCTGAAAACACCAGTTTAAATGTTCGGAAGCAGATAAGAAGGCACATCCAATACTGGGCAGAGGTAGAGGAGAAAGAAACAACAGAGCGGAGAATGTTACTGTGGTACTGTTTAAACCTTTGACTTGCTTGTGCTTCAGATTACATGGACAGTGCTGGTTTCCTTATCTCAAAAGGATAGAGCTGAAGTGGAAGAAAAATCGGAGACGAGCAACAAGGGGCACGGAAGCTCCATACAAACCCACCAAACTTCTTCAGCCAGGGAAAGAGATCATGCAAAGGGAAGTTAGACACTTATGAGATGATCAACAACACAGATGGGTGGTAAATCACACAGGTGGGGATTAAAGGAAGTGTTCAGAAAAAAAAATAATATAGGATTTACTGCATTAAATATTAATTATATTTAATAAATTTATCTTTAATGTTCAGGCCAGTGCTGGCAGTGACGGTTCCATGTTGCCAGGGCCAGATCGGTGTGAAGCCAGGCCCTGACAGGACCACCATCTAGCCCTGCTTTCCCTCACCTCCGTCTGCTGCTGATCCTCCTTCCTTCTCACAATTTGGTCCAGCTCTGGGTGCTGACTGTCACCTCACTGCTTCGTGCAAAGAGCCTCCAGCCACACTGCGCACCCACTGCGTGCTAACCACATCCCAGCTGATCTTCCTGAGGCAACGCTTCCCTGGCATGCCTGCCTCGTGCTCCCCGTCCCTCGGCTGCAAAACACAGCTAAATCCAGGAAAAGTCAGGCTAGTAAATCCCGGAGGAAAACACGACACGAGAGAGTTGTTTGATGACACTGTTTAGAGCATTTTTTTAATTGTTTTTCCTGCTGATCCCCACCATCCCGCAGCAGCAAACAAGTAGCAAAATCACAAGTGTATTTCTGAATTTTTGTTCCCAGTTCCCCAGCTCTGGGACCTTGCCCTTGGCTCTTTATGCTTTCGGAGGCTCTGGCCCACAGCTTTACCTCTTGGCATTTGCCCAGGCTGCCCTACTTGGCACACTGTTTTCTGCTTTGTCCACTTCTACAGAACGGTCCCACCATTCCTATTTTTTTCCCTTGGTTTCATATGAATCAGTCTGAACCAGCTTTTCTGCCAGTTTGCAGCTCTCTGCAAACCTTTCACGTGGACTCGTTTCAGAGAAGCATTTCAGGTGCACGCCAGTTGTTGCAAGCTGTTTTACAGACACAGTATTGCAGGGATTTCGGCTACTACTTTTTTCTTCCTTTTCTAATACTTCCCCTTCCCTTCCCTTTCCGTTCCCCTCTTTTTTCTTTATATATCCTATATTCCATGTATGCTTTTTATAAATAAAAAATTCAAGCTCCCGTATAGATGATATATTCAAGGTCCTTTATAGATGTTTCACTAAAGACATACTTTATGATTATGTCATTATCTTTTTTGTTTACTATTAAGTAATCCATCAAGTACTGTACAGCCAGTACTACAGTTGACCAAAACTAAAAGATGTTTTTAGTCTTAATGTGGATTTTAGACAGGATACTGTTTTCTTACATATCCATTCATCTTCTATAATTATAGGGGCATTATTTCAGTTTTTCCAGCTCTGTAGCAGTTTGGTACTGCCCATGAGCAGTACCTTTTTTTTATGTTTCTTCTGTACTTTTTAGTTGGCAATTTTAATACATTGATCATAATACAGAATTTGAAATTATGGTTTTTAATTGCAAAACCATAAAAATGACTAACGTTAAAAGTTTGTGAGGAGATATCTTCAAGCAAGAAGGTGAAGTAAACGCCATGCCTCTCTGAGATGGGCTGGAGGCTGCGGCACCGCCTTGAGGCCGTACTAACACCCATCAGCTCAGGGCCGAACCAGCAGCAGCACGGACAGCGTGGGCACTCAGATGTCGCAGCAGAGCCTGCCACATTCACCCAACTCCTCGATCCCCTCTGCACTCCTACAGGTCTTTGGGCCCCTGCAGCTGAAGACTTCTCATTCCTGATGATTTAGCCGCAGTGGCTGGAGATCACTCACCCCAGCTATGGAAACACCAGACTCTTTGACCACAGCCAAAACCAACAAGGATTGTGGCTTTTCAGCACAGGGCACATGGGAAATTCTTGGTAGCAGCTCCAAGAATAGATTTATTTTTTCCTCCACAAAAAAACAAGAACGTATAAAGGTGTTGTAATTTATTTATTTTTCTTGTAAGGTAACCTGGGGACATTTACAAATTTCAGATGTAAAGTTCTCTTCATAGATGCAGATGCAAGTTATCTTGCTCTTCTTTCTAATTCTGGAAGGTGTTTTCACACAGGATCGCTCTCTGAATCTCAGGATCTGAGCATTTGGATACAGTTCCTGTGCATGACAGAATCCAAATTAAACGTCCTACTAACTTCTTACCATTGTAGGTACAATTATTTAAGCTTGAAGGTTATTGTCAGCCGAAGTCATGAACTGCTAACAGTTTTGTTACCACCAGTGTAATCCCATGCATCTTTAAATTCAATTAATTGTTCAGATAAACCATCAAATGTTTCTTTTCATGGCAGTAATGTGCATCCTTCTATAATTTCCCTAGACTTTATAGCACCCGCAGTGGCGATGCTCAAGTGTGGAACAAAATGTGTATGTCCAAAGATAATGAATTACCCGTGTCAGTCTTTATCTGCCTTCTTCAGGCAGTTTATCATGTAAGTAAATATTTAGTTAAGACAGATTGTGTTGATTTTTGTCCAGGAGCTATGATAAATGTGGAGCTCTCACATTCAACCCATCCCGTGTATCCTGTGAATGCAGCTTCTCTTATATCTGAGCTGCCTCTCACAGCATGCAGATAGATTTTAACAAGCCACGGTACTACTTTCACATAGAAACCCAAAACATGCCTAACTATAAAGACATAAAAACTTTTAGCATTCTCTCTTCCGGGATAGGCTAACATTTGGTGTTAGGGAAGAAAATAAAGATCTGTGTGTAGACCATTCTGTTGCTGTTTAACATCAGCTTGTTTCATACACTTGATAACCAACTTTTAGCAACTCAGCTCATTAAACGTGTAGCTTTACATCACTGCTATATGATGAACTCTTCGTGTTAAAAATAGGTAACGTATTGCTATTGTTGTTGGCTTCCTATCTTGAAACCCAAGCAGCAGGAGAAAGATAAGCAGTGAACAGAAAATTATAAATATCAAGCTTAATTCATAACATGGCTAATACTGGTTTCACACTAATACAAGGTAACAATGGCAGACAGAGTAAAGGATTTGCAACTATCAACTTTCTTTACTGAGTGTGAGCTCTTGGGATCTTTTTTACATTATTCCTGCATGGTGAGAGTTACCATGAGCAAAGAGATAGGCAAGGTAGCGCGCATCAGACCACTCGATACTGGAGTGAACATGTGGATCTTGTTAGTATTGTAAGAATGCATCAATTTAATAAACTTTCTAATACTGTGTTCTCAGACCAGCTGTGACCTTGTTATTCTGTACCATATGTATAAAAAGCCACAGTTTATGTATCGTCAGTACTTTTATATAATCACGGAATGGTTTGTGTTGGAAGGGACCTTAAAGACCACACAATTCTAACCCCCCTGCAATGGGCAGGGACACCTCCCACTAGAACAGGTTGCCCAGGGCCTCATCCGACCTGGGAGCATTCTATATCAGGATTGAAAATATTCTGGAGCATTTACAACATACAAACTCTGAGTCCTAAGAATTGCATTATTTTTGTTTATGGTGTTCTTTGAACATACGTTATGTTTTCCATGTAACTGCTTTAACATAAAAGCCCACTTCAGAATATGTGAGTTCTTCCTCCTTGCATTTGTCAGTGAATTCATTCAGCTCCATTCAGTAATGGGAAAAGTTAATTGAGCAGTTGATCCATTAGTTAGAAAGCTGTTCTAAAATTAAGGGGTTTTGTACTGTCAGCATCAGTGTGCTTAAGAGTATTTGGTGTGCTTAAGAATATTTGGCTGTTGCCTAATATTGTTACAGTAAGTTATAGGCATACCATTTCGTTACATTTCACTGAGAAGGACTAAAAGCCTTCATTATTCAGACATAAATGGAAAGGTGCCCTGCCTTTTGGGAATGCAACTGTTGCTGCAGTGGAACACCTGAAGAGTGAAATGCTTAGGTATTGATGAAAGGAAGGAGTGTGTGAGAATGGGTAGTGGTCCTCTTTATAGAATGACATGTCCGCTCTTTCCTGTGTGTTTCCATGTAATTGTACGTTCTAGACTCTGCCCTGAAGTTCAGGTACTGGTTTTGTATTAAAATTGTTTTTAGATCCTAATGATTTTGACTTTGTTCACTACCTTTAACACTTTTACTAAACGGCACCTCAGATACTCCGTTTAGAACCTGGTCCCTTGCTGGGTACACATGGTTTTGAAAGCAGTACCTATTATCCTATAACCCTCACTCTGTAACCGGGTATCTTTTTCTTTACTTGCAACATAAAACTGACATTCATTACATTGTTTCCCTAACACATTCCTCATTCTACTGAAAGGTGAATTTTGGGTACTTGTAGTGAGTTACATTGGCAATAAAACACTGGTGGTTTTTAAGAACATAACAAGTAAGGATTAACAACTGCTAGATATTACAGGGGGCTGTCAGCAAAAACGTTCTCAGAAATAACTGTGCAGTTCCATACCCTCAGGTGTGATGCACGAATACACCAGGTGTTAGACAGCCTTTAGTTTATTGACATTTTACTCCCACTCCAGTCAGCACAAGCAGCCCCAGTCACTGCACCGAGGTTTGAAAGGGAGAATTGTAAGGTCAGGTCAGGTGTCCTACAGAGGCTCAGCCCAGGGATGGCTGTGCCTCAGTTTACATTTTCTTTCTGACAGCAGATTATACATACCATGCCCGCCTGGTTCCACATCAAACAAAACAATGCTGCAGTAATTAGAAGGTATGGCCACAGCGACCTGTTCATCATCTGCAGGGGCAGGATGTTGTGTTGTGACCTGGGACAGGATCGTACGCGCCAAGCCACGTCCTTGACACCTCGCCAACCTCCCGAGTCCTCCCCTTGCCACCTGCACATCCTGGTGCAGTGCTACACACAGTGCAGGGACCGAGTTCCAAAACTTACACTGATTTTATGCATAGAGCTTTTTCTTTCACCTCAGTCAGTGTATTAAAAAAAAAAAGGACATCCTTAAGGTACAGCTATTTACATTTGCAGCAGCTCAGATATCGACGTGTTAAAAGATATATAATATAAAAGTATGTTTCCTATTATTTCCCTATTAAAAAAACCACAACCCTGCTGCAGAAGTTCATTCCCCAATATAATCCGAACATGTACACTGTGTTTTAGGAAGACTTTTCAAATAACATACACAAAGATTACCTGAAAACACTGCCTGAAGGAAGACAAGGAGAATCAGAGTGGCAATGTGCCATTAATAACGCTCAGAAATGCAGCTGTTCTGAGGCTAGCATTTCTTTTGTTCACTTGGCTTTCTCTATTCTGGCTGATTAATTCCAATCCCAAAACAAAAACTGTCAATAAGGTGCTTCATTAAGACATGGAAAATAGTCTTCAGTCTTGAAGAGGACTGGAGGTTCATAGAGGGTCTGTTGTCGCGAGGAAGACGATTTCTGCAAATTAGATAAAAGTTTATTTTTTGCCTCCTTAAAAATCCAAGTTTCAGAGCTAAAATGCAAAGCAAAAGGAGTTTTAACAGCATATCCCCTTCCTCAGGTGAACTTTAAACCACAGCTCAGATGGGTCTAGCATATTCTTTACGTTACCGAAGAAAACTGACTTTGACTTTTGTCATTCTATCACCTGAACAGACTCAGTATTGGAAAAATGTAAACTGCCAGCTTTGCAGGAGCCAAACATGTAAGGGTCAAGTCACTGTAATCTTTGTCCACCCAAACTCACACACCTTTACCTTTCCTCCTCCGGCCTTTTGAGTTTTCCTCAGCCACTCCCTCTGCGTTAACCCTAGCCTGTGTTCTCATTTACTTAGTTAAATCAGTCTTTACTTGGAAACAAACCCAGCAGATGTTTCTTTCAAGAAGGATGCTGCTCCTGCTGAGCTTCTTCATCAAGCATGTATGTTAGAATACATGCACTATGACGTACTGTTAAAATAGAGTAGTAAATTTGGCATTTTCAGGAAAAAGTGTATACATTCCTTCTAAATATTATTTGTACATTGTTTTGCTGCGCCAAACGTCTCCTGTAAATGGACTACAGCAGGGACCACCACTATCACGTCAGCCTTCCTGCACTTAAATAACTGCAAAACAGAGCCATTGTACGATTTCAGGATGTGCTCTTACACAGAAGGCTTGATGTCAAGATTGCATTCATTAAAAATTCCTATGGACTCATGAAGGAATTCTGATAAACGGTTTTGCAGAGCTCTCAGTCAGTTTATCTTCAGGCACTTTTTTGCCTCTCTGAAACGGGGAAATTAGAGAGTCTTCACCAATAATAAAGCGAAAGGCAAACCATTAGTATACTTGGGCCTTGGGATGCACCGAAGGAGGATGTAACTAAGCGTACCCGTGAAACAGTTAACTGGGTTTTATCCAGTATTCAGGTAAGGTGTATACTTGTACTCAACATGAAATAAGTACCTATTATCCTGTTCATATGCAAATCCATCAAAAACAAGTTTGAATTTTACAAATTGTTGATTTAGGGTATTTAAATTGTATTTGTCTGTAACTTTATTGTGCCACTAGTTTCTCCGAAATAAGCTTTGTTTTGCTTTTCATACGGCAATAGCATATATGGAAAAAAAACAATATAAACCAAGGTTGAAACTATAAGTAGGAGATATTATCAACATTTTCTATATCAGAAATTTTGCCAAATGTAAAAAACAATCTTTGAAATCAAAGTTCCCTTTTCAAATAACGTTTCCCATCCTGTACTGCTCTACAAGAAAACACCTTGTAAGCAAGAAAAACTAGTGCCACAGGTGTTCTGCAGCTCACGACTCTGATTTAAGACGTGCTGTGTTTGCACGTGTGCAGGGAGGGTCTAATTTAAACCTGGTGAAGAAATTCCTAGGCAGGCACAAGTACCCACAGTTGCCTAAGAACACGTTTACAATTTTTTGCTGCTGCTTAGCAGACATTTTTACCTTCTGAGAGTGTCTACATCCTTAAGGATATTAGAAGCCTGAGAGTACCGTACTTTACAGTGCCTGGCATTCACAAGGGAAGAACTTGGGGCAAAATCTGAAAGTGAGATTACAAACACACAGCTTAAGAAATACAAAATAGACCCTTTCCATAAAGAAACGGACCTTCAAATGGGAAGAGGGTGAGAGGACTTGATCTAATCAAAGTTTTTGCAGGAAACTGAACTAACAGCTCCAGTGAAAATGAGGAGATTGGTACAGCCTTCTTTTCCAAAGGGCGTGTGTATTGTGTAAGCCACTTAAACATCAGGCACGAGGAGAAATCTCTATATGCATTTTTGTTCATGCGGAAATGTGTTTACTAATAAAAATAAATATTCTACTATGTGATACTCAGCTCACTGTGCAACAGTCACCTAGCTTTTATTTACTTTATCAATTAACACCAGTCAGTTCTGAGTGTTGATCATATTCCTATCCATTCCCAAACCACAGAACTATTGGATATGACAGGTTCTGCTTGCTGACTCTTTCAAAGACTTTCCTCCCTACTAATTGTGGAAAAAAATAAGCTGCCGAAGCCTTCCCACGCAACAGCAAAAAAATGCTATTAGAACTCAAACTTCTCAATTGCAGACTTTAACTTTATGGAAAATACTGTTGAGTGTTTGTCAAGGCTTAAGTTTAAGACTACTAGGCTCCTAGCTACAATTGCCATAGCTTTTGTTTCCATAATTGCCCTATCAATAGCAGCTTTGAGTTGTTGGTGTGTTTTTTTTAAGGAGGTGGGGAGGGCTGTTTTTCTAAACGAAGAAAAAAAAGCAACATCACCCTGAACTTATACACACACACAAAAAAAACCCTGGAGGAACTGGAAGTTAACTAACTTGAAGATTACACAGAAAACAGCAGTGAAAAGTAGCTACTTCTATTTTTCTCTGCTTCCACACAGTTACAATATGCAGGAACACCAATACTTCAATGGTCACAAACACCCTCCTCTCCCCCTCCGCAAACCTACTTTATTTCAGCGTTCTCCCCAGCATTATGAGATGGAGACCTGAGCTGGTACAGCAATACTGGCTGCTAACAAAATGCAAGGAGGAGCACTTGTGTGTGGTGTATTGGCAGGTGATGCAAAGAAGCATCAGGTGTTCATACGAGGGCCACAAGTTTTTTTTTTTAATCCAAAAGTTATTTTGAAACTAGCGCACAGTGTCAGTTTTTAAGAATAGATGGGGCATCTCCTTGAAACGTACTAGAGAGAGCACTTCAAGTCACCTGAACTGGAAAAACAGTCCACACATAGTCATGAGGGAAGCTAGAAAAATCACACCCCTTTTACCAAGTATTAAGAAGGTGGTAACAGAGCTACTGAATTGCGCAGACTGTATATAAATAGAACCCTTATTTTAAAGAATATTGCGTAGCACAGCTTTTACTTCATTTTTTAGATAATATTTTGTCAGTGATTATATTAATGCAGCATACTCCTTTAACAGGCTGTACAGGCTCTTCCTACTGGCTTTCCATACTATCAGAGATGCTTTAATAAAGGCTTGCTCATTCTCTACTTGTTTTGTGCCCTTCACGTTCCCTTCTACACATAATAAAACTAACTTTGGAATACAACTCAAATCCCTCTAAGAATTAATTTACTATTATTTTAATAATTCTTTCAGGTAGACAGAACTAAGCTGGACACATGATAACAGAAGCTTACTTACGTTAAGGAAGGATGGCATGCTGATTGTGTGCAAGATTTTCTTGAACGTGCTTGGAAAAGCTCCAAGGTCCGTTTCTGCCTTTATGACCCGTTCTTCCATTCCAGCCACACAGTTTCCAATCATCTTCACAAAAGCCTATTTGAAAATAAATAGATAAATAAGCACAACTTTTTCACTAATCGATAGAAACAGGATTTTGTATTACACGACAGCGGTAACAGTACTATTACTAAAATGAGAAGTAAAAACAAACAAAACAACCCCATACTTTATTTCCTTCCACCTACAAGACCAATTTATTGCTAAAAATTATTTCTGAGATACTTAGCAGCCTGCAAAAACAGCCTAATCTAATAAAATAATTATTGTTCCTCTTCCTATTTGTTTTTCACATAAATAATTTAGACTTATTAGGATTTAGGTTTTTATCTGTCTTTCTAACCAAAAGCAGGATCAAGAATCCGGATCACTTAGAATTTTGAAGCTTTACCAGAAATCAATAGCTCCCTCCTTCTTTTGGTCTAAAAATAGCTTTCAAGAGAGTAATCGTGAAAGATGCTATCAAAAAAAAAAAAGAGAAAAAAATGCGGTGCTATTCTTCTCTGAAAAGAGGACAGTTGCCTTGCTTCAAGAAGTAAATTTAGGAACAAAAAGGCATTTTGTTTTAGAACGTCAGCAGTCTCTGGAAATTCCTCGTAAACTGTGTTCTCTTCCTCAGTGCTGAGGTAAGCGACCTGGATTGGACATGGAAGAGTAAAAGGCATCTGAACTCACTCCATGCTGATGCACACACACGCGATTATAGCGTATCATTGATTCTTCCCCCTGCTGAGAAAGGGAATGCACGTAGAAGATGGCAAGCACATACCTCTAGGTTGTCAATCTTCTTGTATACCTGCCTCATTTCTGTAGCTTTTGTGTAAATTTCGGGTATGCTTTCATTGATGACTTGGGAGGAATCACTTCTGATCTAAAGATGATTCCAACAGATAATAGAGAAAGAGATTAATAAAACAGAATATTAAGTACTAGATTTCATTCCTAAAACTAGAATTGTGTTCCAATTACAGAAATTAAAACTAATAATTAAAAACACTAAACCAAAACTAATTAACTAGCTTCTTTGGATAGTTTAGCAAGTACCTTTAAACAAAATTTATTTTGCAGAGGTAAATACTTAATTTTATAGTTATATTAAAAACAAGCCGCTATAGCCTTATGAGAACTAAGAAACGGAACGCTTCCCAAGACATACTAGAGAATCAAATGTATTAAACTAAAGTTCTAACTTCAGTTTTACTACTTATGCGTTTCCTCGGCTTTACAATATTAGGGGGAAAAAAGGCAAGATTTGGTAGCCTGACTTTTATTGATATAATAAACAACGTAATTAGGTTGCCCTTGAATTACTGCTGCAAGATCACACGCATGATGCTTTAAAAGGTGGCCTGTGTGCCAGTGCCAGCTTACACGGGCGCTTCATGGAGTTCCCCCTTCTCCTTTCATGGGAAGGTGAGAACAAAGCTGTTTTTCCTGACAAAATGGTTAGGATGGGTCTGCCCTAAGCTCCTGTCAAGTTTTGGGAGTCTGGCAACTCCAGCCAGATGCTTTCATCGTTAAAACACCGTAGGACGTCTGTCCGCGCAGCGTGCACGCACCATGTCCAGCATCCCCACGAACTCATCCACCCTGGTCAGCAGGTCGTCCAGGCTCTTCTCCAAGCTCTCCACCTGCGAAAACACATTTAAAAAGCTGCGGCCGTGCAAGAAACGCGGGTGACCGGGCACGCGGCTACGTCCGGCCTGGCCCAACGAGGAACAGAAAAGAAAGGCTGGGACGATGGAAGAGGGCGAGCCTCCCTCTATAATAAATATAATAAGTGAAATAAAGACGCTGCGGGTCGCGGCCCCTCACCTGCTCGCTGAAGGCGCTGCGGTCGACGAGCAGGTAGGCGGCGTACGCGGCGGCGGTGGCGCTGAGCGACGCCTCCAGGGCGTCCCCCTCCTCGTCCTCCTGCTCGCCCAGCCCGGAGGCGTTGCTGTGGCTCTGCGAAACGTGTCCGCTGTCCCCGCTGTCCCCGCTGGGGCAAGGCCCGGCCTCGCCGCCGTCCCCCAGTGCGGCCGCCATGCCGCCGTTGCCCGTCCCGTCAGGGGGCGCCGCCATTACGCGAAGGAGGAGGCGCCGCCATCACGTGAGGGCGGGCGCAGGCGCGCTCCCGGGGGGCCGTGCCCGCGCCTGGCGCCGCCCGCCCGCCCTCACCACAGCGGGGGGCGGCGGGTGCCTGCGGGAGGGAGCCGGCTCCTGGCACTCAGCTCTGCGCCCTCAGCCACCCGGTTGCTTAATCTTAGAACGGCAGATTGGTTTGGGCAGGAAGGGACCTTAAAGACCATCTAATTCCAACCCGTGCCATGGGCTGGAAGTGTGCCCCTCCCACTGTGCCCCAAGGTTCCCCGGTATCTGCCTGAACTCCTCCCAGCTGCTTTCTCCGGGTACGGCAGTACCAGGAGGTGGGCAAGGCAGCTGACAGACCAAAAACGGGAAGGAGTTAATCCCAAAGAGAGAACTAACGTGTGTGCATATATATATATATATACACGGGACTTTTCAGAATTGTGCACGCAAAAATAAAAGCATTGTGTTTTTGTTTGTTTGTTCCCCGATACACACAAGGGCAGAAAGTTTGCAAGCCTTAAGAGTTATGGTACAAAGTGTTAGCTCCAAAGTTGGTTATGTTGGTTCTGCCCTTCTCAACTTGTGACTGAAAGCTGGGGTAAAATGCTTTTATTCGTCCCCCTTAGAGCTCTGGGGTGTGAAATGCAACTCGTGTTTCCCCCTTAGCATGAAGGGCATTGCCTGCTTCACCTGGACAGCCACAGAGCCTTCGTCCAAGCAAGGCTCTGCAGCGTATCGCCAAGAAGTGGTACCTTCAGCTTCCTCTGAAGTGCTGGAAGTACCTGAGGTACTCAAGGAAATCAAGAGACCTGAAGAAATCATGCTACGTAGAGCAGAGCAAGCTACTTGGTTCCCGTACAGATCCACGCAGCAGGACCCCTTAATAAAGGCAGCACTGGGAGGAAATCTTCACCCTTCTGTCTGTTACCTCTGCTAAGTCTTTAATGGTACAGAAAAAGGCATCACCAAAATGTCTTGTTTCAACAAGGAGCTGAGATATTTCTGCAGAAAGATGTGCTTCAGGATAGGGGAAAGGATATAGCATAGATGTAAGATTAGTGCACGTTTTATTGCAGACAGGAGGTCACAATTTCATCAGTTAAATAAGGCAAAATGAGTAACTTCAGCCAGACAAATCCACTAATTTAAAGAAGTGGTCTTATTTAAGATGTAACACAATGCTCTTGATAAGATGGTCTGATTGACTGAAGCATATCCAGGGGGCCCCCCCCCCCCCTTTTTTTACTGCACCGATATAGTCAGATTTTTTAAAAAAATGAAAACCTTTGGTAAAGTACAAACATTTTTAAGACAAACAGGATCAGTGTGGCATTCTTATTGTGCTGGGAAAAGTAAGTATAGCTCTATATCTGCTGTGACACCTAGAAGAGGCTTAATTAGAGTAAGTGAAAGAATTTTAAAATAAACTTTTAAAGCAAATCTAAAAGAAACACACTAAGTTCAGCGTCCAAAACATTTAACAACGAGCAGAAGACTGGCTGTTCCACAGGTATTCTAAGTCAGCAATCATGAATTAGTCCAAACATCCTTTGTCCAGCCATTACAAATTCCAAAATGGAATGTAATTTGTTTTCAAACTGAGACTTCTGAATCTTCATATCCATACAATACTTAAGAAATGTCTAGTTCACCATATAAAAAAGCTTTAATGTACTACAAAGTTAAAAACAAAAAGAAAGTGACACAAGCTAAAAGTAGAAAAATACATTGTAAAACATTTGTATTTTGTTCCTTACACTGATCAAGATACAAAATATTTTAGATTTGACCACTTTAATAGATCCATGGCATTTTCAGAAGTGAATGGTTATCGACTCAGCAGTCGCTGGTTACCCCTTAACCAGCATCCAGTAGAGATGTCCAGCCATCGCAAACACCCAGTATACTCTACGTTTCTAGAAATCATGTGTAGACGTTAAGCTTTATGATTACTAGAAGAGTCCAAAAATAATAGAACTATCCTAAGGTTAGGTTTGAAAGACAGTCAACATCCCTCGTTTGTATAGCAATTGGCCAATCTTTTGTAAGGAAAGTCCTTGTGGGATTTTGGTTGCCCCAAACATGTAGCAAAAAAACCTCTTTCTGCGGCAAAGGGGACAGTCCCAGGATACTCTTCCACTTTTGCCTTCTCTGTATCCCTAAAATTCACATGAACCATAATATTGAAAAAAAACAGAGCATGAAAAAAAAAAAACAACTGAAAAAGAGGTATTATCTAATAAATATCGAAAAAGAAAAGGAATACATTTTACACGTAATGGTGCCGGACCTGGTTTGAAGCCCTCAGCGTCATGGTTCTCTGTTCCAGCACAGTACGAAACCGTGTGGCAGGCGGGCCTGCCTCTGACCAGCAGGTGGTGCTGATCTCAAAGCAATAACGACGTCCGCCAGCCTCCCCACCCCAGACCTTTTAAAAATATATATCTATACTTTCATTTGGAAAACGGCTTTGCAGCATCTCCCTGCCGCTGCTACCACCAGAGCAGGAAACCGCTCCTTTTACAGAGCGTGTCTGGGTTAGACGTAACGTTGCAAATGTGGTCTAAACAAATTAGTGGAAGGTCTGCCTGTGATGCTAGAAGAACGGATGGCTATTAAGAAGCGCTCTTTTTAAACTCCTATTAGAGGAAAAACAGATTCCACTTCAAATAGACACGTCTGTTATTACTATTAAAACCTAATTCATATACATGCATGTATAAATACATCCACCCATGCATTCAAACCCAAGTACGTAGCACTGCCACTGCTGGCCTCTAAGACTGATTTATACAAACTAAAACTAATTCGCCTTCTCACTTTAGGGCTGGGATATAAACCAGGTTTTACACCCTGGTGTTCTCCTGACAAATTCTGCAGTGCATGACAGTCTTATGTCTAACTCCAGATGCTACGTTTCCTAGACAGCAACGATTTTCTGCACCTCTGAGGTCTATGAGAATATCAGCTCTCCGCTTTGTGCATAGCATGTTGCAAGAGTTAATTGTCCTCATTGGCACTTAAGACTGAAAAGAGAGTTGCAGGAATTGCTACTAAAGTGTAATGACTGTCCCGTCCTCCTCGATGCCTCCTCTGGGGATAACCAGACTGTGCCGCGGATCAGTTTTTAAGGAACTGAGCAATTTGTGGATGTTGCCGTTGCTTTCTCGGCCAGAGTTGTTGTTGAGCACCAGGTCCCTTTGAAGTCTGTGGCTAAGGCTGCTGCCATTGATTCGAGAGAGGCTACTGGAAGTAAGGCTGTGCAGTTTAGGAATGTGCTGTGGCTCCAGACCGCCCTCGATGACAATGTCAGCCTCTTCGTCGCTCTCCATTTCGTCGGGGTGGAAGTTCTGCAGCACGTGGGATGTAGGCAAGCTGTGGTGACTAGCAGTGCTGTCTGTAGACTGGCCAGAGCTACCAGACATCCTACTGCTTCGGATAATATTGTTCCTCTGGTTTGCTGGCTTGACCGTGATAATAAGATTATGGCTGTTGGCAATCATCATGTCTGTGACTTGGTCGAGAGTCTTTCCTGCTACTTCAATGCCGTTAACTTCCAGGACCTCATCGTTGACAGCCAGCAAGCCCGTGCTCTCCGCTAATCCTCCAGGAACCATACGAGAGATGAAGATGCCGGGTACTTTTTCCAGTCCGTGAGGAGTAACCCTCACGCTGGTGCCATCGCGAATGTAAAATCCCAAGGGTTTCTCACACCCGTGTCGATACAGCCTCACTCGCCTGTGGGTTTCGGGAAGAATGTCCACATCGATTATGGAAGACACCGGTCTAAAATCATGAGGCATGCTAATGTTAATGTGAGGGCGCCGGCGGAGATTGTCGTTGCGGAGAGTCACCAGAGCCTTCTTCTTCCTTGATAGCGTGTTGGTCCCAAAATTACTGTAGTCCACTTCATCTGAAAGAGAAACAGCAACACCAGATCAAACACAGAACGACTCAATCCACAAGGCCTTCTCCTCTTAAGTCTGGTTCAGGGAAGCCGCGTTCCTAATAATACGGAAGAAAGCAAATGAATTATTCTGCTTACCCTGAGCTTTGTTTCATTCTGTGTCCGTCAGCACACCATTCAGAACGAATTAGCTGTTTTCAATACATTATCCGTATTTCTTCCCCATTTTGATCCCATACTCCCGTGCAGAATGCAATTACTTGCAGCTGCAGGCCTGACACACCATCTTATATGACACCAGATTTTCAAAGTTAGGTTGTAATTTTATACATGTCAAATGGAAAAAAAAAAGGCATTTTACACATTCCTAACCAGGGAATATTTCAGCACAACACAGGCTTAACTGATAGCAGACCTTAGGTACAAACACGCAAGCAGGGTATGAGAGAGTAGCTGGATGTGTTTTTAGCCTGGCCTTTTTCACTAAGGGATTTAGGTTAATACACGTCTCTCAGTACCGCACTCTCCTCCTTGGAATATTTTAATTTATTTCACACACATTTCACAGAAATAAAAAGTGCTAAAGTGCCCAAAAGTTTTGTGGAAGTAGCGTGGTAGAAATAAAAGCAGGGAGAAAGAGACTGCTCTGTTGCCTAGCCCATACGCTAAGGACTGAAAGGAGAAGAAACTCAAGTTGCACTTGGCATGAAAAACGCTTAAACCAGTTATGAAGTAGCTAGCGTACAAAATGTGTCGCTGCAGTTCACATTAAAAATACTGTGCATATTTTAAACATGAAGCATGCGCTAGCTGGAAAAATATTTCACCAGGAGTTTAAACATGCTAACACTTTTTCAGATAAAAACGAAGACTTTCGGTTTATTCTGCTGCTGAAGAAAACAGTAACATACAGAAGTACAATCAGTTCACAAAAGCGCCACGAAGAAATTCCTCTCCGACAAGTTAACCCTGCATGACAATGTTTGAGAAAGTCAATCTCTCTATCCGATAGAGGTTGAAAAACAATGCGTGAGCAGAAAGCAAGCCTGTAATTACATTCTTATTTCTTGCAAGGTCTCATCCTCCAGGCAGCTTTCGAGGCGTATCGCTGACAGTTCTCAATTAAGTGGTATCACGTTGCACCCTCTTGCAGAACACTAAAAAAAAGGGCTAAAGCACAGCCTGATCTAGCCGAGCCTGCTTTCAGCAGGGTGTTGGAACAGCTAAATCCTTCTGTGATCTCACAGTACTCCTTTGGGACGGAAAAACCGTTTAAAGACTGCAGAAAGGCCATCTCTGCCTTCTCCTGGAACTTCTTTGCATCGGACACACCGGCGCTGAAGACACCATGAGGCCTCTAGAAGGTCATCCTGGAGGAAAAGCTTCTTGGATGAGTTTGCAGCGTTCAGGGATACACCCACCTCTCCCCTCTGCTCCAAAGGTTGTTCAGAGCTCTACCAAGCGTGCGGGCCCTGCTGCGCTCCCTGTCTCCTTGTAGCTAACCCCTATCAGCATAGCACCAACGCTTCTGAACGTACAACCCACCTACAGCAGCCAGAGCCAGGCATTTTTCCTGTCCCTCCATCAACGGGAGGTGAAACTGTGACTCCGTTCTGATGGACCATTGTGAAGGCTGGCCACAAACACTTTTTCTTACAAAGTATGGGAATTCCTTTCATCGCCGCTGCCTCCAACATTGCACCCTGCGTTCTCACAGCTCACGGGCAGGTTGCTGTGACAAGGCTGTGAAAACAACTTGGGGCTCACATTTATCTGGAATCCCTCACCTGAAATACACGTTGCACTGTGGAATAGTAGCTCCGTATCTTGAGAACTGAGGCAGCCTCTGCCCTAGGACTTTCAGCTTAGGATGATAAAATTAAAATTACACGTGGATTTGTTTCAGGCTGTCTTTTGCAGTGACAGAAAACTCAAAACTAAAGCTGCAAGCGTTTAGGGCTCAGCAAATTAGATCAGCGAGTGCAGCTCACTGCCCTGCAAGTGAAATGAAACACATGCCCTGGTAACCCGTCCCTCCCCCGAAAGTACCTAGGTGGCTCTTCTCTCCCGCTCTGTTTATGTGAGACCGCTAATACGGGATGACTCTTAAGACTGATTTGCAAACGTTTGACCAAGCAGTTCACCTGGGAAGGTTTTGTTGTCAGCAATGTTTTCTTCGCCTTAAACTAACAAGAATTATCCAGTGTTGATTCTCACAGCATGCATGTTTCTCGTGACAAAGAACGAACATCACAGGTGAGCCAGAGGAGCAGGATGGTCCTCCTGACACGCACAGGTGGGTCATCTCTGAAGCAGCTTCCTTTGGCTGAACAATCACCAGGGCACTGGCACAAAAGAGGTCCTTGTTTTGCTTCTGTGACCTCCTCACCTGCGCTCAGCCCGCTAATCTGCCTCCCCAGATGACTGCAGCATTCCTAACCTCTGAGCAGCTTCACAACAGCCACCTCCTTCAACAAGAAAGAGCCCAGCTTACCACCAAGATGTTTTTTTTCCCTCCAAACACGAACCAGGCAGCAGCAGAGATTGCAGGTCATACGGGCTAATTTCAGCGTTGGACCACTGAGCATTTTTGGATTCGGTCTTTCAGGGCTGGAGCAGGTTAAAAAATCATGTCTGTGTCCTGTTGATGATTTATTTGTTTGTTTTTGAAACATCGTCAGTCATTAGTTTCACACTGATGCTAAACAGGACTACCTATAAAAAGATCAAGTCCCAGTTTTAACAGGTAGAACTGTTAAAACCTACTACCAGTTGGAGAAATGGGGCTTTACCCGGAGAGCTTTTAAGGAACACCCCAATTAACTGTTTCCTAGAAGTTCACGTGTGGAATGCAAGCTCCCTGACAGCACAGGGATTATTGCATTATTTGCATTCACGATGACCTGCTGGAACAAAATAGCCCCTCCGTGCCGTGAAGCCAAGCATCCCTACTCAAGTTTAACATCAGCCGTTGCTGTGGCAGCAGCAAGTCATCAATCCTGAGCACATGGAAAGAAAAACGTCCTTGCTCACCAGGGAACTGGGACAAGTCAGGCAGCACCACCGCCTTACTTCTAACAGCTACGGGGTGGTCAGGCAGTGGTCTGTGGCCTCTTCCTAGTCACGAAGCATTCGGGTGGTATGTGTCAGACTGAAATGGAACCGTTTCACTGCGCAGTTTACGGTGACACACTGCTAAGGAAGGTCAGCTACTAGGTTTTGAGTTTCCTCGCCACGCAGGATTCCAGGCAGGAGTGCCATTTTCCCTAATAAAATGGTCTGTTTGATCTCAGCGAAGACAAGTATAAACTATATGAACCAGACAGGGCTGGTTTTTCATGTTTCACTTGTTGCAATATCAAATTCTCCTGCTGCTGCACAGCAAAAAGCCGACGTAAATCTGTATGCATACTGGCAGGAGGTGTGCCATCACATGGCACATCTGAACAGAAAGCACTGAAAGCCTTCCATTTTACAGGGTGTCGTGTATTCCGGTGTCTTGAATGAGGTCGGAGTAACAACAGGAAAGAAGAGTTAGCCTTTAATTGCTGAATGCGGCCTGCGTTTCTCGGAAGGGGGCAGACTGCATGGAGCACCTTCCCATACAAAATGCAGTGCTTTCATACCAAGATGTGCTACGAACCCGATGGGTAATCGTGGGTAACTACTGAACTCTGGAAGACTTGGACCTGAATTTTACTTCTGCCCGTAATTTGTTTCCTTCTGAAAA
Source organism: Heteronetta atricapilla (assembly GCA_011075105.1). NCBI lineage: Eukaryota > Metazoa > Chordata > Aves > Anseriformes > Anatidae > Heteronetta > Heteronetta atricapilla. The sequence continues at coordinate 96,027,872 of CM021732.1, forward strand.
TGCTGTTCCTGTAGAAAGAAGGGCACATCTACCACAACTGGAGGAATCCTCAGCCCTCCAGTTCTGTCAGACATGAAACCACAACCCAAGGCTGCACAAAAAAATACCTCCACTTCTTCTGGAGGCACTGAATGTGATTCCACCTCTTCTCCCTGGAAGCTTCATTTTTCAGTACATTTCCTTTTCTGGCAATCACATATGTAAAACTTTACGTATTTCAGCTGCATCCTCCTGTTTAATATTCATGCTTTTTTATTTCCCCCTTTGCTTTTAAATAGTTGTCACTACTTGCGTACCCATCAGAACCTGTCTGTTAGAGAAGATACATGCTACAGCTGTCTTCATTTCTCGATACCAGTGGTTTTTTTGTTTTGTTTTAATTGGTGGAATTACCTCCACTTGTCCTGCAGCAGTAAAACCCATTAAAGGAGGTTTGCACTTCCAGAAATGGATGTTTTACTATCAGAATTTCTTTTAAAAACGTATCTACAAAGTTACGGATGCTAACGTCTTTGAGGTAAATACCCTTCCAACAATTCCGTGGTCAGCCTGCGATGCCTTCCTGGTGGGCATCGTGATCCCTGTCGTAAAGTCAGAGGGCACAGCACAGCACGGCATACCTGCAGGACTGTTCACGAGGGAAAGCAAACTGCTCGGAGCATCTGGTTGCAGCCAAAAGAGTATTGTATTTCTTTAATTTACATGAAACAAGAAATTATAGACCTTCTGAAAAAGCCACCAGGAGCACCACTCCCATTGCTTGGACAGCTGCTTTTCATAGGAATTGCTTGCCAGATGAAATACCAAAGCTTAGCCAGATAAGATTGTATAAACAAGCTAAATTCCACAGAGAAGCAGACTGCCAGGCTCCTATAGGAACAGTTCATTTCAGCCTCCACTTTTTCAGTGTACATGCACTCATGGCTTATTATTTCCTCTGGGAGCTGTGGAACATTAGTTGACAGCTCTGGAAAGCACTTCAAAGACAAAATTACTTCCACTAGGGAGAGCAGCACTTCAGGCAGCTTGGGAAGGAGGCCAATGAGTCATTAATAGCGAAGGGTAACCCCTCCATCCAGCAGATCTCTGTTACTGAGCATTCAAATTAGCAGCGTAAAACCGTTCCGAGGGAACGTGTCACGTTTAACCCTTCTACCTTTCCACGTCCCTGCTGCGAACACCCTCTGTATGTTACACGAGTTGCTTTCGGCGTCTCCTTCCTCACAAAGATCAACACCAGAAGCATTTGCGAAAGCCATCGGACAACAAACCAGCTGGCAGCCTCTCGTTTGCGACCGGCACGGCTGACGGCGTGCAGAGGGGCTTAGGAGGAAGCAGATACAACGTGAAATGTGGCTTGGGGGGGGGGGACAGGGACAGAGGGGGTCCCCGTGCCGACATCGCTCAGCGAGGAGCGTTTAACGGGGGAAAAATAAGGTTATCCGAGTTCTAACGTTGTGTTTTGTGTGTTACGGGAGCATTAAAAAGAACTCCGGCTGCTGCCAGCAACCTCTGGGTGGTGAGCCAACCCAAAACACACACTGCAGGTAAAACAGCTGTAGCTGGCGTGCCCTTAAAGGCAAGGAACAGGCGCAGGCCACGCACACACACACACACACACACACTCTCATTCCTCTCTCTATCACTGTATCACAAGGAACCGGACACAATCTCATCACTCTCTAGAAGACCAACTATAAACTGCAACATTTAGGTAAGCTGTGACAATCGGCAGCGCTTCGGAGGCACAAACAAGATCAAAAGGGACCAGCTCCCATTAACAGGAGAGCACGTTATCTTAACGCATGAGTCTCTAAAACAAAGCTTTCCAAGGACTCTGCGGACTGTAAACTCAACGACACTTCTGGGAACGAATTTCACCAAGTAACTGAGTTAGAAAAACTTGAGAACATCCTACCCTGGTATAGCTCCTGCCACATCAAGGCAAGTGCAGCTCTTCAGAAGGCCACCTTCTACAGTGATCCGGTACTAGCAAGGCAGATTTGCTTTCCTACGGAGGGAGCGTTCGTTATCTGATCAGGATTAAAATCCGAGGAAAACAAATGTGTCTCTTTTCCCAAGATGTTTATCAACTCTGAATACTCTGCTCTCTTTCAAGAAGGTGAACATTGTTTTAATGGATCTTACATGTTATAGCATGCAAAAAAAAAAAAAGACATTGCATTAGATTGGGGCTCTCTTTACAGTGTCAGACGCCTGTGAGAAACATTTTTAGGCCGCTTGCCTGAAGGCTGAGGCCAGCCCCTCGGGAATGTGATCCGCACTGCTGGTGTGGCCTCCTGCACTTCCCTCTGCTTGTCATCAGAGGCCACTGTTGGCTTGCTGAACCTCGGGAGGAGGCTCCCTGTTTCGGACTAGCTGCACAGCCCCAAGGAGCAGGAGCTGCTGCTTCACCCACGAGCTTGCCCCATGACACGGGAGAGACTTCGGGAGCGTGAGCATGCTACCAAATGTAAGCGGGTGTCCGGGCCTCTACCTCCCACAGTGATCCTCACCCTCAGAAATATTCAAACCCAGCAGACAGCAACCTTAGCTCGCCAAAATCCGGCCCTCAGACTCCAAATGTTACACGTGTAGCTGTGAAGTGTTCTGGGTACACACGCTGATGATCAGATGATCAGTACTAGCTACGTTAGGGTCAGCATTAATTCACATTGCCCTCCTCCTGCAGGAGGCTGGGTGGGAAGCGGCGCTTCCCTCGTGCATCTCCGCCAGCATCAGGTTGGTCCCGGGGCAGCAGAAGGACACACGGGGCTGCTGTGGAGGTGCTATCCGCGGGGCTTCCCGCAACGGGCACCTGTAAGCGCTTTTCCCGCTGGCCAGAGCCTGACAGATTTACCCGTGTCCCCGTGCACCCAGCGGCCACAAAAAGCTGTTCTCACTCAGCTGATGGTATCAGAACAGGAGGGCTACTGATCCTTTTCTAAGATGCTTAGGGAAAAATATCACCCCAAAAAAACAACCGCCACCACTACAGCTTTTAATTACACGCAGTATCTTTGGCTAGTCAGCATTATGAACCGCACCATTTGAAGTTATTAAAACGCCACCCTTCAATTAGTTTATTGCACTCCATCTCTCTTTTATTCACTCAGAAGACCGGGCAGCTCACGGCTCTACCCCTTGCTCCCTACACAGGCAACACGGGATCTGTTCTTCCCAAAAATAATGCCAACACGTCTTGCGAAGCGGCACACAATGCAGGAAGATGACAGACCAAGCTATAACAACTCGTACCGAGCTCAGCAGATACAGTGAAAATCTTAATAATGACAAAAAAAAAAAAAAAAAAACACAGAACAGTGGATATTTTTTGCTGTAAGTACTGAATATAAGTGTTTTGGTATGAGAGAAACTAGTTACTTTTTGTACAAGTCTCAAGTTTGGAAGGTAAGAAAGGCAAACAGATCAAACCAAAGAGCAAATCTGGGCGAACACCGTTCTGTTTCTCACAGCTGTGATACTTGCAAAAGCACTGCAAGAAATGACAGAAATTCACCTACGGATCATATTCATTCAGAAGATGAACTTTATGTCTCTGACAAGGAAAAAAAAAAAAATGTTTCACAGCAGTCTCGGAGGAAGCTGCAAAGGAAGCCTGGAAAGGCACCGCAGTAAGGGGCACAAAATAAAGCTAGTGTATTTGCAGCATTCACACAGCCATGGGTTCAAGGGAAAGCTCTGGGGGAGCTGCAGCACTGAAGCAGCTCAGAACCACCACCCTGTCGACGCAGATCCTACAACGGAGCCTGTTCCTCCTTCCGGGAGGACCCGGCTGGCACTGAAGGCCACTTGAGGGCTGCGTTGCGCAGGCAGCAGAGGGAGGTCGCACAGGGGAGGCAGGACCTGTGGCACCCAGCTAACAGCCTGCAGCTTGCCCAAGGGAAACCGAATTTAGCATCGCATTTGGCTCTCCCTCCTGCTGCTTTCTGCCACATTTCCTGATGCTCTCCCTCCTCTTCATTCCAGAGTGATCCTCCCTCCACAGCTAAAAGCACAACTGACAGCAAGCAAGGCTGCCTGCTATCCTGCACGCAGGTCACTGCTGATCACGTTTCTGCAGCACGCGAGCCTTCCTTCTCTTCAGAAGGAGAAATCATCCATTATCTTTAGAGGCAGTGTACCTGCAGACCTCCCTGGTGACCGTGGCTCAGCTACCAAACTCACTGGGCTTTACCTCCTCCCCTGCCCCCTGTGATTCTTTCCTACCTGTGACTCTTGCTACTTTCAATAAAAAAATGCAGCGTTGCCAGGACGAGCCCCTTCAAAGACCGAGGTATCTCACAGCTGTGGCAATGGGGTCATTCAACTGTGGCAAGCGTTAGATCTGTGAGGTACGTGGGTACTACCAAACAGAATGACTGCAGCACAGAAAACAGTCTCTTTCTCATGCATTCTTTTGCTGAGTAACACCTTATTCATCCCAAGCTAGTTCAGACAGGCAAGCCAGGAAGCCTGCCGAACCTTTTTGGTTAAACTTCTGAATTCCCATCAAAAATAACTGGAAAAAAAATCCCCAAACCGTGGAGAAGTTCACATTCAGTGACGACTCAAGACTCGGAGGAATAAATGGCAGTCTTTTCACTCATTGTCCTGATGGTTTTCAAAAGTTGTCTGCACATCTTCATGGAGAAGAGCGTGTTTTCACACAGCTCAAGTTCAAGTTCTTCTAGGATGCATTTCCCTTTTTCAAAGGAGAAACAAACAAAACGGACACATCGTGTTTTTATAGCCTAACTGCGGTGGTGTGATAATACCACGTACATCCTGCACTGGAGGGGAGGCAGAGCAAAACACACACAGTGCTTTACAAAGCGCTGTTACGGTTCCTGCCTCCGAGTCAGCGGGCTGCCAACAAAGTCCAGGTTCTGCCGCTTATCGCGGAATTGAAAAGGGTTCAAAACACGCGTGGCACGTGAAATTTATTAGGGGCAACAGGGTGACGGCAGTGTCCTCACCTTTCTTCCTCGAACTAGACATGAAGCCTTCCTCGTATTCAATTTGCGTGTCCTCTCCAGAACGGGGCAAAATAAATCTGCCACTTCCAGTGTTAGACGAGCCATACCCCGTCCTGCCCCTCGCCAGAACGCCAGCGGCACTTCACTCTCATCCTTCCGTGTCAGTAGAAAATGACTTCTTACTTCAAAGCAGCTTCAAGACTCTGGGTGATCCCAGCAGGAAGATGAGCCGTGTGGAGCCGCTGGCTAAATGACCGCTCCAACTTTGTTTTATTATTTATTATCCCTTTCTCCATGCCAGGCCAGGGCTCCAAGCCCAACCGTGCACACACACTAACTAAAGGCTGCCGGCTGGGCGAACCCCGCGGCTGAGGGGACTCCTGGAAGCAGAACGGGGAACTGCTGAATCATCCCAGCGCCAGCGGGCACCAGCAGAACCTGCCTGCTTGAGGCGTCCAGCCCTCAGGCCACCACTAACCCGACTGGGAAGCTTCTCTTTTTCTAGAGTATCAAGCACTGGTCTGTAAAACTGGAGAGCGAGCAATAAAATGAAATAAAACAGAGACGCTGATACCACTTTAAAACTTTGCTCCTTGGCTCAAACAACGTTTGAGATGCCGCATCGTTATTTCAGCGTGGTGAACTCGTGGATGCGGTCCTTTTTCCTTTAAAAAGAGAGTTTCTTCCTACGAGCACATGACACAAACAAGGGAGTGGCCGGCAGGAAGCGACCGTTCAAAAATTAAAGAATTAGATCAGCTTCCACGATATCGGAGCACAGCACGACGCACGGCAAGTGGAGCTGGCGTTTGCTGGTTCAAAGGCACGGAAACATTTTGTGCAGCTACCAAACCCCACGCGGGGCTCACGCGAGTGTTTTGCCTCCTTACTGAAGATCGGTGTTGGCAGCTGCCGGCATCGATACGCCCGCCGAGGAGCACAGGTTGCTCCTTGCATTTTGTCAGCAGAGCCCTACCACCCGCCGCAGCACAGACCTCCTGCTTCCAGCCGGGCACGTTTGTTGAAGAGCAGCACAGAGCTCTGCCAGCAGCAGCAAGCTGCTCCGGGCCTGGCTGGCACGGCCGCTCCAGCAGCGCCGGGAGCAGGCAGTGAGGTGCTCGCTGCCAGAAACACCATCTCCTGTTGCTACAAACAGCAGGTTGCCAGCGCCAGGCACGGGTACGCCGCCCGGTACTCCTGCCACTGGGAATTCCCTTCCCCAGCTCCGTTTTCCTGCCACACAGGAGACGGCACTGAGTCACTGCCACGTTTGCTGGCTCAATATCGCCGGGGTGGGGGAGCGGGCATGTATCTAAAAGAAGATGCAGGATTCCCAGCCTGATCCCTCTGGGTGAAGTGCATGGGCAGTGCTGGGCTTCTTCCTGCGCCTGATAAAATCAGGCTGTGGGCAGACCAGAGGGGCAGCTCTTTAGTGAGCGTGCACCGAATGATTTACCACCACTGTAAATTCCAGAAAAGTCACCTCAAGGAAAGGCATCCCACACAAGGAGCCTAACTGCAAAAAGCACTTCCAATCAGTGGATCCTGAAGAGCTAAAAATAAAAAACGCACTGTTGACGGGAGACCTTGCTCCCATTGCACTGGTTAAGCTGAAAACCTGGAGAATACATCAGAGGTTACGCAGAGCCCAGCGGCTTTGAAGGAAGGAGGAGGGATTTGTACTGTTCAAAGGCAGGAAAGAACAGATGCAGTACGTTAGGGCTTATTTTCATTACCCTACGTAACTCGTTTCCAAGAATGCTTTCAGCAGAAGTATCCCCCGCTACAACAAGCCGACTTCAGTTCAAGCTGCGTCCTTGCCCAGAGACACTGAGCTGCTACCGGTAACTTCAGCTCACCACTTACTTCCCACCTCTAACCGTGACAGCTTCCCCTGCCTTCAGCCCCTCCGGGTTACCAACTGCGAGCAGGCAGATCGCGTCTTCACCCTCCATGTAGAAGAAGAATGAATAAAACCCCTCTGTTTCCTTCCGACAAGAGCCCAGTGTTCCTTTGGCGAGTCTTTCCTCACCTCGCTCTCTTAAATTGCTCGACAGCATCAGGAATTGGCAAGCCCTTTAATAATAAGATCAGGCAGTATTACTAAATCCATACTAAACTCCCACAGCGGGAGCCAAACAGTGACCAAGACCATTTTTATTTGATGATGCATCCCATCTTCAGGAAAAAAAAAACAAACAAAAAACAGTTCCAGGGACACGGAGAGTGAAGACAAACAGATAAAACACCGGCTCACGGGTTGGTTGATCAACGCACGTTTTTGCTCCTGGGCAGATGGCAGAGGGGTGTGGGGAGGAACACAAGCACTCAGCACTAAGTTGTGCTGTATTTCAGTACGCGTTCATTAGCAGGTTGGCTAATGAGACACCTGACTTGAAGCCTATCAACTCCACGAAGTTTTGCAGCTGTACAGATGGACGTTAAGAACCACCGTTGGCATCGGGCTCGTGTTCGAGCACTGAACACGCTTAAAAAGACGGCCAAAAGCGTGAAATGCGGAACCTTTGTGTTTTGTACAGGACTCACGGAGGCAGCAGCAAGGCAGCACACCTCCTGCACAAGAATCAGAGCGCTTCTCCCCTTCGGAGGAGCGGATGGAGCACCCAGGAGACAGGCTGAACAGGTTTCGGAGCTAATGACACCTGCCCTTGGCTTAGCAGCTAACACCACATTAATCCAGGGAGCTGCAGTGGGGGGAAGACACACATATGACACAGGGGTATGAAAAAAAAAGGATACCTCGACGTCTTTTCCCTTCACTTATCGTATTTATCAGCAGCTCAGCTCCAGTTTTTCCTCCTGGGTGGATGCAGTGTAACATCCAGGTCCCTAGGCTGAAACTGAACAGGACAACTCACCCTGGTTTTGTCTGTTTCAGCTCATTTTACACGAGCGAGGGCCTTGGCCACGGCAAGTGAAATGATGGGTTAGCTGAAAGGAACGACGTCGATCCTTTAGCCTCCACCTTTTAATGCACACTGCTGAAAGTTTAAGAAAGAAAATGGGGAGAAGGAAAAAGGCAGTAGCTATGAATCACCTGCTTGTCTGGGCAAGGAAGAAATCTGGAAAATCCTGATCCTAACAGTAACTGAAATATACTGAGCGGGTGGCAAGGCACCCCGGAGCAGCTGGGCGCTGTGGATAGCACAAAGCCAGTCAGTGGAAGCAAGGATTTTGCTTGTAACGTGTCTCCTGGGAAAGCACCACCGTCCTATTTGCTTTTACGCCTCTCGTGTCAGATCAGCCAAAGGCCAACGTAAAGCTCCCGTGCCAGATTTCACATCAGCTGCTTGCCCAAACAACCGGGGAAGCCGTTTTAGCTGAGCTCTGCTCTTTAGCTAGCTTCAGATGGTTGCGTTAATTAAAAAGCCTCGCTCTGGCGTTACGCAGCCCACAGGAAGCGAGGAGGAGATTCCTAGCTCTGTAATAATGGCAGGCAATAGCTCCCAGGGCTCTCACCGCGGCGGCGTACGCAGCGAGCGTGGCTCTCCCGGCTTGGCAGGCTGTGGGAGGATGCTGCCTGCGTAGGAGACTCGTCACGTTGTGCAGCGTCAGCCCGAGCTCCTGCACAATGGGAGCTTTCTGCGGGACAGCGAGGTAAAAACCTCCCCAGAACCAGAGCCCTCTGAGCGAGCCTCCCAAGTGAGACCCACTCCATCAGCGAGAGGCAGCTGCCGGCTGGTGAGTTACCGGGTACGGGATGTGTCACCTTTGGGCTCGCCCCGACAAACGCCTAACCTAACAAGCAGGCAAAAACACCACCATTGTCATCCCCGAGCTCAGATTTAAGAAATTCCACCTTGGAAGCCCTACAAGAAGTGAGTCACTCTATATACCTTGGCAGTGGCTCGCAAGGCAACAGGGAATATCCAGAAGGAAATAATGTCACCAACTGGTGAGGCAGCAGCTATGTTTACCAGCTCAAACAAGTCTGTGTCTCCGTGCTTATGGTTAAGCATGGCCGACAGCAAATCTCCAGTTCAGAGGCCGTAAAACCTTCAATTCAGAAGTCATTTCTGGAGCTAAAGCTGGCTGTTGGCAAGAGTTTCCGAGGTGTGAGCGAGCTAGCTGGAAAGAAGGGGGAAGAAAAAAAAATAAGAAAACACAAGAAAAGACCCCAACCCCTCCTCTGTACTGGTGAAACCACAAACCAGGCTTTGAAGGAGATAGCAATAAATGAGACTGTGAAATTAAAAGGACTGCTTACGTGTCAAGCAAGATGCTTAATTCTGCACCAGACGACAACTGCTCACCTGGTAAAGCTAAGAACAAACTGAGGAATTAAGGGCTTTCAGCATATCCGTGTAATGCATAACCTCTAGCAACTTGCCTGTTTGCTACCTGTCTGGTGAGAAGTGCTGAAGGAGCACGGTGCGCTTGGGGAAGTCTTCCTTACCTCACTTCAAAGGAAAACCCTAATACGGCTCACATTTTGAGCTCAAAGCTTACTTTCCAGAATGGCTAATGACGCCTTAACTTCACCTTTGAAGCAGACATGAAGGGGACGGCCCAGAACCAGACTTCTGGCATGCACGGGGGAGTCAGGACAAGTGTCAGACAAAAGGCTGGCCAGCAGGCTGTGAGAATAATGCCAGCTGTGAGAATACCGAGCAGCCACTTGAGAGAAAGTCTAGTCACTGAGCAGGGTCCTCAAGCTGGTTTTCCTCTGCCTACTTCTAACAGATCTATTATCCCCAGAGGATTTATTCTCTCCAGAGTATGCAAACTGCCTTCGTTACCAAAAATGCTTTATAAATGGTAAAAGCTGGACATTTGCATGAGGATCACATGCAACGACCGCATGTCTTTAAGCAACTACGTGCAGAAAATGAGGACACAAACCCTTTCTACATTGATTCAGAAAGCAGGAGACATAGCTTGTCACTTTAAAACTGTGTAGGCATCCTTCCTAGCCTTTTTAATTCTATTCTTCCAAGTCTCTAGGCTGCTTTCCTTAAGGCCTCCATAGAAGCAGATAACCGTCAGCACACAGTCCTCCCTTTCTCTCCTGGAATTTATAGATGCCTTAAGAAGGCGTTAAAACGAGGTAGAACAGCTTGACGAAGACACTTCAACCCTCGTGTTTTCTCCTTCACAGTGTACAGTCCCTGCCTTATCTGCTGATAATGGTTAACAGGCAGAAACACAAAGGCGGCTTACGTTTTTAACACCCCAACCCTGAGAACGCAAAATAAAAGCCTTGCAAGAGTCTCACTTTCTTTTAATAAAACACTAGGTCTCTGCTGAATATATCATAGGTCATTTGTAAATGACCTTATTTTCTCAGGAGACAGAAAAACGTGTCTTTGCAAACACAAGTCATCATTATGAAACCTGTTTTGTTCCCACGAGGAAAAGGCTTTCTTAAATTAGCTTTAAAATTCCCACTTCCAGCACTTCAGTGCGCAGGGCAGCCCTTAGACAGTGTCCCGAGCTGGCATCTGCAGCTATTGCAGATTGTGCTAATTGCTCGTGCAGATATTGCAGCTGTCAGCACACACGTATCACCAACCACAATTATTTGCAGACTCTTCAAAAAAGCCTGCCCTTGTACAGTAGTGCTCTCACTGCACCCGCTCGAAGAAATCATTCCTATTACAATGGAAACAAACGGATTTAAGGGACCCATCTCCCTAAAAAGCATTTACAACATATGTAAAATAAAGTAAAATGAGTGTATCAGGCTTCTTCCCTCCTCTGTCTGTATTTTCACTCTTTGCATCTCTAATGGGCCACAAGAATGGTTGCTCTGTTCCATGTGCTCTGTCCCAGCAACATCAGATCCCAGCTCTAAAATTCACAGGTTATGTGTATAACCTGTCAGCACCTCTGATGTAAAAAATAAATTAAAAAAAATCCGGATTGCACCCCTTAGATGATTTCCATCAGAGGAAGTCATGCTGTCAGCAGGGTGGAGAAAAGGGAGGAATTCCTGTTTACTCTTAGACTTGAAAACTTGCTTGGGAGGGGACTTCCAATTAAAAGCTAACACCTGAAATACCCCACCAGCTTTTGAGTCATTAACTCGTGTTTATCTAGAAGGCTAACCTGAAGTTTGTTGATTAAGAACCATTGCAGAAGCTGAGCAGCAACTCATGTGAGAGGAATGGAACAAGCAGGAAGACGTTGCTCAATGTTTGCTTAGGGTCGGAAGTGATATCAGAGGGAAGATGTGGTCCTGTCCTCTCAGGAGACACCCCTGCAGAAAGGTGTATGCTGTTATTGCACCCCAAACGTCACGTCAGGCCTCCGATTGCTGTACAGATCCTGATCCTGAGCTGCCAGGAACGCAGGGACTGCAGCTTACAAAAGCCACGAGCTGTCTTTTTTTTTTATGACAGCCTTGATTTTGTGGTGGACTGTGTTCTAGACAGGGTTTACTGTTCCTAAGGGTCCCCTGTCCTTCCAGCCGAGTCTCCGAGCTGTTCGCTGGCTGTTTGTTTACCAACAGGTACCTCAGACTCGCAACTCAAACCTGACCACATGCAAATGTCGGTAACGAGGCCCTACCATTTCCAAGTGCTGGAGTCAAACACTGCTGGCAAAGCTGAAGCCTCCGCTGCAAGGAGGACGGTACCTGACAGCCTACACAAGAGATCTGCAAGCACAAGAGGCTTCCAGATGCTGAGCACAGCCCTTCCCTACTGCCAGCCAACTTTCCACTGCGGAACGAGGCGAGGGCAAGCACGAGGTAGGCATCCTGTGGGTCTCCTCGTGAGCACTCCCACCCCCAAACGCAGCCATTTCATGCAGGTAACAGAGCTTTGCCAAACCCACCCAGCAGGCTGGGTTTGCACCTTCTAACGCTGCCAGCTTCCCGTGGACATACCTGATCTTTGCTAACCCAGCTCCACCCTCCGCTCTCTCATCCTGACAAGCGACCGATGTCCAAAAGCAGCTCGCTTATCAGCCTGGAGCATCCCGAGGGCTGCTGATCATGCTAATGCAAGCAGCCCTCCAGCAGCTGCTCCGCACAACGCAGGGAAGTTGAAGGGAAAAACAATAAACACCAATAAAAAACAGGGCCACGGGTAGGTGAACCACCCGGGGTAGCAAATATTTTGCTGACGATGGACCTGAGTCACCCTGCTAACACAGCTGCTACAATTCTGTTCTAGCCTCTTTCCACAGACGTCCTCGTGTCCACTCTTTTGGTCGACTCTGTCTTCAAGTTCTAAATACAGAGATTCGAGCTTGGGGAATACCTGCAAAGGCCTAGTGCACATGTATGTATAGACAGGGGTATACAAAAAGATGGAGCTCACAGCTTTCACAGGTTAGGATCCGTATCAGAGTCAGGATAAAACACCTTGTTAAATGCCTTCCTCCCCACAGAAAACAGGCAGAACAGAGTCCCTGGTTCCCTCTTTCAAAACAACAACAACAACAAAGTACTTAAATTTCAGTCTCTGATATACAAGATTTTTCTAGCCTAAACTGAAGTAATTCGTGTTACACCCCCCAGAGAGGAATGGATGACGCCTTTTCATTTATTTCAGCCCGTTGTGGTCTAGGAGACAGCCGCACGGCATCAAACATTTCACACTTTCCAAATCTAGGCAAAAAAGGCCTAGGGAATTAAAAACAAACACCACCAACAAAAAAAAATATTTATCTGGATTTAATTCAAAAAGCAACTTTGCCTTGACTGAACTTTATTGTTGGTCTTGCTTGCAAAGAGGCAGCTGAAGGGAAAGCCCACCTCAGCTTTATGTTTCCCTTTGACCACAAAAACTTTTGGTATGAAATCATTGCTGTTTCCACCACCGAGGGCAGAAAAAGCAGTATGGAAATCACACCTGAGACACAGCAGGAAAGAGCTATGGACACACTTAAGCTCTGAAGAAGAGCTACAAACCAGGTGTGCGAACCTGCAGGACCACATCCAGCCTGCTGGCAGTTTTGCTGGAGGGCAGATCCTATCCAGGAGCGACTCAGGAATACCTCTCCACACCATGTGCTACAGCTCTGGCTTCCAGACCGAAACCTTCGCACGCCCAGTCACCTGCTCTACCCAAGCAGGAATTTGGGTAGACTTCTGGTCAATTCTTTGTGGCCAAATCAGCCAGTCCCTGACACTGTCTGCTCAAGGCTGCAGTGAGCCGTGCCACTGCGTGACCCTAGCCTGATCTCAGCGTTGCTGTGGCAATCCGAACCCAGTGCTCTATCTTTCTCCAGTTAGGCTAGTGGTTTCTGTGGCCAAGTAAAATCCTCCTCGGGAGCCTCTGAGCAATTGGAAGTCACTGCTAGTTCCTGTAGGTCACTGACTATGGCTTTTTGCCTCTCCCTGTGGTAGCTTAGAGGTTTGGGATTCATCCGGTTAATGAAACAACAGTGAGGCTACCAGCAGTGCCACGGACCAATATTAACAACATTATTTTCATCCTAACCTGTCTTTAACTGCAGGATACCAAGCACATTAACAAGCACTTTTCAGTTCTCCGAGCTAAATAAGGAGAAGTTTCCAGGCCAAGCCAACTCAGTCAGACCTCTCTCAAAATCACCAATGCGATTACAAAGCCCCCAGTTCACTGTCCTCCTGCTCCCTTCCTAACAAGCTTCTGGGAGTATGAAAAAAAATCACAGAAACAGCCTGGGGATACAGGATTATTTTGTGCAGGTTATGTGCTTGGATCGTCAGAGAGTCCAGCTTATAGCAGAAAGCTACCAATTCAGGACCAACAAGCTATAGCACAGGCTGAAAATGTTGGTCCTTAGAGGTAAATGTGGTCCTGGCTCAACAGCCTGGGCCTCGCCTGCTCCAAGAGCCCAGTTCTGCAGACTTTGCTTTGGAAAGGGTTCTGTTCAAGCGCGGCCTGTTAAATGAAGACAAATCCACGAGATTGCTCTGTATCAACTATTAATATTCTGTATGCCTTTAGAGTAACCCACCGTCTCATGGATGCTATCACCCGACAACATGGGCAGCACATCTGAAGGACCGGCTGAGGAAAGCAGGCAGGAAATCGAGTCACAACTTTTGCTTTGGAGATAAGGGACTTAAGGAGAAACACTTGAAGGATCGTTAACAAAAATCCCAACGATAGCGAGCTAGCACTTGGCTGTCCGTCTACCCTGGCTGCAGAATAAACCTTTTAAGCTTCTCTATCAATCCCAAAGGAGCCCAAGATCAAAAGGACGGCGAAGAAGCTCTGCCCTCATCAAGCTCCTCCTGGGAAAAGAAACATACACGTACACACACACGTTAGGGCACAGATAATGAAAAGCTCTGCCGAGTAAGTCTTGAAGCCAGGCCATGTGGCTAACATCAGAGGGACGGTAAACTCCACGTGAATGCATCTGCATAGAAAAAAAGGCTTTAACAGTAAAACCGCTGACTGCATGACGTGCACAGCTTCTAATGTTACTGAACGGCAACTGGCTTCAAAAGGTTGGCTGCTGCCTCTACGGCTGCTCACCGCCTTCCAGTCTCGGGCTAAAGGGAAGCAGGCCTGTGGATGTAGCACTCGCAGGTATAAACTGAAGGATCCACACACAGGCAATAGCACAGATTCTGCTCTAAGTGTGGGAGACCCTCCCCCAGCCCCATCTGCAGAGAACTGAAAGGAGCAGAGGGACCTGGCGAGGGGACAGTTCCACAGCTCATTTTGACAATCTGGTCAAATTTTGAAATGGCATTTTCTAAAGAAAGGAAAGTTTCACATCTGACATCACGTGAGATTTGGAGTAAGAAAAGAAAAAAAAAAATGAAACAATTATTTGTTCTAGGAGAATGTGACAGGAGCTTAAAGTAATGTCCTGGCCAACATCACTGACAGGCCGGCAGAGCCAGGGTGATGTGCCAGCAGATGAGAGCAGCACTAAGTGCTCCTTTGGAGGGAGCAGAAAACATCTGTTGATCCCACTAAAACTATAGCTACTTAAGTAAAAGAAAACAAGTCTTCTCCAGAAAAATCAGGTGCAAGAAAATGTTTGTTCTAGTCTGCAGAGTACTAGAAAAGTTGGCCACAGGGGAAGGAAGGTAAGAAACAAGAATGACAGATCATGGTGTAGAAAAAGTGCTCTCCTACCTGCACTGAAGGAAGCCGAAATTCATTCTTTGAGAGAGGAAGGAGTTGAAACCATAGCTAAAAGCTGAGAGAGCCTCTATAAACAGGCCTGAGTAAGATTTCTCAGTCATCCCGTGTCAGCCTGAGATGTGCTTTTCTTGACGCAGACTGCAGGAAGCAGATGAAGTTCACAGTTCACAACACGTGGACACACCTTGCTAATTTATTTGTATCCTCCTCTTTTTCTGCCAAAGATAGGATTCAGGCAGAAAACCCCATCCCAACTTATCTGACAATAAAACCTTTTTTTTTTTCTTCCCCTAGAAAAAGGCGACCCTAAGCCTTCATCTTCAGATGATACATCAACAGCTAGTCTGCAAGGCATCTGTCTGCTGTGACTGGAGCTACAGGGCCACATCAGCTGTCTGGCATCACAGCCAGTGCACAGAACCCAGTGGAGCTGCACCCTGATCTGCTCTGTAAGCGTCACGGTTTAAACATCACCTGATGTGCTGTCAAGCTGCAGAAAAGAAAAAATATTACCTATTTTTCAGAGATTTATCTGTTTTCTATTGAGACAGTGGATCCTGGCTTTTGTTTGTGGTCAAGTCTTCAATGTCAGGGTCTGGTCTTGAGATCTTCTTCCGAATTTGCCCCTCAGCATGCATTAAGGGAGTGGTGGGGCTTTCATTAAGCCAGACTGAACCACAGCACTCGGATTCACAGTGGAATTCCACTAGGCTGCAGTTTGACGATGGCATTTCACAACACAATTAATCTCACTGGATTTCACAATTCTTTCTCCTTTCTCCCTCCATCAGCTTCTTAAACGTTAGAGACACTTACTTCCAAGCAACACTTACTTCAAGCTCACCCAGTCCATGAAGATGGGTTGCTTGAGGAAACCAGGACGGCCAAGAACTCTTCAAGACATCCTCCTTTTCACCTTAGGGAAAGTACCTCAGGGCTCTGCAGTGCTGCTGTTTTCATCAGATCTGGAGGCTTGCACAGGCAGAGCCCACCTGAACTGTCCCGGATTTGCTGCTAGCCACCCCTTGCAACTTGACAGTGTTTTACTCTTTGCAGAAGTGCCAAGATCCCTGGCACTGCCTAGCAGCAGTCCCTGTATGAAGATTTACTCCTGGCAGCATGCAGACAGGTAGATATCACAAGGCCTGACCTCTGTGTACGTGTTAGGGAATGGCACTTTGTAAGCTCTTTAGCCTACAGGTACACATCTATCACATCACATCCGGGAGACTTCTGTACGAAGACTAAGAATAGCTTAAAAGCGCAGGAAATCCATCACCCCTCTTTGGTACTGCTGCAACACCAGGGAATAGCCTGAAACCAGGAAAAGACAGGGCATCTCCTACCCAGCAACGTGCTATGCAAACTAATCTCTGATCCTACCCTACAGCCATTCCTTGTCTGCTCCCCACGCTTCTCTCAGGCACTTCAGTCAGTTGAGTTGTGCTGCTCCACTTGTACAGGAGAGCACAGAAACACCACTCAAGGCAGCGGGGACAGGAGAGGGGGCCAGCGGCTGTGCTACACCCAGCAGGGGTCTTGGCAGGGAGCAAGAGTTGAGACCACAGAGAAAAAAATCCCTAAAAGCCTGCACAGTAATGTCAGGTGTTGGGAGGAGGGATAAGGGGGTGGCGTTGGTAAAGGATGATCTCATGCAGCTATCAAGAAAAACAGGAGGGAGGGAGAGGAAAGACAGCACACCTGACAGACATGTCGAGAGGTGTCTGAACATGAACAGGGCTGGCCCAAAACCACACTGCAGCCTCCTGGGAGCAGTGGAAGTAAAAGCAGTTCTGCAACTGGAGGCACTTGGCTTATCAATTGCTCATGTATGTTACTGAACCCCTGAAGAAAGAAAAATGTATAAGACAAGAATCAAAGGATGACTCAGACAGGCTCTCAGAAGAGGAAAGCTGATATGCGCAGAAAGGACAACGTAGAAGAGGTGCCAACACCACGTTTGGGAAAAGACGAAGCACACAAAATGCCCATAAGCCATGCTGCTGCCTGGAACGATTCCTATCTCCCTCTGCATAACCAGTGCCTTTATATTCCCACTTGCATCAGGCTCTCCCAAAGCATCCTTTCTTCTTCAGCGGTGGTGACTGCGAGGCTACAACCTACGAAACGAGCAGCTGCTGGAGGAAGGAAGCACCGAGCCTTCAGCTGACTTACAGATCATGCAACTCAGTCCAAAGACAAGAATTCACATTCTCTGTGAAAGGGGAGAAGAAGAATTAGATGCATACAGACACGCTGAGCTACCACATTAGTTTACCGTGCACCTTTGGATCTGCCTTTTCCCCATAATTGCTATCCCCGGGGATAACAATCCACGCAGGGGGTAACGATCCAGAGTAGGTGGTCAACTTACTTCCCAGGGAAGGAAGCAAGCCTACTAAGTCACAGACTTAATCCTGCAAAAAATCAACACTGCCTTGCAAAAACATATTCCAGCCTAAGCTTGTTTAGGTAATTAAGACAAAAGATCTTCCACCCTACCTTTGCTATAAGGTATTCCAGTACAACTGTACCCAACGCTTAGCCTCAAAACATGCCCATTCAAGTCTGGGATTCAACCCACTTAAAAATTCTTCTGTATAATTTGAAAAATTGAACATGCACTTCATTAACAGCTGGCTGATTAGCATTAATCAGCCATTTCTTTCGCTCCTCTCCCACCATCCTCGTAGCCGGGGGCTGAAAGCACTCACTCCCAAAGTCTCTCATTTTATAAAACTTTGTCCCATGATAAATAAGGACGTGACTCAGGACCACCTACAGGCCTTTCCTAACTCAGCACCACCAGACTGACCTCCCTCCAGCAGCGTGCCTGTGCAGACCCAGCCACTTTACTCCACAGGGACACGCTCCAGCTCTTTTTTCTGGCCCGGACTGCTCTGTCCTCACCAAAGCACGACTTCTCACGCATTACAAGTCCAACACTCGCACAGAAGAACGTCTGTAAAAATGCAGCTGTGGCTTTGTCAGTACTCAGCGCTGCAGGAAGCTTGAAAAGGCATACAAGCTGCTAAACTGCTCTGGGGCTTGTTGTAGCTCTGTCCTGTTTGCACCTGGAATTCGCAGCCAGCTCTCCAGACAAGCCCAGCACACCTAGTAGCAGCAAAACCCTCTCTCACACAGCTCCTCTTCAGCAGCAGCACTGGAAGCACAGAGTAAGGTATCTGCAAGCCTTTGGTTTGGAAGGAAATCTGGACGCTGAGTACACGCGTCCAGTCCCCCCACTGCCACAACTCTGAGTGGTCCCCCAAAGCCCATTAGGTCCTTTCATCTAATTACATCCTCGGAGGCTCACTCAGACAGCTTTTCTTATGGCAAAACAAGCCTTCAGCCTCTTCACCTCTTCCACAGTCTCACCCATCAGTGCTCCACACACTGATACCTGCACAACTCCTCATTACACGGCTCTCTCAATGGGAGCTGTATCTTTGGACTGATACAGCCAGGTCTCTGCCATCTGATGAGCTCCCTTTTTCTGTTCATCAGTCTCTGGATGAGAAAACCCTGTAAAACAAGGCGTCTCGAGGCATCTGCCTGCAAGAGGACGCATTTGAGCGCCGACATCCCATTATTTCACCTGTGCCAGAGTCGGGAGTTTACAGCAAGAATAAGAATGGGCACGTGTGCTCCGACAAGTTGGGGCTTGAAAACGTGAGTGGAGGGCAATGGCAAGTAGGAAGAAAAAGAAGAGTAAAGTACAAAAATACGAATGTTGTCTCAGTTAGATTTAAAACTTCATCTTGCACTTTCACAGGAACTAATAGAAGATAATTAAGTCCTTTACTGTGTTTCTTAGGGCCTCTTCTGCAGGTAGGCCCTGAGGAGAAGAAGGGGAGTAAAGAAACAAACACCTCCAAAAAAGCCCCTAGGTCTTAGCATCCATTTCACCCCCTTGGCTCTCCTGAAATCTCTTGGCACGCCAGACCCGATCATGAAAGGCCCCAAGACTCTGCTCGAGCAGTTTAAAGTACACCAAATGAGCGCCGCCACCCCTCACCCAGTGTGCCCTCCCACACCCCAGGTGGAAATACTCCTTGTGTAAAGCCACGCCTGGGGAAGGAGCAGAGCTCAGGCAACTGTCGCATTTTTGGAAGTACAAGTGGCATAGTAACACCTCCCACCTACTCGCTCCTCTGTGGATCCCCAGCAAGGAGGGTCTGCTGGCACTCCAGGCACAGGAGGAACACAAGTCACAGCTTCCCACCTTTCTTCTGCTGCAGGTAGTGGGGAGAAGACATTTCACCACACCTGGCACCGGCACCAGCAGCTGCAGAAGCTTCCCTGAAGTCTCTCAGAAAGCCCCTTACACCATGGGGAAGAAATCTGCTGTCCCATGAGACCTCTGCCAGAGCCAGCTTGCATCTTGCCAGCACAGACACCCGTGAAGAAATTAAGAGCTGCTTGAGGAGCCCACTGTGTGGCCACACACATCCGTGGAAGTCACAGCTTGGCCAGATGTGCTGAGGAGACTTTCGTAATGCCAACAAACCCAGTGGCATTCATGTCAGAGGGAGAGCAGTGGAAACACCTGCTGCTCTGGGTCAGACCCGCAGGCAAACGAGGTTCCAGCAAACAGCTTTACAAAGCACAGCCAGGGTATAACCAAGTCCTACGGCACGGACAGGAGCCCATTCATTTGACAGGCTTCAAGTACCCAAACCTGTTCAATTTCTACTCCACCATCACGTTGCAAAAGCATTTTCAGTGAAGCCAGAAGTAAGATAAAAGGTAATGAAGAGTTCTCCCTTCCTCATACCTGGTAGGATAGGGGAAAGTTGCTCTCCTCGTTCAGCGGAAGGCTGGCTGGGGCAGAAGGGGCATTATTGCCAAAATCAGCAACGCAAACAGCAGCACAGCTGAACTGGTCTCGTCTCCTGCCTTGTCTCATCCCCTCGTGCCAAGGCACAAGCACAGAGAAAGGCGAGCTATTGTACAACCGACTGAACCAGAGAGGAGCACCAGGGACAGATTTCCTTGAGGAGTCTCATTAGCAGAGCAGCTAGAGCCGGACCTCCTCCCCCTTTACTACAAAACCTCATTATTAAAAAACTCCACTTGCAAGTGATTGCAGGGAGATGGGGAGAAGGGCACACTTAATAACACAGCGTGACTGGAAGGGCTTTCCTGGACCTGAAAAAAAAAGTCAATAAAGCGTATGTTTTCATTTAAGAAACAAAACTTAGTCATGGTTTTAATGAAAATCCAACCCTTATTTGCTCTGGAGGAGGAAGAAGGAGATTAATGAGCTGCTCCCCTCGCCTCCCCAATTTTGACTCCATCTCATTGCTCCTGGCAACAACGAGCAAAGTTCAGCTCATCCCCAGGAAAAGGGTTTGCTCCTAACGCGGGTGGGAAACCCGGGCACGTGTTGGGTGGAGGGAGGAAAACCACTTGGAGATCTTGCTTTGCTTCAAAGATTAATCTTATGTTTTAAGTTTGGACCAGAAGCAGCTCAGCAAGATAGGGATTTTGTTTTTAAAGGGCAATTAGAGCCTTCCTCCTCCATTTGTTCTTTCTTTAGAAGATTTTTTTTCTATTGTCTCGATATTTTGGAAAGGAAAAGCCCCGCTGCGATTGTTTTATGGCAGTTTTGAAATGCAGCAGCCCCAGAACATTCAGCCCTAGGTTTGTGTTTTCGGTTTTCTTTTAGGTGCTCAGCCTGGGCCGTGCACACATGAACTCATTTGCCCGACAGCTCAGCGACTGGTCACTTATCTAAGAAGAAAATCACTGATAACTGCAAACCAAGATAAACACCACAGCGTGCACAATGCGAGAACTTTTAAAAACAATATGCTCCCTTAAAGAGAGCCCACACGGTAATAATGACCCGTTCCTTTTCCACCCTAGTCACTGCCTCTGCTGTAGTCATATCCTGGCATCGGCCTGCTCTAGCTCATTTTACTCCTGTGCAGCATATAAAATTATTTTGCTTCTAGAGCACGCACAACTTAACAAGTTACCCTGGAAGCATGCTGCCAGATTTGTACTCGAGCAGCACCCAAACGACCATTACCTGCTCTATTGAAACGGCACCTGAAAAGCCATCTTCAAAGTCCTGTAATGTCTTATCTTGAGAAAACTTGCCAGCGCAGAATGAATCGCAGTCGTGTTGCCTGCTAGCTAAGGTCAGGAGTTCTGCAACACGCTGCCATGCTGATTTTTATCAGACGTGAGAAAGGCAGGACTCCTCACGTGTGCCAGCAGCCACCCCGCAGCACCTGGGGGGAGAGCTGGCATATACCAGGGGAGTGAGCAAGGAAGGTTAAGTTTTCTAACCGTAAGCAGCTCCCTGGGGACATCTCAGGCTCCCGAAAATCTTGCTGTCCGTGAGGTGCTGGATTTCTCTGCAGCAAGACTGCAACTTAATTTCAGAATCTGAATGAGCAAAGCTTGGTTAGCCCTGGTCGAGACACACCAGGACAGAGCCCACTGCATTGTTGAAGGCAACATTCTTACTTACCCGATTTGGCAGTCATCAAAAACAAAACCAAAACTCCCCGGGATTTTAGCCTCAGTTTATGGAAGAAAAAAAAAAAAAAAGTATTTGATTCTAGATTTCCCACAGTGATTAGCAGAGTTTTTAAAAGTCCCCTGGTAAGACAAGAGCTGTACTTATCCAATCGATTTCACGCCACGACACTGACAGTAAGAAGCCTTCCTGCCAACAGCTGGTTCTCGCTAATCCTTCCATCCAACCTGCCGGAACACGACGTTGCACCCAAGGCCACATGCAAAAACATCTGGCGCAGGAGCAGAAACAGAGATGCTGTTAAGCAGGATGAGCTCCACACCTTTCCCTTTCCATCCCCATAAATGAACACAAACATTGTCTGATGCCAGCTCCCACAGGCTTGAAGACGGAGGTGACAGCCAGGAAATGCTTCGTTGAAAGGAGGGGTAGAAGCACATGCTATAAAACCCAATGCAGGTGGCCACAAGGCTGTAATGCAAAGTAACCCTAATTTAGGATTAATTTAACCCTTAACCCAGAGATGATAACACAGTATGTTGTTGAGGTTTCTTCTGCTTCCTAAAGTAAGCTGAGAGTCTGCTGTGAATTCCCTAAACTGTGTGATAGCTGATTTAAATACAAAGATCAAGGAGGGGAACAGAAGCTTCCCACATGACCGAACTCCAGCAGAGAATATTTTAAGCAGTTAATGCAAACTGGGCTGGACAACCAGAAGTCTAAAACCGAGCAGGTTCAAGGCACTCCAGCCCTTTCCTGCTATAATGTGCCACGTTTAAATGAAATAAAGTATTCATGCTTCGATCCAGGGAGGATTTCCTTTTCTAGGACAGAGTGGGATATGATTTCCTTCCCTGAAATACAGGCAGCAAAACTAGGTCTTCTGAACTTAACTTGATCCAGCGATGCTGGCATAGAGTTCAGGTCAAACTACAAAGGAAAAATCAATTTATTTTTTTCAAAAAGCGTAACGTGATAGTTCACTCAGAGACTACCTTTGTGCTAGGACTCAGGAAATGGATGGCACAAGTTTTATTATAACTAGAGGGGGAGCATTTTTCTTTAATAATCTCTACAACCAAAGTTACTCAGGTGTGTCTCCAGCAGACCTAGTCTCAGACACATTGCATAGTCAAAAGATGAAGTCATCGCCAGCGCAAAAACCAGTCTAGCCACCAAAGACAGAGGCTTTTCTCCCACTCAGCTGCTTCACAGTGCCTGAACGGAGCAGAGGGTGGCCAACAACCACTGCGAGCAGCAAGACCCCTAGGAAGAGGTGAGATAAAGAACACAAGTTAGGAATTCAGGAACGGGAGAGGCACTGAACAAACAAGTCACTTTGCTGTGCGACTGCACCATGTCACCGGCGTGCCCAAGGGCTGGAGGAGCGCGGACACACATCCGCCTGGGAGCTGCGGAACAGGACGGCTGGCGAGCCCGTAACGCACTGCCCTCTCCTACGTCAGGAATGCCTGTGCATCCCAGCCACACGGACACGGGTAATTAACGGCTGGTTAATAGTCAGAAGCGCTTCCTGAGCTTGCCGAGAAAGCCCAGCATGCAGTCTTACGAGCATATGAGAGCTGAGAACTATTTACGACACTGCACCCTTGATTTGGATAAGGTTTCATGTATCGACTATTGGCATAAGTCAAGAACGCTCCCTGCTCTCCCATCTTCGGCAATTTCAAACAAGCGTGGGTGGGGAGGAGAAGAAGTGATACGCTCTCCTCGCTCTCCTTTCTTCACATCTCCTAAAAAAAGGGGCGGGGAAGGGATTTACAGCTTCGGGGTTGCAGCTTTAACAGCAAGCAAATACAAAATTACATGGTTGGTGTTGGGAACTGTATCTGGGAGCTCATAATCTAAGGGCAACAGCATTGCACAAGCTTACTTACATTTTCCAACTACCGTTCATTTGTTACATGAGGCTAACAGTAGATTTGGACTTCAGAGGGCCAGAATAACACACATACTTAGATCAACCATGTTTGAAAACAAAGTCACCCAGACACATGGAGGGCAACGGGTCAGGAGATCCGTCTCCAAGAACATAGCAGACTTCACCAAGGGAGCTCTGCTGTGTATCTAAACTGGGCTGTTTTGGAACAAAAACTGACAGAGGACAAAGAAGCTGATTTGTTATTTTGCTTCACCTGCTCGCATACAGGTAAGAAAAATGGCTTTCTCAGATAGAAACTGGCAGACTTCAGCATACACAGGACATACCCCACTGATTCCTCCTGCACCTCATAAAGGAAGCACTGCCCGTGAGGAGAGCTAGCATTTCATTTCTGGTGGCTCCAGTCTTCCTCCCACTACCCTCTCCTACCCATTTCTGGAAAAAAGGAAGCCTCTTTCCCATCCCTCCTCTCCACTTTGCATTTAATTTTCTCTTACATACCTTTCAAAGCATTTCAGTCCGGTCAAAACACCCTAAGACTGCAGCAAAAGCATGCACTTATTGTGAAAGGTGTGCACGCATTTCTACATAACTCTGTGGGAGCACACAACAGCTGAGGAAACCTGCCACATACCACTCGTATATGAGTTTGATATGCATGGACCTCAAGAAACCATTTAGCGCAATTCTCCACAGTGAGACAAAAACCAATTATCCCCCGGGAAGGGAGAGCAGTGAGATGACGGGAAAAGGGCAACTTTCCATGACAGCGTGAAAGGCAGCTCTTTAAAAATACATATACATGTATCATCAAACCTGCTGTCAGAGAGCGTAAACGTTTGCCACATATCTCCAGTGGAAAGCATGCCGTGCCTGCAGCCATGGAGGGCTGGGGTTTGCCATCACAGCCTCTGGACGGGGCAGTCTGTCCTGCTGCACCACCACGCTGGAGCTGGCCCCAGGTGGGCAAAGCCGTCAGGGCTCTCCGTAAGGCAACGGTACTGAGGGTGCCGACAGCCAGAGTTAAAGCTGGCAAGGTTTTTGCTTCAGACGAGGCCTGGTCTCCTGCCACGGCACGTTGGAGGGGCTTTGGGTAAGCAGCTTCTGGTTTTATGCAGAAGGAATCCGTCTTGCGTGCTCTGACACTTCACAAGCGCCCTCCTGACCCGAACCAAGGCACAAGGACAGACGTATCTGGCAACTCCCAGCAGTTATACCCCGCAACAGTGTCAGACCTTTCTTCCTGCCTCAATTTGTCCCGTTAACATGGGAGAAAAACCAAAGGAAAAGTTTCATAAGCCTCTTCCTCTCGCTGCTCACCTCTGGACTTTTCCAAGCCTCTCTTTCCTGAGACAAAGCGTCAGCAGCCACGAAAGGACACAACATATTGAACAGAGGCTCCCCCTGTGTCAGACTGCTTTTCAGACGCCCCCATGCTGATTTTATTGATGAAAGCTCCCCACAGCAGTCTCTGCAGCATGTTTTCCCAAGATGTTCTCTACGTCTGTCACTGATAACGTGGGACCAAACTACTGACCTGAGCAAGAGCTTTCACAGCAGTGGCCTGCCCTTCACACAGGGGCTCAGAGGAGAAGGAGGAAGAGGACACCACACGGAGATGTCTACCACCGAGGGGACAGCCTGGAGAGCAGGAGCCATGGCAAGGATGCCGGCACAAGGGGTCCAGCCGAGGCCTCTTCCTGGTGGAGCGTGAGGGGACATGGCTGCCCAGCCGCCTCCCAAAAGCAGGCCTTAGCGCCTTACATTGTTGTGCGGGGCTGCAGGAGAAGGAAAGCTGGGTGCTTTGCTAGGCCTCAGGGTCTAAAAGCACAGTTTGGCCCTTCATTGTAAACTCCCTTTCAGAAAGGGATGCAACTTGTGGGAAGCTTTGGCAGAGAATGCAAATTCCTGCCCCTTCCCTCCCCTCTGCTTTTATACGCCTCTAAGAGCTGTGAGCATTAGTCAAAACACTCCCGAGACTTTCATTTGCCATTTCAGCTTAACGCAGACCTATACACCTTCTCCCTCCCACATGCGTGTCCTCCCCAGTTTTCCAAAGGTCCACCTTTGCCAGCGTGAAAGCAGGCAGGGGCTACGCTTCTGGCACAAACTACAACATGGCAGATCTGCAGCAACCCCTCACAGCACAGGAGGGTGGCTGGGAAAGGGGAGAGCAAGGCACAACGGGGACTGTGTGCTCTCCTTCTGACTGCTAATACTGAGTGGGAGTGTTTTTGTTCATTTCAAGGGCACAAAAACAATAAATTCTTATTAGCATGCATACTGTAATTCAAAGGTTTATGGGCCTTAGCGCAACAGCGAAGCGCAAGACATTTCCAGGCAAAGAACTGCTGTAGAAAACTGGGGTCTAAGTAGAAAAGCTTCAGCAAATAGGTTTTCTTCCTTTTCAGAGGGAGTTTTACCTCAACACACTGGCATTTCACCTCCTCCCTCCTTCTCCCCAGTCGCTGATGCTCTTTCTGGCGTGCCTCAAGGCTGATGGCAACTACCTGTACCGTTGTCCCTAGGTGGTCAGAGAAGTGACCCTGGAGAGCACACATTTGCTAGCTGTCACCTGAAGACCCTGCGTGGTGCACAGATACCTGTATTAACACTGCTAAAGAACCACTCATGGTACCTACACCAAAGAAATTTAGGTGTAGTACACAGCCAATACCTACTTACAGTACCTGTGAGTATCTGGTGGAGCCCCATGTAATTCCCCTCTTCTGCCTCCTCCCCCAAAAAAGGGCACAGCATAGGAAAAAAAATTATATATATACACATATATAAAATATTTATGCTCACACACAGAGCTCTGTTAGCTTACCCCTGGAGCACCAAGGCCCAGGGCTATCCCATCCACTGCAGACGCGCCCACCCTGCTCCAGACACCAGGCACAGGAATCCGAGCTTGGCACCACGCTAACACAACTATGTGGCTTCTGGAGCAAAAGTGGTTCATGTCCTGCCAAGAGAGCACAGAGGGAGCCAAAATGCAATTGCCTGTACCAGTATCTGTGCAGCTAGGCCCACAGATACTCCGCTTGGGTTTTCAGGTCTAAGATTTTCCTTGGTAACTGGGAAAACTAGAAGGCTTGCAGGCCCACATCAGCAGTCAACCACAGGCTCTAGAAACATGGACTTTGCGAATAAAAGCATAGAGCATTGCCAGAGCTAAATACAGCAAGTGAAGCTTTACCTAATTGTGAGCATGTAAATACATTATAGCTCCTTGAGAAGCACTGTTTTGTTCCTTGAAGCTACGAGCAACAACACGTGCCACAGTGCTGTCTCGCAGGGCCTGGCTGAAGGATATATCCTCTGCTACTTTAATTTTCTACTCCTTGAATTTTTCCTTGAAAGTCTCCACCCCCAAGGCTGCATTCCCATCTATCCGCCCCCAAGCACTTGGACTAAATTAAGCCAAAAAAAATCAAAGCCAACTGATTATTTATTAAACAAACAGGATACATTTTGTCTTTGGTGGAATCGAACACTCCTGGTCACTGAAGACTTTAAGCTTTGCTTTGGTGGGGTGGGGGGGAAGGAAGGAAGCGGTGTCTCGCTTCAGGAGAGCACACTGAGAAGTCATTATTTTACCTAAAAGCCATCTGCCTACAAAATGAAACTATACAAGCACCTACGACTTCACAAGCTACAAACAAGCATCAATACCACCACCCATATTTCAGTGATAATAGCAGGCTTTGATCAAGTTTCATGAGACTAACCCTCTCCCCTTGAAACCATTTTCAACTCGACTCCTGTCGAACCCATCTCCTGCATCTGCTGATCGAAGGCAGAGGCAGAACTGAGAGTTGCTGGGGGTGCCGGGAGGGAGCCAGGGCACTTTGTTTCTGCGCCAAATGCTCTACCAGCCTGCAGAGAGGTCCCCACCAAACAGGGGCCAGCAACACGTGCAAATGGAAGTACGCCACAGTTATGCAGATGGAAAGGCATTCCTAATTTTTTCCAGAGAAGTTCTGAACACTTTGTTTCCTGTGAAAAAAAAAGGAAAAAAAAAAAAAAACAAAACAAAAAAAACAAGCATTTGTCTAGAGACCTCCTAATCAGGAAACAGACAAGTCAGGTATTTCTAGAATGCTAATGAACGTACCGAACGGAACAGCGTCTATCTGCTGTCTGCCACAGCTGGCACCACTGGCTTGAGCATCTGAACTCCCTCCTGCTTTTATTCAAGTCAGAATCTGGAGAAAGATCTTTTGCACAAAAACTAAACAATACACAAAGTCAGTTCCCAAATGGATACAGAAAGCCACATGTGGAGCTACAGGAAGACAGAGCTTAGAAACCACTTGCATCAGGAATTGTTTTCTTCTTTTGGTTGAGGGAAAGAGAAAACATATCCAAGACAAGAATGTGCAATAAAATCAGATTAAGGAATGTTAGTCACTCCTGGCTTCCCCTCAAAACAGAAGTCAAAGACTTTCCGCCGTTCATTCACAAGACGTCTAAACATTGAGTTTGCTGAAAGGGGAGGGAAAAAAGGATAAGAGTGAAAGGATGCAAAAAAAAAAAAAAAAAAAAGTCATGGCTGCTCTTCTCAGCCTACTAATAAGCTCCCCAAAGTGCTTTTCCTTCGTCCAGATGCTAAAGGCCAAAGCAATCCCTGCAGCATCAGCAGGCGCTGTGGTCAGGGCTGGGTCCCAGCCAGTCAAGAGTGCAAATACAGTATAAAATGCATTCATACTTTCCCACTGAGACAAAGACTCAAAAGCCTAACCACTGCTCCATCCTCTGTGCTGCCTCTTCCCAGTCAAACCTCCTGATGTTGCTCCTAAACAAAAATATCCTGGCTGCTTACATCCATGTTTATACAAGGAAGAGTTTCGGGGTCATGGGCTGGAATAGCGGAGAAGAACAGGCACACTGCTGCAAACGTGTCCACTCTTTTTGGGATTTGGCTTAGGTACTCAGTGGCTTCGCTGTTGCAATTCAGCATCCACTTACACAAACACGAGCGCGGTCGCTGGAGAAAGGAGGATTGTAATTGAAACCACCAAAAATAACCATTGGCAGAGAACACCTGTTATTTAGCACAGACCCCCTTCAGCGGTTTTCATGGTCATGATTCAGCAGACACAGTGGCAACACTCCAGTATAAGGTCCCTTTCTCCTTTCTGAGGAAGGACCACGGAGCTGCACAGAGCACTTGAGGAGAGGACCTCAAGCCCCAAGTTTAACCAATTTACCAGCACATTACATCCCAGCCACCGGAGAAAATGCAGACTAGTGAAAATCCAGAGAATTTTGTTAAGCCTTTGTAAAGTCTCTCCCAGGGAGCCCTTTCCCTGCAAGTAAAGTGGATCTAGGCTGCCGTTCCCACTAGCTGGGGAGTCAAGTAGCTTCCTTATGAAATGCTTGCTGAAGACCACAGTTGTTATTTGAGGTGCTGGTATCTCACCTGCCACACAAATAAAGGTATCTAAGACTACACACCCGGAACTTAGCTCCTCTCTATCTGAATCGTGACAAGGCTGGCAGAAAATCAGCTTTTCTTTGGCTGTTTTAAGTATGTCACGTTAGTACTGGAGTTGTCTACACGTCTTCTGGTGAGATAATGCAGCTGGACATACCATAAGCCAATGTGAAGAGAAAAAAAAAAAAGGCTTGGCTGTTTTCTGTTTTATTTTTAAATGAATGAAGATCATTTAAAATGAAAGTTCTCCACCTCAAAGAGGGACTGGCTGAAAAACTTAGCGAATGGCTGGGGATAGTGACACTGCTCTCCAATTTTACCCCTCAGAGCAACAGGGGGTAATGCATTTACCCTAGACTTCTTGTGCACGTTTCTCTATTCAGGAAGGCAGAAATCCAGTTTCCAGAGTCAAAATATTACTCCTTTCCTTCCTATACATCTGTATGTAAATTTCCCGCATGAAGTAGCACGTTCAGCATTTCCAGAGAGATGCACGCAGAGACCATCATGAGAAAGACAGCTGTGACTGGAGACTTCCCTTTAAACACCATCTTTTGCCTTGAAAACGCAGACAGCCACACTATGTCTGAAGAAAAGAAGCCGTTTACCAGCTCCCAGCTTACACATCCATTGGGCAAGTGCTCTTCAGAGGAGCTCACACAGACGTGAGGGGTTTTATCTTGCAATGGTCAGGTCAAATCCTCTGAGCTGTCACACGACTGCCTTCATATATGAGGGGTCAGAATCCTCTGAATAAAGCTGGCAGAACTATTCTGCTCCTTGGGGTTTTCATAGGGTTTGAAATGAACCTGGCACCACAGTTTTAAAGGACAAGGAGATTCACTGCATCTGAAGTGTCTTTAAGGCCCCAAAAATATCACAAAGAAAAGTTTAACAGGCCAGTGCAATAGTTGTTCACCTACCTTTCAGTGGGATGATAAGAAGTTAGGTGCATAACTTGCCCATCATAAAAGAGAAAATAGGGGGGGAGAGAAAGAAAAAGAAGAGTCTACCTGCCTGAGGCTGTTGGGAAGGCAGAATTCTGCACTTTGCAAAAGCTCACACGCATTATCACAGAGGTGACTACGTTACACAGCAGCGGGTGGTGGCAGTGACTGTGCCACCAGTGGCAGACACACACACCACTTGTATGAACTGGAACTTGAATTGGAACTCAAATCCTTACTGAGCTCCTTTTTAAAAGCATGAGAGATTTTGTTACTTTGTCAGTTCTCTCCCCATCTTTCCTGCCTGTGAGCTAGGGAAGCAGCCAAGTGCAGAGAGGTTGAGTACAGACAGCTGCATGGTGACAAGACCTCCTGAACTCTTCATCCCTGCTGCCCTGAACCAAGTGTGCTACCTCTGGCACCTGTACACTGGACCAGGGCTATCTGCACGCACCGTAGACAGGCACCGTGTTCAAGAGGAGAGGGATTCCTTCACTGCACGGAACAGCATCCACCCCTGACGTTTTAGGCGGTGTGAAAGTCAGGTACCACGTCTCAGCAAGAACACAGGAACCAAAACCTGAGTAACAGACTTCACCACCACACAGCACGGGGCGTCAACATGCTCAGCTCCACATGCCACTCCGGGCTGCACGAGCTGGTACAGCCTGGCTATGTAAGAGGGATGTGAGGTCGCGCCAGAGCCACTGGGCACCCCACAGATGAATCCGTGGGTCTAGAAACACCTCTAACAGCATTCCCCGCCGCAGTGAGTCCTCCTCAGCGGGGATTGAACTTCCCCCTTGCTATTTCGATGCACAAGCAGCTCTCCAGCAATACCCGTTGCCAACGTAGGCACCCTTCGTAGTGCCAGGAGGTCTCTGAGGCAGGGACACCTGGTTTGCCAGAACTGCTCAGCCCATACCGGTTGCAGGAGAGCCACCACGGAAGCACAGCATTTGGCAAGTGCTAGCGAGCAAGCTAGCTACCCAGGTTTATGTGAGCAGGGAAACAATTTCCTCTCGGTTGCTGCCCAGGCACACGTAGAAGCACCTTCTTCACACCTCCGCTCCAGCTCTCCACATGGAACCGATGGAAAGGCTGAGACAGACACAAGAACATTTCCGAAGACGGATGGAGCTGGTAACTCCGATCCTCCAAGATAACACACACGCCCATAAACCAGACCAACAGGACTGCAGAGCGTGCTACCCACACACCGTGTGACACCCATCAGGGCAGCAAGGCACCCACACCGCGCTGCAGCTCCAGCACTTCCTCGTGATGCAACACGGCTCTGGGAACTTGGGATGCAACTCGTGAGAAGAAGGGTGTGGGACACAGCCACCACTTACCGACTGAGGTACAGCACTGGGAAAAAAACAAGAAAACAAAAGGCAACACAAACAAAAATCCCAACCCACACACTCAGGAAGATATTGCTGCACAGCTTTACTCCAGGCACCCAGAGGTACCACTTGCAAATTAGTTGTGGGGATGCTCAAATACCATCTCTCCGCGTTGTCTGGGGTTCGACGCTGGTGGAAGGCCACTGTTAGAGAGGTCTTTGTGCACACCAGCAACATCCCTGCTGTTGCTTGCCAACACTACACGCTTCCCAGCGATGATGCAGGTGACACGTACCCTTTCTGAGGGTCATCTGAGCAAAGGAAGACACGTTCGGTGCAGCAAGCTGTTTCCTGTGATCTGCAGCCCGTGAGCTGGCTCCTGTGGCCAGCTGCTTCTGGGAATGTTTCAGGGAGGGGATATGGGTTTTGGGGCACGGCCAAACCACTCTGCCCACAGCAGCATATGCTAAGCCACAATGGACAGCCAGCCAGAGCTTCTCTCAGTGCTCCCCCTCTCCTCTCCATCCCCCTCTGGATGACATGGCAAGCCTGAGGTGAGCTTAAATACCACCCCCATCCCCCCCTACCATCTCAGAGTGCTCTGCAGCACACGCACGACAGAGATCAGTGCACAGCAACGCATGGTGACAGCCTCTAGCACAGAACCCGGATCATGCTTTAAGGGATGCTGAAAGAGACACACTGCTCTTCCCTCCTCTCCTTGCTGCTTTGCCATGCTGCGTGGGGAGGCTCCAATTCAGGCCATTCTGCCCCAAGAAATGGCACATTCCAGATGGAGCATGCCAGTAAGAGACCCCTGTAACCAGCAGAAGGCAGCCAAATAGATCGGGGAAGGACAAAGTCAATCCTGAGTAAAGCAAAATATAGCACAGGGCAGTGCTCTGCTAGGGGACAGGCTGGGAGCCCTCAGAACAACCTGAAAACAGCTTTAGTGTAATAAAAGTTAAGGTCCCAAACTCTACAATGTGACAAGAGCTGCCAGGTAATGCTGTCACGTAACCTTTGAACCCATCTCTGTTTTTTGAAATCAGCCAAAAAACGGGGAAGGGGAAGTTTTGCAATCCTCTCACCAGCACCTTTGCTTTCAACAGCAAAAGACACGAGACCTGAACAGGAGAGTGAAATGAAACAAGAAGTTTCCTGTTTTTCATAATGATGGCCCAGTGCAAGGACAGATACCTTGAAGAGGTCACAAAGGCACCAGCCACACCACTCCTGAAGTCAACTAAAACAAAGAATCCGATGCACCTCTAGGCTTGTCCTATTTACACAAGAAGAGGTGTTGGGCAGACCTAACGGAAATCATGAGCAGAGTTAGCTCAGTTACCCTTGCAAATGTAAAGCTCACCGGCAGGCCATCAGCACGCTTTGCTCCTCGGTTATTATCTAGGGGCACCCTTAGGACACAACCTTTGAGGTACAACAGCCCGATAAAAGACATGATGTGGTTACCCACACGGAAAAGTAACTCCCTCGTGAAGCAACCTAAAGGATGCAGAAGCAGCCTTTCAACCACAGCACTGTAGGATCCACATTAGTTTAACACTGGAAACGAGAATATCAAATTTTTCGGGAAGCACAGGTCAAATCCACCATAAAGAGGTCTTAACCATAAAGTAGTAAAAATGATTCAGGCTTGAGGAAAGAGCTCATGTCCCAGGAGCTTGATGCATAAATGTTAAGTTGCTTCCTTGTAAGCTACCCTCTCCTCTCTACTACTCAGCCAGAACTGGGTACAGAAAATCAATGATTACATTGCCCAAGTTCCCAGTGCACTTTGAAGCCAGCAAAAAGTAATGCAGGTGTAGCAAGACTGTCACATCTCCTGCTGATACTGCCTCAGCTAAGAATTGCTCTGAAACAAATATATGTGTGTATTTGCTCCTTTAGCTCCACTCTCTACTTCAAGTGTGTTACGCATATCCTTTAGAGAGGGGCAAATAAAGATTATGTTAGAATTTTTGCAGTTTCTAAGCCTGTAAGCTTTGGGAACTCCTTCATTTTTCTTTGTTGCAAGCAACAAAGACACCCAACCCCATGGACCTGTAGGATCTACTATAAAGTATTCATTCAAATTCTTACAGTTTGGAGGGAATTCTTTCTGAAACTCCATGGCTTTCTTCAGGTTAAGACTTTGGTTTTTTTCTCCCCTTCACTCATGCCAAATGCATTTAAAACTAGACTGTAGTGAGCACACAGAGACTTGAAGATGACATTACTCTGTAAATAAAACCACTGCATCTGCTGGATACACACTGGAAGTACCAGACTGCCCGGCACAATGAAAACAAAGCAGTAAGGCATTACCCGGGCTAACAAAGCCAACAGACCAGTTGTCATCAGTGTTCAGCGAGATGTCAGAAGTGACAGACCTCCTCTTATCACACCTCCCTGGTACCTGTGGAGGACTAAAACAGGTTTAAGCCTTCTCAAATCCTCAGCTGGTACCTCCTCTTCAATAGGAGCAGCCGTGCTCACCTGCAGTGGAGGAGGAGGCAGAAATTCAGTCTCAGAGCCCGCTGCTGCTGGAGGCTAGGAGAGACTTTCCAGGACTTCTTCGTGCTTGGACACTGCCTTCCACCCACTCTCCAATTTTCACAGTGACCAGGCACTACAAGATTCCGTATTCCTTAGTGAAATAAACATTAGATAGTGTTCTCCTTCAAAGCTTCATGCTGCTTATTTTTAAATCCCCAGCTTCTCTATTATTTCTAATCCAAAGGCATAAGCAGAGAATAAATTCATTTAAGACCAAAAAAGCACTAAGGGGGGGAAACCAGAGAGACAGAAAAAACACTGGAAAACGAAGGGGGAAGAAAGGAGGAGGAGACGAGTGGTGTGGAAGTTGTTCGTAGGAAGTTTTTAGAGGTTACTTAGTGTCAGTATATAGCAGGGGACTGAAGAGCAAGAACAACAGTGAAGTTTTCTAGGTTAATAGTTTCCTCAATATTCCCACAGGATTCTTTGCTACTCTAAACATAGCACAGAGGAAAAAATAGGATTCAAGCAGATCTTCATTAGGGACAGGCTCAAGAAAGAGGTCTTTCAACTGTCCTCACACCGCTTTCCCTCCTGGAACTGAATACCCTGAGTTCTTGTGCAGCATTATTAAAGCTGACAGTCACGTTTGGAAAGTGCAATCCTAACAACACAGGCACCGAGAAGACAAACGAGGAGGTTTCACTTTTAAAAAGCATCTGTTTTTAAGGTTTTTAGAGTTATATTTTCAGTTAGTAGGCATTGAAACACTAACTAGGAACAGCTAGCAGAAGCGTCCAACACTGCACACTTGCTTTCAGTGCAAGAGTACACCCGTTGTCAGAAGCCCTTTAGAGTACTTCAGAAATTCAACAGAAAGCCTATTCCCAACGGCCTGAATCTTGAGTTCACATCTGCATTTGTGTTGTGCTATCTATCCTCCCTCACCACATGAAAGCCACTCTGAGCGTGCGAGGTCTCCTCAGGTGAAATCCACACCATGTGTCCAGAAGAGATTGTCAAGCGCCTTTCGTTATTATCCGCACGCTGTGCTTGTTTCCATCATTTAAGAACGGAAATGACAGCTAGGCAGAACAGGAAAAAACCTGAGCCATGTGCAGGAAACAGAATCTTGTATTTTGACTGCTAAGGTAGGGAAATATAAATAGTGGAAAATTCCCTCGCAGAGAATTTCACGGGAGAGGATGGACAAGCTGTTTTTGTATGGCCAAGCCACCTGTTCGAGCAGCTTCACTATCTTAAATTAAAAGGGCCAGACCCAAGAAGGAAACAAGATTATAACAGTACCAACAAGATGATAATTTTCCTGGAGACCGTCTTTATGTAGACATAATTGGGAATAACTGGGGGAGTCCTTTCTTGTTTTTCTAAGCACTGTCACAGCAGCAATCTGCAACTGTAAGACAACACATGGCGGTGAGGCATGAAAGAAAAGAGCGGTTATTTACTTGTTCTCACGTGGCTCACCAGTGAAAGCCAAGCATGGATTTGAGCAGAGTTTCTTATTAAAGGCTGCATGAGCTTCCCCTGTAAATGAGTTCCTTTAGTCTAAATTCAGCTGAGCTTGTGGTGCCAGTGCCAGCTAAATGCGATTTAAATGCAATCAGCTGTAGCAGTTATAGGATAATTTTTATTGATTAATGTTTTCATTATTAAATCACTAAACTTTGCAACTAAAAGCAAGCCCCACGTAGCTTTAATGCAGAAGTGCCAACAGTTTTTTTCTGCCAATACAGACCAGCAGTATTTCTGCAAGGCTTTTGCTCCATCCCTAGTGTGTGGTGCAGCTACCAATATTTATACAGAGCCCAGCGAAAGCTTTCGGGTAAAACAACAGTTTCAGATTTACTCTAGAAACCCCATTTGCAGGCAACACTCCTCGCCTATCGTCTACAATTCTTGCTTACCAGCTCTTCTGGCTGCAATTAAAATAACTGCAGACGAAAACCAAGTATCTGCGGACCCCAAGAAGGGAGTTTTCGAGGAGAGAAGCAGCCTTGTGCTGGCTCTGCTCAGCCACCAGGTATTGCTGCTACCCATGCCAAAAACAAAATCCAAGGCTGTTTTGTGTTTATGTCTGACAAGCCAGATAAAACGTAATGTTTTCAAAGATGCTTAATAAAGTAGTTGAAAGATTAGCCAGTCTCATCATTTGCACATGAAAGGTGGGGCAATGGAGCTACAGTAATTTGTTGCCAGACTTGAGTGAAACAAGCAGCTGCATTTTACTTATCTTCAGATATCAAAGGACTCGAGTGGGACAAAGATTACTTGGCTTAACAAGCGTTCAAAGACCCCTCCAGCTCAAACACAGAGATGTTTCTGAGAAAAATCATGAAAGGATTTAAGCCTAGCAGCAATTCCTATTATGTTAGCATGAAATCTACCACCGTTCCCTAATCTCGTCAAAGCTAAGGCAAGATGCTTCTTCCTCCTTTTTCAACGCAGCAGCGTTGCCTGTTTCCAAAGTCTGCAGGCCAAGCGCTTCCTCCCAGGAAGCTGAGGCTTCATGGCAACATCAGTCGCTTGTCCTGCCCATCCCACGCTGATGCCTCACAAGAACAACTGGTTTTCTGCCAAAGAGCTCTCTCAGAGAGCTCAGACACTTGGTCACACCCATGCCAGGGCAGAGGAGCCGTGGTGGCAGCCCTAGGACAGTCTGGAGAGCAGCAGAGCTGCATCTTCTACTGTGTCAATGAACTACACCAAGTGCCAGAGCAGTGGCTTCTCCTCGCTCCTCTTCTACAAGAGCATGTAAGTCTCAAGTCACCGTGTCTGCACCCTTAGCTTTAATTTTATTCCCTCAGATTTGTACGAAGACACTTTGAAAATGTGCGCAGCCCAGCTAAGAGCAAGACCAGAAGCAGTTCGGGATTCCCCTCCACATGTGCTGCTACCTGCTTTATTATTTAATATATCAGGCGCCTCTGAGAGCAGTAAAATCACCCTGCTCTTGTTCGGGACAGCCTTTTGACATGAGAAAGTTAACGCCTGCGTTGTAAAATAAACAGGAAGGTTACTGAAGAACCAAAAAGACGTGAAAGACCAACTTTTCCTCTGGAAGCCTAAGCCGAGAGTTAAAGGTTTTAGATAGCTGAAAATAGGTTTAATTTTAGTTGCTGCCTCAAAGCCAGTTCTCATGTTTAACACATGTGGCTAGACAGCCAACCACCATTCCTGAGGATTATCTGCTTAGGGTATGAAAGACAATAAAACAACCCACCACCAGTTTTTCAGTCAGACCTGGGCACGATTCCCATTAGCACATTTTTATTTTAAAACTCACTGTGATTGCTATGATTTTATAAAACAAGAAAGCTAAGCACAGATGTTGGTACCTCAAGCAGAACAGCACTTTGCCAGGCAAGAAAAAAAAGAAAAAGAAAAAAAAACTGCTGCTGCACATAAAGAAGAAACTTTCTGTTGCACGGCACAGTAAACACATCAGTCACTGCATGCTGCAGAGGAAAATTAGCTTATTCCAAAGTCATTAAAACAAGCCAAATCCAAGGCCAGATCCAAAAGCCAGCCTGGTAAACGCACATTTCTCCCTGTTGATTTTGGACTGAGCTTTAAGTGAGAACTGATGGTAGGCAGCAGCGCTAACCACTCAAGGAGAACAGCAAGGTCTGGTGTTCAATGTGCTGGTTTACTGTTACAGTAATAGGCTATTAAAACATAACTACAGAAGAACAGACACTTAATAGCGAGTCTCTGAAGATGGTACTTAATGGCTTTTTACACACTATCGGTTTTCCAGACTGCAAAATACAAGACAATAAAGGTACTACAAGACACCAGCCTCCTCTAGCTTCAGGCCACCTCAATTAACAGCTGCAGTTCATTTGTGGCATTAACTAAATTATTATGTTAGGCCTTGTTCTGGTTAGCTTTATAGAGTGTTTTAGGTTTAGTTGCTCTGTTAGAATGCTCTTCAGCTTCTTATGGCTTTTTTTTTCCTTTTATGTTCCTGTAGGAAGCCTGATATTTGAAAACAGACAAAAATACAGATCCAGCATCTGACACTCCAGCATTTTACCTGTCCCCTACCTGTAGGATACTTATGTAACCATTCAAACCTTTAGAAAGCTTTAAAATTGATTTTACTAATGGAAAGAGAGTGAATTTGATCTAGATTCTGTTTTAGGCTTAATAAAGCTCCCCAACATCCCTAGTCTACTGTTGTGTTTATGGAAGTTGCTTTAAAACCACAGTAATACACCTGCCGATTCAGACTATCAGCAACTGGACTCGTGCAACAGCCACAAGCCCAATCTGAGTCCCTGCTGACACTCTACACGCAATACCTCCCGGAGTTAAACACACCATAGCAGGTAACTGGAACAAAAGAGGGGAAATCTTGGAGTCTGCTGTCTCGTAGACCTTCACTTCAATCCCGATGCCCTGCCTGCCAAGTCTGAGGAGTCGCTTCAGGCAGGTTTATGGTGAAGGTTTATACTCGTGCTTTTGGTCATTCCGTTCTGTTTCAGAGCCACCGAAACAGCCTCATTTGAACACACAGCCTCGAGGAGACAGGCATTAAAACAAGATTTGATAGTAACGTCATTCCATTTAATCATACAAGGAAAAATGTAACGCAGTCACAGTACGTAATACTGACCCATTTGGGTTTTTTAGTTCTTTGTTTCTACTTGAATTCACAGCTTACACTTTTTTATTATTATTGTTTTTGCTGCATTCACAGTACTGCGTCTCTCAAGAGCTACAGTTTAAAACAGACACAGACCAAATGAAGTCTTGAAAAACTGATGAGGAACCGCATCAACAGATAAGCCTTTCCTTCATGCAGGTCTTGGCCAGAGTACAAGAGCTCAGTTATTGTGGAGCAAGTCAAACACATCCATAATTCCTTGCATTGTTCTGAGGCCGTTGGTACATCCGTCCTTCCCCCACCAGCAGGCATCTTCCATGCAGCGTTCTGGGTACGTCTGGCATCAGTCACAGCCAAGTGAGTAAACTCTTGGGCTGGAATCAGCTGATATAAATTGCTATTGTGCTAATGAAGTCAAGAGCCACATCAGTTTACAACAGCTGAGGACACAGCCCATACTGTAGCCTGGGAAAGCAAGTCAAAAGAAAACTGGCTTGTTTTTCTTTTTATAGCCTGGTTGTCTAATTAGGATTTTTATCTGCATTGTAATTTGGTGCTGGAGGGGAGAGGGAAGCAAGAACAACACATATTTCCAGCAGATGGATCACTACGA
This sequence comes from Heteronetta atricapilla, assembly GCA_011075105.1. NCBI lineage: Eukaryota > Metazoa > Chordata > Aves > Anseriformes > Anatidae > Heteronetta > Heteronetta atricapilla. The sequence continues at coordinate 96,066,792 of CM021732.1, forward strand.
GCTATAAAAACTTGACACAGCTGAGTGTACTCAACTGTAACCGTCAGATGTCCCAGAGACCTCAAGACCCCAAAAAGCATCTGCAGTAATTGTGGCAGGCACACTGGGAACAGCAATCCAGTTCTTAATAAGAAGGCTGACTTATGAGCACTGACATCTCCCTGCCTGAAGAGAGAACGTCTGCTGTGATCCTGAAAATTTTGGGGCTCAGGTGTGGGGAAAAAAACAAACAAAAATTTGAGGACACAGACTCAAACAGCCATGCCATACCTGGACACCAGCCTGGCACGCACATAGCTAGCCTCAGGACAAATGAGGGAAGTGCTTTTGAATTTAATTACAAGACTAAGCTCAGATTTAAAAGAATAGAAAAAAAAAAATCAAACTAGCAAATTGTTGCTTGATTATTGTCACCAGTTTTGTCCCTCTGGCAACAAACAGTTAAGCTGGTTTATCATCGTTATATAACCCACTTCACAAGAGAAAGGATAACCCAGCTACAAACTGTGAAAACAGACAAAGTGACTAACCACGCAGTTGATAAACAGTCCGCTCGGCTAGAAAAAGACCTGAACTTCAACTACTCAGTTGTTCCACGTCTACGTACTTCTGCCCAGTTTCCTCCCTACTCAACAGCACTGCGGGAACAACCTCTGGCAGTCACCTCCTAGGACTTCTCCTACCGAAGGACAGCAACCCACGGCCCAGCAAGGTGTACAGCCCATGCTTTGCAGTCTCCACTGCAGTCGGAGGACCAGCCTCGTATTTTACTGGCATCCCTGTCAACTTCATTTCCCGCCTCCGCAGCCCGAGTTTAGGGCGTGAGCCGAAGCACAGCGGACATGCCGCATTCCCCAGGGTGGCACAATGGTTTCCTGCTCGCTGGGAAGGGTGCTGGTCACCTTGTTCTCCAGCAGAAGGACCAGCGTTGCTCCAGCACCTCTGTCTAAGAAAGCACAAACTCTGCGTGTGTGTGCACGGGGGGGTTATGATGGAGCAAAGGAGGAAGAGACAAACAAGGTTTCAGAAACTCCTGCTATTTTTGAAGGGAACAATTTCTCAAGGTCTCTTCTCATAAAAGGAAGTGTATGAGGTGGTTTGGAAGCATCCACAAGCATGAGTCTCAAGCATTAGCCACAAGAGGCCCGTGTTAAAGGTGCCATTAGTCAAAGGGACAGGCCAGAATTCACTGTTCCCTTCAGCTTCAGAGGCAGCACAAGAGAACGCATGTTAGGAAAGCTTTCAGGCATTGCCACGTGTGGGGAGGCATGGACTGGTTCCGTTTTATGAGAGCTTCCTTTTCTGTGACGATGATTCTTTCCACTGAACAGCAAGTAAAAGAAAAGATTTTTAAGAAGGAAGGAAACACTGCACTTTTCCATTAAGGTTACAAGTGAGAACCTCCTTGACTAACACACAATTTCCTGCTGAAGAAGAGGAGGGAGCATCTTTCCCACGTGTAGCCAACGGTATTCTCTTATTCGCCTACTTGTGTGACCAGCAGTTGGGTGGCAATTCCTCTCCCAGTGCCACTAGGGATGTTCAAGGCTTCTAGCGGTCTGCTCGGAGCAAGGACTGCTGCGTTTGGAACAGGACTGATCCAGAGACACATGAATAAACTTGAATTGATGCAGGCATGACAGTCATGCAAGCGATTTCTCGTGACCTGACCCACCACGAACACTCACAAGCCCTAACAGGCGTTGCAGGAAGGAGATGTAATGGGACTTGTCATCCAGCTCGGCGCTTCCTGCACCAGAAAGGAGAGCTAACAGCCCAACTCCTCTTCCACAGACGTTCCCGCTCATCTGACAGACACACGAACAAAAGAAACTGGTCTGGAGCCACTTCTCCACTGCCCCCTCAAGCATTTATTTTCATCCAAAAGAAGGAGGCAGACAACATGCTCTGGATGGGGAGGGCCACACAGCTCTGCCTGTATCTGATGACACAGAATCAAACCACACGCTATACCAGCTCCTATCAGTGAGCAGGCTGGAGCCTCTTGCTAAATCCTCATCAATACACAAACCCACACAGCAAAGAGCCCAGCCCCAAAAAGCTACATGACTCTTCAAAGCCACAGACCAAGTCTCATTTCTGACTCTGCTACTGACCAGATTTCAATTCCAAACCCTGTGCTATAACTCACTACATGACTGAAAACACTGTGGAGGCAGTGTTAACACAGCGCTGGGTTCCTCTGGGATTTAAGGAGTTCTGCAGGAAGACAACTCATTATATAAAGCAACCCTCGTCTGAAGCAACTGTCAGACAGAGCCTTTGGGGGAAGGTAGGGTATACTTCCAGATAGCTGCAGTAAAAGCTTGACAAGAACAACACAGCCACTGAAATCTGAAGTCACCTTGACATTCAAGCAATTCCGCCCAGCACTTGGTTGATGATTTCAAAAAGGGAAGAATCAACACTCCTTTATTTAAGGACAGAGGAGAAATCATCATCAGTTTGCCTGCCAGGTCAGAATCAAACCCATTTGTGACATAATGATTCTTATTTTTAAATAACCACGTATCTGTGTGCATTGATACACTATACAGCCATGAATCATTTAGATATGGCACTGATTATAATGGATAGATAGATCGTATTTCTAAATGTGAATAGGATCCCCTCCCTCCTCACAGCTCCCTCAAACAGGCGGCGCGGCGCACGTGGCATGCTCGGGGGATGACAGAGCACGGGCAGCACAAGGCACATTCCCCTAGGAAAAGAAGGGTCTCGTGGTGACACGCAGCATGCTATCCCTCAACTGCCTTACAGGCAGCAATGCCACATCTCTGCTGGCCCTGAAGTCACGTCATTTCTGCATGTGGTAATGAGGTGCGTGAAAGAACAGCCTGTGACCCTGAGGGGTGGAAGGGGTCCCACATTCCTCTTGCGTCATCTCAGCCTTTAAACGAGGGCCACAGATCCACTCTTCACCTTGTCCCAGCGCTGGTCAAGGCACTGAAATGAAAACTGCGTCTTACCTTGTCTTTGTATAAAAACCCTGAGCAGCGGATGAGCACTTGAAACGGCCTTGAAGAAGTTGTCGTCATTGTTAATAGGGAGGAGGTCTCCATGCACATCAGCATATCCGATCATCACTTCCAGGTTGGCTATGTGATGAATGTGAAGAATTAGTTTATAGAAGTCTTCAAACTTGCCCGGCTTGTAGCGGTCCAGGGAGAACCTTCTGAACTCTGCCCCAAACTGTAAGAGAAAACAACAAAGAGTGTCTGCTTTCACACATCTTCACAGCCCAACGCTCTAGGCTGACATTTGATCGTGGTATACATCTCTTTCTATGAGAAGTACAGCCACGTATCAGTGCCTTCAAGTCTACAAATGCCCTTTTACGTCCTCCCATTAGAATAAAACCGTGGCTACCAAGACACCACCCTGCTCGACAATAGGTATGCTCACATGTGCCACCTTCATATTTAAAGAACATGCTTCCTTTTAAGTTTTCATCCCGGAGGATTTGCAGGATTTAGCTTTGAAGCTCCATCACTCAGTACCATCATCTTGGGCATCCACAGAACTATTCTTTGAAGCAGAAGTGTTCACCCTACTGCTTTCAAAAGAAATTACTCAGCTATTCAAACAACCTTAATAAACATTCTTTACACGTTTTCTATCAATACCCCTGGGATCCCAACCACAAGACCTTTAAAGAAGTGTGGTATGCGAGTGCACAGACCGCTATTAGCAAATGACACTCCCTCTAGATGCCCCCAGAATTCCCTGGTATCCATGGAGGATGAGGAAGGTTCTTATTTTAAATGAGTTTTTTACAGGTTTAAATCTTCTGTCACTACACCAGTTTTCATTTCTGAAGCTTCATAAGTGACTGTTAAAAAAAAAGGGGGGGGAGCACAAGGTAATTGAAAATGTTTTATTTAAAATAACTTTATAATTTATTAAATTTATAATTTAAGTCAGGAACTGATTGCAGAAAAGTCTTCAGTTAGCCTCATTTCTGGTATCAGAAACCAAGCATGCTATTAAGAGCACGAGAAAACAGATTCTCCTATCACGGGAATGAATGAAGTGAAACCTCATTCAACTTCTTTTAGGCATCTAAAAGAAATCAGGCAGTTGAACTATGTAGCTTAAATCATCCTTCTGGTACGTTTCTTTCCATAGCTTAGATTGTTTAGTACTAGTAATCTGCTGGTCACCAGCTGAAGCTCTACACCATGCTAACTCATTCCCGAAAGCAAGGAACCATATCCCTAAACCCACAAACAAAGCAGGTTGTGACTAGGACCTCGTGGAAGCTCTCATTTGCAAAGCCAGTCAATATCAGGGCAAGAAACCACAGAGAAAACAAACAGAAACAAATGAAGAAAACTGAGACTTTGCTGTAGATAAGTTTTTCCTCAAAATGGAGAGTAACTCGCTTAGAGGTTCGCAGTTAAATCAACTCACATATGCAAGCCACTCTTCTGCTGAGGCTAATAAAAGTCTGAATGAATCATCACCATAATCATCTTTGAGAAAAAAAAAGCAAAGCAAAGCCCTACTGGCTTTGGGTGCAAGCATGTTCTCAAATTACTTCCGCAGTTAACGAAAATCCCACTCTTCTGCATCAAAGCCTAGTTGTGATCATCTGAAAGCTTGTTTAGTCAAATTGTGCCGCTTGTTTGTAATATTAACTGCTGGTTCCAGTTTGGATTTCAATTCAGAATGCCCATCCAGATGCACAACAGCCGAACAACCCACAGCTGGTTCCAATGGAGGGAAAACAGTCCCTCTTTGTCTTCCACCCCCTGCTCCTCTCCAAAACAAAAAAATCTGAGCGACAACTTTTTCAACCAAAAGAAAGCTGACATTTTTATTTGAAAAACATCTTAAAGTTTTCTTTCTCCCAGAACCAAAAGAGAAGAAGCTGTGTTCCCATGACAAGTGCCTACATGGCAAACTCAAGAGGCAGGGACAAGATCTCTGGAGGCATCGGTAAGGCTGCACCTCCTGCTCGGCACACCTCAGCAAGGACGTGGGGTTCCTTTAGGCACCACAGCATCACGCCAGGCTGCGGTGCTTGGGTGCTAGCCCCAGTGAACTCTTGTTCTAGAGGCTCGCACAGAACCACCAGCAGGTACAGTGCTCTCAAGGAAGCGGATGCTGTGCAGACTCACCCCGGCTGGTACAACAGCCAGCCTGTGATGCCACCCGGGCCCACAGGGCCTGCTGGCACCGGTGAAGAGGCCAGGCCTGCCAGGCACGTCCTCAGGCACGCTTGAGACGATGGTATCAGGGGAAGGTGACGTGTGGGTAACAGTCCACCGGCGGGGGTCCTGAGGTCTGATGTGAACGCAGTGCAGTCTGACCCACTTGTTCAGCCTCGGGAAAGCCCACGGACAGCTTCCATCAGGCAGGAACGGGACAGCGACACACAAGTGCATTTATTTCATGGGTGCCTTCGCAGGATGCAAGGGAGCAGGGCGGCGACCCCGCAGGGGGGGAGCAGGGGAAGGGAAGGAAAGTACAGAGCCCCTTCAAAAGGGATTTAGGCAGATAGCGCAGATGATGTTGTTTAAACGTTAGTACTGCTGCAGTCGTGGTTGAGCTGATGAGTTTACCCTGGGCGTACACACAGGCAGCAGCCATTGTCAGCGGGGCTTTTCAGAAGAGGAAAAAATGCTTCAGCAGTGACCGTTCATTCATCATCCCTAATGAGGCTGATAGAGAGTATCGCAGTAATAATAGGTTTTGCAGTGCCACACGGCTCGGGGACCGGGTGCTCTGCATTGTATTCAGCCGGGATTTCAAGATAACGCCTACCACGTATCTTCCAGAAACTACAAATTCAATGAGGGCTTTGCAAAGACAGCCAAGATGACTGCTTTCCTAAGCTATGAACAAGTTCTTCCTTAGCGTATCACTCCAAAGAAAGAGACACAAGGACTGGCGTCTGCCAGCAGTCTCTGCCAGAACAATACTGTATTACACTGTTTGACAAACTAACAGCTTTAACACGCAGATTAGCTCTCCATCATGAAGTAAATCATTTTGACCTATTTATCTAACGCAAATACGGAACCCACTTATTGCAGGAGTCAGAGGACAGGAGGGTCCGAGGAAACTTAAGTGAATTTAGACTGACAGAGCTCATTATGACTGAAAGGAAAAGAAATTCATAAAGAAATGTAAATTTTGCTTCGCAAATAATACGCTCTGTTCCAAGTTCCTCCGAAGTATCTGCCAGCCACTACACTCGCTGTCTGCAACTAAATGACCAAAAGCATCCAAACTAAATGCTATACAGCAAGCAGGAGCCCCGAGCAAAAAGCAGAGGCCAAGAAAATAATTACAAGAGAAGGCAAAGTGTTCTGATAAATTGCTCTAAAGAAGAAGAAAGTCACAGCTAGCCGGGCAAAACTTACACAGGCTGACCAACAGCAACCAACTTCTCTTTCTTTGAAGGGGGATGCAGCAGGGAGGGCAGAAGAGAGGATGGGGGAGAGGAGGGAGCAGGAATTTGAGGTTTGTTTATTTGGAGAGTTGCTGTTCTGTAGAAATGAAATGAAATGGAAGAGTTCTCTGCAAGCAAAACAGACCTTTTATTCTTTTTTAAAAAGGCAAGTCTCAAAAATTTTACAGGGTGAAAAAAAGAAGTGTTTACAAGGTGCCATCCCTCTAGCTCATTGCTAGCTTCGAGTTTAGGCTATTGTAATAAGAAAACATCAAAGAGCAACATTTAGCAATAAACATGAATTACATTAGCCACCTACTTCTCCCATGGAGTATCGGGGACAGAAAGAAAAACAAACACTCTCAGCCTTGCAGACTGTAATTTCTGCTACCCTGCGAGCTTCCCAGAATGAGGAAGACCTGATCAGGGCTGCTTTACTGGCGAGAAGGAGCAGAGGCAAAGAAAGAGGAGCAGAGACAAAAGGTGAATGGTTTTGTCCCGGGTGTTTTCAGCTGGGACTTGAGCTCTGCTGCCACACCTCTGTCTGAACCTTTCTGTTCCCTTTCTCCCCTCTCCATGTCTTCCCCGCCTCACCCAGCTTCGTGCGGCTCCCAGTCCCACAGCGGCTGTCTCAGAGGCAAGTCCTCACAGGAATCCCATCACAGACGCTTTCGGCCACCATCTCGCTCAGTGTTTTTCCCCAGCTGGCATCATTGCCCTGCCCTTCTCTCTCTTGCAGTCTCCCCTTTCACTGCCCCCACAAAACACAGCCGTGCTCCAGTACCTTCAGTTCTCATCCTGCCCCCCATCATCAGTGGTTCCCCTGCATGTTCAGAGTACTCCAACACGATTTGTGCCTGCCCTCCACTGCAACTGTCTCTGCAAGCCCTTCAACCTTCCCCCAGGGGTCTGCGAGGCCCAGTCCTCAAAAACCTTTTTTCCACACCGTTTCCCTATCAACCTCTCCCCACGAGACAGGCCTCCCCTCCCTTGCCATCCCTTGCAGATCTCGTCACAGAAACTCAGCCGTTAAGGCCAACCTGGACAGAACTCAGCTTACCCTGCCTCACCGACATCCCTGACTGCTGGGCACGAGGACATCACACAGCTTCCCCCGGCACCTGTGGCTTCAGCGTCACCCGTGCATACATCGGTAGCACATCCCATTGGCATGAGGGGGAAGGGATCATTTGAATCCTGGCCACCCAGTGGGACAAAGGAGCACGGACTCGGGAGGCCTGGTATTACACAGTGCCGACAGCAGACAACCCCACGAGCCCGAAGGGCGGCCCTGCACTACCACAGGTCTCCAGCCAGAGCAAACCATTTGCTGACCATTTCCTGAGATGCATCCACAGGGTTACAAGACACGGGGCACGCTTCGCTGGCTGCAAACTCAACTTTAGGACCCTTTTAGCTTCCGCCAGGGCTTCCACAGGAGCACAGGGCCGCAGAGAAGGGATCTGATGCGCAGGCACACCTGGCCAGACCTGACGGGGGACCGGGAGCCGCCGTCCGGGGAGGAAGGCAGAGGGATGGCCCCAGGCCGGGTGGCCCTGGGGCTGGTGCACCGCGCCCTGCCCCAGACATTCCTGCCTCCATTCGCTTCAGGAATTTCCAATGGGCGCGGGACTAACTGCGCTGGGAGAGTTTGCCTGCCCTTAGACGGAGGGAATGGCTCAGAAGGTATGTTTCATCGTTACCTTCTGGCCTGCATTGTAAATGTAATTAGGGACTAGCAATCCGTCCAGGGAAGTGTTTCTTGGCTACTAAAAGCCCCGATCAAGCACTCACAAAGCCTCTTACAGAGGCGTGATACGGGACTACTGAGGACAGCACTATTAATTGCCCCCCTGGAGGACTCCTCAGAGGTGGCTGGATGCCTCCTCAGAGGTGGCAGAGCCTCCACAGGTATTTTAACCTCCAAGAGGAGACATTCCTTTCTGACTCCGGCTGTAAACAGCTTTTCAGCTTTATACAGCGCCTCAGCAAATTAAAGGCCCCTTGTTTGGTGCCCTTTAGGGCTGTTTCATTGTGCCCGGGCTCAAATTCAGAAGCCAGCTCCAAAAGACAGACTTGTTGGATGAAGTTTCGAGCAGATCAGAAAGTCCCGAGCCATGAGGATAAGAGTGGCTATGAAAGCAAGAGTGAGAAGCTGGAGGTGGGATCCAGCAAAGAGTGTGGCAAGGGCTAGCCTTCTGGCCAGTGCCAGCCACCTGCATAGCACAGCTGGCACCACCCGAGCCTGAGGTACAGTAGCCTACCACGCTGTGGTCACTTTCTCTCAAATCAGTTCAATGACAGACCTCAGTGTGACCACTTCAGAGAGTCACCCTGCCATGAAAAGCGAAGAGGTGTAATAACAGAGGAACCAGCAGCTCAGCAGATGGTAGTGAGTACGTAGGGATAATCACGGTACCTGGTGTCAGCAGCTCGGCAAACAGGGAGGGAGTGGAGCAAGCAGAAGACTTCTTAAGTTAACGTTTACAGCCCGAGATCTTCCTCTTGACACGTTTTGCAAAAATCCAGACTGACTCCAGTCAATATTGCTGTGGCATACTGTCTTCATTTGAGAGGGGAAGCATTGCGGTTTTCTCAGTCCGTGCCACATTTGGTTTGCATACAATCAACTGTTTTGAAGCTCAAAACCAGCGGTTAAAATCAGCTGGTCACAGGGCTTTTCACTGCAATTATTTTCATTGTGTTCTAGGTATGACAAGTATGATCCTAACTTGGAAGAAACTAAAGTGCTGCTTAGAAACTCAAAGTAGACTACATCGTTTTAAACCTAGAGGACGTCAAAACAGAGCGATGCTTCTTCAGCACTTTTGAAGTGTGCAGCACATGGAAAACATTTCTTGAACTCCAGAAGGCCTGCATGACTTTCAGGGTTAGAGGAAAATCACACAAAGTACAAAAGGATGGAAAAGACAACCTGTAGACCTCTCTCACTCAGTTAACACCAGACAGAGGAGAAGCAGACCTTCACAGTCTCTTTGCAGGGGACTGGTAGAGGCAAGTTTGCTCTTACCACTACCGATACAGCTAACACACCGCTCGGTGTTACACACTTCAAATATGCAAGGCAAGAGCCGAAGTGTCACGTGTATGTGCAATATCGTTAAGGTTATCTGAACTGCATCAGCAGCTTCTGGAGGGAAAAAAAAAAAAGGCATTGCAGGTTAAAACAGCTATTTTTAACGTAACAGCCAGAGGTGCCCTTCTGATATGAAGCAAGATGACGTGCACACCAGGCATGGCACCCACAAGGTGTTTGGCTGTTACTCCAACCCAGCACATGGGAAGAGACTTGCTGAAGCATCGCCTGACTCACACACGTGTCCAAGACCCAAAGACACCATTTTATCTGCTAGGCACTTCTAAAAGCACAGAGCACACCCCGAGCATGCCCTCTGTCTTCAAGGGCCGTATCACTATCACCTCTATACCCGGGACTCATTGGAATATGACCAAAAGTTTATTAAAAATCCAGTAGCAGCAGTCAGCCAAACACCATCATTTACTGGAACAGAGAAGAAACAGGATGGGAGGAGAGAGCAACAGAAATATGGTTAGAGTTAAGTGGATATATTTATCTTAATGGGTTTGTTTATAGCAGAAAGATGTTAGTCACATTGTTAACTTGTAAGTCAGTTGTTAATACAAGAAAATATGACACTTAATATGGCAGAAATGTCACAATCTACCATCGAGTATCCAAAACAGCACTTGAGTCAGGTAGCTGTGCTTTTATAATCCTCGGCTATTGTTGAAAGTTTTCATTCTTTAGAAAGGTTTAGCAACTAAATAAGAGGGCTTTTTTTAAGGACTATTTTTGGAGGGAACCAAGAGTCCCTTTGAAAATCCAAAAGTTAATTCGTACTTGTATATACACCTTACAGGGAATACTGTAGTAGAAGGAAAAAAAATAATTCTACACTGCTTTTAAGCCAGAAGCATAACACTGACAGCTTTAAAATGCAAAAACACTGTTCCCCAACCAAGTCAGAGAGCTACCATTTAAAGCCTGAGGGAATCTTATACCTCTACCATTCCAGAGCAACCCAGTGACTGGACAAGAAATGTACACTTCAGCTGATAGCTACCCTCCTATTTGAAAAGCTATACGTGCGATTTAGAAAATCATATTTATATTTTTCACTCGATGGGAGGAGGGTGAGATAAAATTGACCGCATGGAACTAACTAAAGAGGAAGTCTCAGCATTAACATACAGTAATTTCCCCTTCATAAGTTTTTGTTCTTCTGGAGGCTTACTCACAGAGAGAGGGACCTTCAACCTCTCTGCAAAGCTAGAGAGAGAAAATGAAAACAGGGCCGCAATCTCATGCCAACATGCCAGATTCCTAGTAAAACAAACAAAAATCCCCACACACTGTTTGCTCGGGAGATCGTGGTGAAGAGGAGAGAAAGAGTCATCTGGAAACCTTTTTCTGAGATTAGAGGTAATTTCTTCAAAGGGAACAGACACTCACTCCTCTTGTCACCAGGCTGAGGAAGGGAGCCACGGAGTACTAGACACATGAGAATACACAGTTGTTTTAAGCCAGCAAGATAATGTGCCTTCAGATCCTGCCTAAAAGGGCTGAAACATTTATTCTGAGCTATGCAGACAACACCTAGATAACAGCCGAGCTTCTAATTTACTCTGTTGAGAAAGACTCAAGAAGAGAAAAGGGATAAGATATAATTACGATTCAATTATTATTTTCCTATGACATGTGCCAGTTTCTAAGCAGGTTTCTCTTTCTCCTTCCGCTCTCCCATCCAGCAATAAGCTCTTAAGTGTTTTGATTATAAGGCCAGCTTTCAGGGGAGGAGACAGGCAGGGAGAAAGCACAGAGCCTGAAGGAAGATGACTTCTTAAAGCAGAAGACTACTGCAATTGCAATTACTGCCATGTTTGAGAACAAATGCACACAGAGGGCTCATGCTCCAACTTCACCGTCAGTACCTGCTGCAGCACAATGAGCAGGAGACTTGCGAAGCACCTTCCGTTTGCCCAGAGAAAAGAGTCGACCTGACATACACCCAGAAGCACTACACAGAGCCACAAAACTAGTCCTTGGGCAAAGATTTGTAGCCAGGAAACACACCACTCTGGGTGCTCCTGCTGGAAGAATCACAAGGCATCAAAATATCTATGGACAGAGGCATCGGGAGCGGCCGCATCCTTTGGGGCCAGCTGGCGTGGTGGGTCGGGCTCGGTCCAGGAGAGGTACAAGTCAGTTCGGACCAGCTGTAATCCCATCACACGCGAAGCTCACACGTTCACGCCGTGCAAGAAAGACGCTGATAAATCAGAGCTGGCTGCCAGGATGCTCCTTCCCTTTTTATTCATTTACGTTTTAAAGTAATCCCCTGACACGCATCAGAAGTCATGAGATTTAAGGCTACTGGGGATTGCCAAAGAAGTGTCTCATCTGGGATGGTACTGAGAACCTCACAGTCTCTCTCCTTCCAGTAACTAAGGGCACTTTCAAGAACTTTCCTTTGGAGAAGAAACACAAAATTCAGGTACAGCTAATCCTCAACCAGCCTGCAAAAAGTTCGGCCAGTTTTCACAGGCGCCACATCTGAATGGCGACCAACGCGCTACACCAGCTGGTTGGCTGCTAATCCTTACTGGGCGAAATACCCGGCTACCGTAAGAGGGGCAAGCCCGTCAAAAACATATAAATAATTATAAAAGTCACGTTTTCACACCATCACCCACCACCGGACTGCCCGCTGACACTTTCTCACGGGGTTCCCTCACGTCTGCCCCAAGCCTGTGCAGAAGGGGAGAGGCTGCTCCAAGGCAGCACCCTCTCACCTTGACGGGGTCCTCGGCCCTTCGGGGGCCCCCCAAGACCCCGGACTCCGATCCCCTGTCCCCGGGGGCTGCCCAGCACGGCGCTGGGGCCGGGCTTGGCCACGGGTGGGTGCCCAGGCAGCCGCGAGCTCTGGGACTCAACTTTCTCGTTCTGGGGCAGGCCGGGACAGGCCTGGCGCTTACAAAACAGCGGCAGCCCAGGGCAGGGGAGGCTGGCTACGGAAAGCAGCACGACGGTTTGAGGGGGTTATTTCTGATTTTATTTTTGATTCCGTTTGTTATTTCTCCTCCTGTTTGTTTGCTTGTTCCCCCAGGTCCGTCCCATCTGCGAAAGCCGTCGCCGTTGCCTGAGAGCTGCCCCGGACCATCGGTGCGGGACGAGGTGGCTGGAGGGGCACCAGCCCCACCAGGGCACGTCGCTCCTACAGGTACGATGCCCCTGCGTGGCCCCTCGCCACCACCTTTCCCCCGGACCCCCTTCGTCCCCCCTAAAACCAGCCTCCGCCGACCTCCCCGCACCTGGAGCCCACCCTCCACTTCGAAGCTCGCTCCCAGCTTGCGGCTGGCCACCCCAGCGCCACCCGTGGGGGCACCCTGAAAGCCGGTGGCGCCCCCTTCCCACCCAGCCGGCCACGTTGGGGTTTTTTTTTCCCCTCCGGGAGCGCGGCGGCTGCAAAACGGGGCTGCCCGCCACGGCGGTGCCGAGGTAAGCACGGGGGGCGCTTTCCCGACCGCCCGGGCACGCCGAGCGCCGGGGGTGCGGGCGGTGAAACAAAAGATCGAGCGGCGGCGCTTGTGTGGCGCCCGCCCGCCCCGCTCCCGTCCCCGCTGCTGCCGCCGCGGCGGCGGCGCTCACCTTGCTCTTCACTTCCACCGCGCTGCACTCCAGGTAGCGCAGAGTCTGGGACTTGTTGAAGCTCCGGTTCATCTTCCCGACGCCGCGGCCGCACCGCGATCGCCTCCCGGGGCCGCCGCCGCCGCCGCCAGCCCCGAGCCCTCCCGCCCCGCGCGCGCGGCCGGCGGACAACGGCGGGGCGGGCGGCGGGGACGGCTAGGCCACGCCCCCAGCCGCCAGGCCACGCCCACTAGCAGCAAGGCCCCGCCCCTGAATGTCTTGGCCCCGCCCCCGAGCCGCCCCCCATGCTGCTCACCCCCCCCCAGGGGCCGTGCCCCCTTCGGGCCTGCGGCTGGCCTCAAAATGGCAGCCGCGGGGGGCGAGCGGGCCCTGTCGGTGTGGGGTTGGGTTTCCTAGTTTCAATTTTAAAAAGTTTCATAGATTTTCCATAAATTTTAACGTTAATTGATGTAAATTTGGTGCTTATTAAGTTTATTTGGATATTTCATGCTCCTTTCTGAGAGCAAAGCGCTCCAAAGCTCCATTACCATCCCTTCCATATTAACAAGCCCCTTTCCAACTAATAAATGCCTACCGAGGTGTCTGTGACCACAGGGGGAATCGCAAAAAGAGAACCAAAAAACACAAATATTTGTGATGACATAAAAGCCATGCTGGGTTCATAAAGAATAAAGACCCATTTTCCAACGCGTGACAGAGAACTGAGGGGACTTCACTCGCCCTGCCCTGTCGATTTCCTCCACATGCATGCACAGCCCTCTCCTTCTTGTCTGCCCTGTCTTTGAAGCTACTTCGACAAAATTCCCTTTCTGTTGCTTTTTCTTCGCTGATTGCTTTTTCCTCCCAAAAGAAAATGTGTCAATGAACCTGAATAACACTTTAATGTCAATTTTGTTCAGATCTCCGTGACTTCAAACATGAAGATGAACAGACTTTTGAAATACAAGTGTCTCAGTCAAATGAAATCCAATTTGAGTTAAATATATCCATTAGTATGTAGAATTAAGATGAGCCATTTTTCCCCAGTCTGGTCCAGAGAATGACTGGTCTCTGGATAGCTCACTGGTGAGGCTAAAGTAGGTGGGTAGAAGGCCGGAGTATGAAAACCTGACTGAATGCTTTAATTAGTAGAAAAAACACAACAATAAGTTAATAGAATATATTAGGTTTGATCCAAGCTTCAGTTCAGTCTATTTATTAAAATTTGCTGAGACACGCCGGTGTTTTTTTACTTTTCCAGATTACTCCCAGATTTACACCCTTACGTCTCGAACAGAGCTCAGGCCCGACGAGGACAGCTTCAGAAACCAGCAGTGACTTCTTCAGCAGGAACCCGAAAATGTGTGTGCTCCGGGGCTGCCCAGCCCCATGTCACGGTGGGAGCTGCTGCTCCTACCAGCTGGTTTCCTCCTCAAACTCCTGCCACGTCTCAGCCACCGAGATGGTTTTAATTTAGCTGCTGTTACTCAGGCACCTTTTTTTTTTTTTTTTTTCAAAAGCATCACATTCCCTTAACTATTTCTTTAAATCTTCGTCTGCTTTGGTAACCAGTAATTTGTTGGCCCCGTTTCTGACCTAAAGGAATGAAATTGTGTTTTTCAGCGTGCAAGGGGCTTCACTGACTCGCTGCATGCCTCGTCAGTGCTAACAACAGTCATCTACGTGCTCTGAGAGGTAAAAAAAATACCCCAGGCTCATATCCGGGGATTCATTTCCCCCCTCTTCCCACACTGAATTTGCAGGAGTTGCAAACAGTAAGTCCTGAGGGCTCGGGGGAACTGCTGCAATGCCAGACTGGTTCTGGTTCCTCTAAATGCGAAGCAAACCACAACATGGCAAAAAGAGGAGAAGAGTTGGGGTGAAAACTCTTGCTTTTTGTGCATGGAGCAGCATTCCTGCCACAACAGGGATGTTTTTTACTTTATTGTTTGCAGAAGACCATGGCAGGGGACATCATGGCACAGGAGGCTGCCCATGGGGCAGTGATGGCCACACCAGGATGAGAGACCTCTGCTGTTCCACTGTCCCAGCCCTCTTGGTAGAACATCTTCTTTTTCTTCCCTTTTAAGAGCTTTTGCCTTCAGGCCTTCCAGAACCATGTGTTCATTTAATAGGAAAAAGGGTAAAGAGAGGTGGCTGTTTGCTCTCAGGTGTGGGGAAGCCCCACACTTCTTCTCTACCAGAATGGTGAAGCATCAAGGAAGCTTCTTACATGACTTTGCTATAAAATAAGCCGAGGAAAGAGGAAACCTTTTGCATGAGGTTTGAGTGCTATTACATACTCCAAGATGAGAGGTCAGAGCTGTAGCTGAGGAGACCTCACCTGCTGAGCTGCACTGCAGCACCCACCAGTGAGGGTGGAGATGGATGTTTGCCTGTACAGCTCCCAGGATTTCTCCAGGACACTGATCTGCGCTACCGACATCTCCTTTCTTTGCTTATCCTGAACACTAATCCCCAAATTAATAATTAATTTAAAGACACTACTTATCAAAGGCCTGGTGTGCAGGAGTGTCTGCCTGATTCTCTTCCCCCAAGATAAAGCTATGCTTCACTTTGTCCCTTCTTACAGTTGGTCCTACTTCTCCAGTAAACTGAAGCATAATTATAAGTTGGCAAGCACAGGATACATCTTCTAATTAGTCCTGTACTATCAAATAATTCGTGTAGTTGACATCATCTTTATCTTCCCAATCACCTTTCCTCTGTGAAACTGCGATTTAAGTTAGAATGGGCTGTATAAACACAATGATACTGGAGTAACTTTTCTGCTGTAGCTATCAATTTTTCTCAAGGACATAAGCTGACCATATCTTCATAAATTAAAGAAATTGTAGGAAAAGCAGCACTGTTAATTTTAAAATTTAATGCCAGTAAGAGAAAACTGCTATAGACATAATTCCTTGTGCTTATGGTCCAAGTCCTTATCTAACTTGCTTAGTGAACAGAGAAACCGGCCCCGTGGCATCCTTCTCTAATTCTTCTCAATTGCAAACTGTGTTTATTCTATTTTGGGTAACCATTTGACTCACAGGAATGCTGTCTGGCATATTTTTTAGTCCTGGAAGCTGAAGCGGGGTTTTGGTAACAAGGTAGGAGAGTACAACCGTAGCTCAGTCTCAGTTCCTCATAAAAACACGGATGTTTTCAGCCAGGCGTGGGATGCAGTGAACTGGAAGGAACAACCAAAATCTTAACGAAAGTATAATTTCTGAAAACTTACATTTGGAAAGTGACTTGAAAGTAAAGAAACAAATAAATAAACTAACCCTATATTCCTGCATTACGTCTTTAAGAAATGTTTAAGGTCTCATGCCTAGCTATTAGGTCAAGCCCCCTCAGAAGTGGATAGAGGCATCACCCGATAGTAAGGAAAAATACCAAGGAACTGATGACGCAATGGGAGTCCTACAGTGTGCAAATTTTGACTTTCACTTACTGACTCGAATCCCTAAAAAATGTAACTGCAGCTGAAAACTTCTTACCAAAAAATATTACCAGGTGACTTTTTAAGCCTGTTCTTTGCAAGAGTTCTTTGGCAGAGCTGCTAGAGCGGTTCCCATATTAAGATAAAGACAGACATTGAAGGATGTAGTTCCTGATTATTAATAATGTATTTTTTTTAAATAAATAAATAAATAAATTAGAGGGAGAGGTCACAGATATTCACACAGCAAAATCCATCCAATGTTTGCCAGACCGCTGCACATAGCTGTACCAGGCAGGAACCACCTGATCTTGTCAGAACCAGTGAAGCAGATCCCGCATGGAAAGGCATCATGAAGCTCTTAATCGTCTGGGACTGGACGTAATCTCTTCCTCACCCACCTGATTTGCAGAGAGATTTGCCAAGAAGCGGCTTACCACATTAGAGATTTCTTCCAGCCTGCGTTCATGCCCTGTAAACGCTGAAGTTTTGAAATGTTTGTGCACAATCGATCCTTTCCAGAGCTTTCAGCAACGGCACACAGTCCCATGTGAGGAGTCCTTCAAAGCAGCTGCTCAGAAATGCATGAAGCATGAGGCACATTTTACCCTTCTTCCCACAGGCCGAGGGCCAGATGTTCAGTGGGTGCAAAGCAGCAGAGCCTTACTGTGATTTTTTGGGGGCCAGGACGAATTATACCAGCCAAGAATCTGTCCGTAAGCCTTTCGTCCAAGTGACTTTCCCTGACCTCTGTGGATAAAGGGCCCGATTTTGTAATCTCTGGACCTAACCTCCATCCTGCACTGCCATCCACTGCAAGGCAAAAAGGGATGTGAAATATTAAAGACTGCTGGGTCACGATGCTGAAGAGGGAAATCTCACAGAGCATCCCTGAAACTGTTTCTCCAGCCCAGTTTGCTGAACTCTTCACAGGCTGTCAGCTGTGAGGCATTTACCTACTTTCTTTCCTGTGTTTCTGCTGTTAGCCATGCTCTTTGTGTCTATTTGCCTCCAAAGCGAGCTCGCCTTTGCACCTTCTTAATACAAAACTATAAGGATATCTCTCTGCAGAAGTGATGTTCCTATGCTTTTTGTTTTTTCCTTCACAATTCACGTTTTCCTGAAGCATGAATGAGGATTGCTTGCAGGGGTATGGCTTTCAGAATCAGGCCTTTTGGACATTTTGGTGGTATAATGGGAGGAAAAGCTCTTTCCCAGAACCAAACAATTTTATTGCATTCCAGAATCATGTGCAAAACAGTGATCCCATCTGTTCAACAGCATTCCCCCTAAGTACGGGTCTGCCTCTAGCTCACCAGCCTGAGCAGTTCAACAAAGAAACCTCAGTTTTCCATGGCACATTTTTTCTTCAAAATGCATGACACCAGTAAAAATGGCTTCACAATAATTCACACGTTTGTCAAGGTGTATAAGGTGTATTTTCTTAGATACTGTTTTGACAGGTACAGCAGCTACTGAGCACGATGGTGCTACAGCACTTGCTCCTAAACTTAGATGTCTTTGAGATCAATTTTGCCAATTCCTCTAAATCCACCATAAATGAATATACTATAAAAATATTAATCTAAAAATCAAAATTCGATTGAAACAGATTTCCTATTTTTTCCCCTGATAGCTTGAAGACTTTTAAACAAAAGGCACTTGCATTCAGCACTCTAGGTATAGGCCAGTTTGCCAGAGAGATCTTACAATAAAAAGATTGTGAAATAGAGAGAATTAAATTTATGAGATTCCTCCAAACTGAGGGCTGGTGCCTCAGATTTTTATCATCACCACCATCACCAGCAAGTTATGCTTAGCAAAGCCTTCTGGGCACTCAAGGCAAAGGCTTTTAGTTGCTTAATTCTGCTTATCTCAATTTCTATGTGTCTGCTTTGGGTCACCCTAAAGACCTTTTCATGACATCTCCGTCCTATTGCTCAAGATGCCCTCAACAGCTCTGGAAAGTCTGAAGTTCTGCTCTTGCATTTTTACTTCCAGAAACTGATCTGAAAAATAAAACGCAAGTTCAGGGGGTGCTTGCCAGTGGAAAGAGACCACTATTTGTGAGTGCCTAGAGTACCTTTCCCTGCCCTTGCTGGTGTGCATGCTTTGCCTATGGGCAAGGAGCAAATGCCCACCGAGCCTGTTTTGCCCCAGAACTCCCTGTCGGCAGCCCTCTCCCCACAGGCAGAGCAGCCAGGGCATATCTGTGTGCCTCCTGAAGGACCCAGCTCACAGATGGGCGGCAAGAGGGCTGGGAGGGTGATGTCTTCCGAGACAGGGGATGAAGTCTTCTCCTTTCCTGTGAAGGTCTGGAGGGAGAGTGGGATGTCTAGTGAGCTTTGACTCGCCTGACTAATGACTTTTATGGGTGGGGGGCACCTGGGAGTGCATCCACGGCTAGGCAATGGCTGGCTCTTGGGCTTTTGAAAGGGGGCAGCCTGGGCTGGAGACATTTCTTGGTCACCAAGGTAGGCAGAAACGTGGGCAATGTTGAAACTCCTCATGTTTTTCATCTTTGTAAGAAAACCCTCTTAAGATTCAGCAGGGGCACAGGATGCGGTTTGCTGATTTTATCAACAAGAGGTAAAAATCCTCTGCCAGGTGAGCAGGCACCTCGTGGTTAAGGCAGAAGGACCAGGAGAGGGTTCGGGCTTCAGGACAGAGTAGCGGGTGTGAGCTGGTCCTTCAGCTTCTTCATTTGTAAATCAGAATGAAAAAAACACTTCTATCTCTGCATCACAGGGCTAGCACAGGGCTTAATTAACTTGTGCTTATGACACCCTGCCGGAAAGGTGTTAAGATAATTAGAAACACAACTCTTAACATCTGTTCGGGCCTACTCCGGTGGGGCCACAACCCATAATTAAGATTTCTAGCAGATGTCATAATGCAAATGGTGACTCCTAACAAGTGCGAGTAGGGTAACGAGGCGCACGACTGACTCTCCTCCCTCCCAGAAGATGCACGCTCTGCTCCAGCCTTCACTGCTGTCCCTAGGCCCTCACATCTCATGCCAGCTTCCAGGGACGGTGCTGCTTGGCTCACCATGGAAGGGGGAAGGGATTTTTTTTGACTGAAATGTGGTGTTTTGTGATAAACAGCTAGCCTCTGTGAAGCACACTAATCCAGTCCATGCCTCGTACACTCACCACAGGCAAGTGCGGAAAGAAGCACTCGCCATTGGAAAGGATGCTAAGGGGGAGAGTGACATCATTTAATTATTTTATTTTATTTTTTGGAACAATGGCCTTTTTCCCATAACTGCCTTGGCTTTTGTTCACTCTGCACTGGCGCCACATGACTGGCTAGGATCTGACGTTACTCTTGATGTTGGGTGCCAAAAGAAAACAGTCTCCGGAGACCGGGTGATTGTGAGGAGTCAGCAAAACGCTGACTGGTTTTGGTTGCTGTTTTCATGTGTGTGTGTGTCGGAGGAGGAATGACGGCATTTGGTTTTGACCTGCTCCATATTTCAGACTCATATTTGGTTAGGAAAACTCCTACCTGCAGAGCAGGGATGCAGCTTGCTGGGGTCTGGGGCTGGAGGTGGTAACGCAGGCAGACGAGGGGGAGCCCAGGCTGGGTGCTCTCGGTAAGGGCTGGAAACACATGGCTGGAGCCAGGCACTGATGTGCTCAGGTTCTGCTGAAGGACTGAAACAACACAGGACCCTATAAACAACAGCTCCCCTCATCAAAGCATGGGTCAGTCCTTTGTGTCAAGGTTAACCTTGGTTTTCCTGCCCATCCCCTACTGTTTCCCTGGAGTTGCCCCATTTCCTCTGCTTCGCCTCATTCCTCCTCCTCACCCTGATGGCTGTTTCTTCCAGTGCAACTTGGAGAAGTTTTCCATCAAGTCTGGGTCTAGCTGGGGTTCACATCTGTGACAGGTCTCCTACCCCGTTCAGGTGTCTGTGCCCAGCACGACCTAAGAGGAGCTAAGCATGCCTAACTCAGGGAGGCTTTTCTAGAAATTTAACCATTCAAAACTGAGAAGCTTGTGCAAACTAGGACTCCTCGCAGGCTAAGGGTTTGGAAAAAAAAAATTAGATGCATGCCAGTGGGGATGCCAGAAGTCTCCCCCTCAGCAAAACACTGCACGATTATCCGCAAAAATACAGTCTTTTTCGCAAATCCCACTGTCATAAGTAATTTCCAAATGAAAGGGCTTGTAATTTATTTCCTTCAAATATGGATAAGAGGTACATTCCCTAGCATCCTCCTTGGCAATGGATAAGCTGCTTTGCCTGAGACAATAAATAAATAAATAAAATACCAAACAACCCCCTCCAAACCACAAAAATCCCCAAATGAAATCAACTCCTAACAAGACTAAACTAGCCTGAGGTAGGCACCCGGGAAAGATTTCAGCTCAAACACTTACTTTTGGCAGTGCTATAAGAAAGGGAAGGCAAGATCTTATGCCAGCAGAGGCCAGGAACATGAGGCAGGCTGCTCTCTGCAGCTGCCCTGGACGCTCAGCGCCCCATTTCATGTCCATTGGCTGTGTTTCACAGGTGGTCTCTGTTAGCTCCTGCTGGCAAGCTTGCACTTAAAAAAAAAATAAAAAATCTTTTTTATTTTCAAAGCAAAGCAGTACAAAATATGTAATGCTGCAAGGACGACATAAGGCAGTTTGGGTAATTACCCTGCAGAGATGTAGTGCCTGTTCTCTAAAACAGCCTCTCCTGGGGGACATTGGTTCAGCATCCAGCAGTAGCTGAAATGACAAATTGACTCTTGGGTTTGTTAGCAGGGGAAGAGCGAAGCTCCACCAACATCCATCTGGAGTATCTGGAGCGTGGTGCCAGTCCCATCCCTCCAAGATGGCACAGCAGAACAAGATAAGGTGCAGAAAAGGGCACCAGAGATGGTTGGAGGTGTGATCCAGGTTCTGTGCCGCAGTGTGGAAAATACAGAGGAGACGCTGGAGAGGTTATACAGTTGTTAAGTGAATCAAGAAGGTGAACGAGGAGTGGTAACTAATGCTTTATCGTGACACAAGAACTGGGAAGCATAAGATGGCGTTTTCAACAGACGTATAAAGTATCCTTCATTTGGTTTCTACTCTTCTCTTTTTACAAGAAATGTGAGGTCTGGTGCAATGTGCAGCATGCTTTAAGTAACATTGTAAAGCTGCCTCAAAACCACTTCTTAGGCAAATGATAATTCTTAGAAAATTGTGCCAGCTAAGAATTAATGGTGATAAAACCTACATTTTTCTTTCTTGGGAGTCCCATGGGAAAAGTCTGGTTTTGCTGTTCCAAATTATCTTCAGAAAATGTGCTACCAAATGTAGGTGTTCTGGAAATAGATGAAATGAAGGAGTAGGTGACAGGCATAAATGTAAAACAAGAACAGTGAACTCTGCGTCACTGAGCTTGTCGTGTGTGACTTGAATGCTCCTGAGAAGTTAAGCACTAGCCTGTTAGCTTTTAAGGCAGCTGCCAGGTTGCAGGAGCAAGCCACCCCATTCAAATCAGCTTCAAGGTGAATGACTGAAGGAAGTTCCTGGAAAAAAAGAAAAAAAAATCTCCAAAGGTATCTTTCCCTTTAATACACTGCCAAATGTTTTCTTACAACAGGAAGAGTTGGTTCACATGGACTGGTGAGCCAGGATTGGGGCCTCAGACATAGAAATAGCAACGTTAAAATGTATGAAATTGCACTGCTAACAAGCCTAAGTCAATTGGCAAGTCATTATCTCCTGTCAGAGAAGCTGGAAAAGCAGTGTGAAGCAGAAGAGCCTCCACTGCCTGCAGGACAATCTCGTCTGCTAATGAACCTGTGTGTAGAAAGAACATCAAATTCAGGCCAAGAGTCCTTCCCTCTCTCTTTTTCTTCATTTTTTTTTTCCTTTTTCTTTTTTTTTTTTTTCCTTTTTCTTTTCAGGAATTTGTCTGAAGCTGCTTCATGCACTTCTCCCTGACTGCTTCAGATTTCACCCAGGTTTCACTCTGAGCTTCTGAAGACAGGCCCCCCTCCATGAGAAGACTTCCTCTTGCATTTAAGATCATATCACCTCAGACTTCACCTTCTCTTCCCCCATCTGCATTTGCACATCATTTTGTCACTGCCTGAATCCAAGACTTTCTTTCCTTCAGGTCACAGGCCACTTTCCAAACGCTTTCTGTTTATTCCACCAAGTCCTAGTAATTCCTGACCATTTTTCCCATGTCCCTACCCGCTGGGGCAGTGTGGTATAAAACACTCCCAGTTCTGTTTTTAAGGGGAAGGGAAAGCTCTGCTGTGGTCAACATGTTGCCTTATTTTAGCATATTTGTATTAGCCTATATTAGGTCTACCAAGGGGTGATTAACCGTCAGTGCAACTTCCATTACTGTCAGAATTGCTGCTAAGAAGATGGGCAGCCTGCATTTCCCAGCAGAGAACCAGAAAGATATCCAGGGGCTCCCAGTGAGGATGAGGGGGCTCCTGGCAGACAGAAGAGCCAGCCCTGGATGTATACCGGGTTTTATATACAAGAGGATTAAAAATTTCACTGACCTTTGTCAGGTGTCTGACTGCTGATTCCACCCTTGACAGAACAGAGAAAGCTCACGCGGAGCAGTTGTTCATTCATTTCCAGTGATAAAGAGGGAAGGACTCTTCAATTCTCAGAGCTGACGGAAAAAAGAAGAAGCTGACAAGTGAGGGAAGAAAATATGAGGATGAAATAGTCAGAAACTTATTTTTCCATCCAAATAAAATACGGAGGCATAGTGTATTTTTCCTGTAAGAAACCTGATGCAACAACACTCAAAGTGAGTGGAGGCCCATGGTGGGCAAGCTTTAATCAGACTATCTGAAAGAGCTTGGGGGGTGAAGTTCATGCAGTTCATGCGGTTTGTGGACAACACCAAGTTTGTGGTGCCTGGCTGTGAACACCCAGCACTAGGACCAAGGAGGATGAGGCTGGGACTCGTGGCAGGAGACACAAACCGAGCTTCAACAGGCTGCAGGAAGGCGAGACACAGGCAGACGCTAATTTGCCAATAGAGGCACCCAGCCACTGACGACGCCAGCGACCATTCCCAGGGGACGGTTCTTGGATTATTCTGTTGTTAAACAATTTTCTTCCGATTGCTGAACAATGGCAAAGCATGGCTGAAGTGTTCACATAGCTCCTGGCACGCGTTTTGTTGAGGCCACAGAGCGTCTGCCAAAGAGGTCCTGGGCCAGGGACCTTGCCCCGGGTAAGGGCACGCTCTGTGGTGGGTGGGAGAGGTTCAATACGGGGATGTGGGGTGCTGAGTGCCAGGATTTATTTATTTTTCTCTTTTGTTATTGAATTAAAACATTCACGTAGACAATTCCTTTGGGTCGTGAACATTTGTTTCTGGTAGATGAACGTGGATGTCGCCGTATTTGTCCTGCTGGTGCTTGAGAAACTGAAAGCGGAAAGGGGCAGAGAACAAAGGGAAGCAGCTGAGCTCCTTTTTTGCCATCCAAAGCGAGTAAAACAAAAGCAAATAAATAACACAGATAATGCAACCGATGACTATAAGACTGAAAGGATCACTCCAGAAGTCTGAATGGAACTAGCTACCCTCTCGGTCTATCTGCTGTTCTTGTTTAGCTGTCGTTGAAACAACAGCGTGCCAAGAAATGTAAACTGCAAACACAGCATTTTAATAAACATCAAGTGAAATAAAACAAGCCAGAACAGATCTGTTGGCTCTCGCAGATTTTTGTTTGCAAGATGGGGAAGCTGGAGGTGGGGGCACGCAGGGAGGGTATTATTTCTTGCACATGTTTGCCTGCTGCTGATTAACCGGGGCGATGCTAAAAACTCTCTGTGACTTGTTACAGGCTATAATCTTCAAATTTAGGGCCTTGTACTGCTCTCAGTCTACTCACACAAACCCTGTTAAGGAGTGTAGAGAGCCCCGAGCAGAGTTTGTGATAGGCTTTAATGGAATCTTAGAAGCAAAACCTCCTTAATTGTGCCCAAACCATCTTTTCTCACATTTTGCAGGACAACCTTGGGTACTAATGTATTCTCCAGTCGGGTAATCTGTTGTTCTTTAGCAGTGTTCACAGAAATACAGGCTTAAAAAAGATCTAATTGATCGAGTTGGCTGGTCAGATGTAACAACGACGAGGCTGTAGAAATGCCAAGAGCCTCCCCAGTGTGAAGCAAGTGGTCCGACACCCTTCCCTCCCTCAAATGACAGCTGCAAACCCGTCACCGTCCCTGACATTTGCTCCATGCCTCGCCAGCCCCCTGCTAGCAGCAGCGATGCTGGGGTACCAGGACCCACTCCCTGCCCCACACCACCCCAGCCCCATCCGCTGCCTCCCTCCTGAGAACTCTCCCGCCTGACATCGGAGAGAATTAATGCTAAAGAGAAAACGATGAAAGCACATTACCCGTAAATTGCCTGACTAATCATGTTCTCTCTCCCCTGGGACCTATTACGCTTCCGAGCCTGCAACTTAGTCATCCTTGCAGGCGAGCTCTCCCCGTTTCCCCGCTTTGCTTGTCAGGTTCTTCCAGGATATTTGCTTATTCCTCTGCTTTCCTCCAAGCTAGCAGTTCAGTCCCGCCAGGCACTCGGCTCTCCGTGCTCTCTCCGGGAAAGTAATTAAGCACATGCTTGATTTTAAGCATGCGAAACTGATGGTAATTAGGGAAAAGGTAGGCTCTACGGCACTCTGTTCTTTTTTTTTTTTGGCTGGCAGTTCCTTAGCTAGGTGTGATGAACAGTCCTGAGAGACGCCGGTCTCTATCCGTCGGCTTTTGAGGAAATCCTGAGAGCACGTGCCCCGTACGAGCAGTCCGGCCGTACCAGCCAAGGCATAGCGTGTGCATCCCTTGCGCAGGGTATTTGGCTCACACGGAAGATAAGTCAAGCGCTATTTTTAGCAGCCTCTATTGATTCCTGTATAATTTCCCTTGCTCTTCCTGTGGAAGTTCCTTCCTTTCCAGTAACACCAGCATTTGAAGGAGCACATCAATCCTTATTATGTGTCAAACCTTACTTCTTTTTTTTTTTTCTTCCCAAGCCTCAGCACGATGCGGAAGCTCTTAAACACAAAGTCTTCCTGTAATTTAAACACCCGGCCGTACGTGTAATTCAAATGAGACGTGGTCAGCACTGGTGAAGTTACCCCCGGGCTCAGCAGAGAGCGCGGCTTTCTGGATTGTCCGTGGGAGGGTCGATACAGCGCTGCAAAGCCCTTCGCTGTGTCAGAGAAAGGAGGAACGGCTCAGCGGTGGCCAGGTGTTAAAGGAGTCTGGCTCTGCACTCGTGTGCGCTGGCTCTAACACCCCTTTGGTGGCTCTGATTTATTCCGCCCTCCCAAAAAGTGAAGAGCAGATTTTCACAATGCTGTTACACTTGCTCTCAGAAAAGCTGGCTCTCCGGCCATGGGAAATTTCTTGGGGAGCTGCTGCTTTTAAAACGTGTCCACCACCAAGAAGAATCGATGCTCAAATCCAGCCAGGTCGGACGAAGCATGTGCTCCCAGTCCCACCGGCCGGCTGTGCCACATCGGAGCTTTTCGCACTACGACCTGGCCATGTGGCCAGACTGGGCGATGAGACGCTGGAGAGCAGCCTAGAAGAGAGGGATCTGGGGGTCGTGGTAGACAGCAAGTTGAATATGAGCCAGCAGTGTGCCCTGGCAGCCAGGAGGGCCAACCGTGTCCTGGGGTGCATCAAGCACGGCATCGCTAGTAGGTCGAGGGAGGTGATTGTCCCGCTCTACTCTGCGCTGGTGCGGCCTCACCTCGAGTACTGTGTGCAGTTCTGGGCACCACAGTATAAAAAGGACGTGAAACTGTTGGAGAGTGTCCAGAGGAGGGCTACGAAGATGGTGAAAGGCCTGGAGGGGAAGACGTACGAGGAACGGCTGAGGGCACTGGGCCTGTTCAGCCTGGAGAAGAGGAGGCTGAGGGGAGACCTCATCGCAGTCTACAACTTCCTCGTAAGAGGGTGTCGAGAGGCAGGAGACCTTTTCTCCATTAACACCAGCGACAGGACCCGCGGGAACGGGGTTAAGCTGAGGCAGGGGAAGTTTAGGCTTGACATCAGGAGGGGGTTCTTCACTGAGAGAGTGGTTGCACACTGGAACAGACTCCCCAGGGAAGTGGTCACTGCACCGAGCCTGACTGAGTTTAAGAAGCGATTGGACTGTGCACTTAGTCACATGGTCTGAACTTCTGGGTAGACCTGTGCGGTGTCAAGAGTTGGACTTGATGATCCTTAAGGGTCCCTTCCAACTCAGGATATTCTATGATTCTATGATTCTATGTGTGCTTATCCGTAGAGCGCAGGGTGAAGCAAGTACTCCACAATTTGCTCATCACCTGTTTTTAACCCATGTCTGCTATTGGTATACCAGCTTTTGCCTCGGGATGCAGTAAATGCTGTTGGTTTTGTCTGGGACTGCAGCAGACAGAAAGGACCTTGATCGTTTCCATGCCTTAAGCACACAGAGCAGGAGTCTCTATTGCTTCCACCGAAGGTCTTACGGCCAGATTTTCAAGAAGCATTCGGGCCTGTAAAAATGCCAGGAAACACCCAATGGGACTTAAAAAAGAATGAGCTGCTTTCTTTGCTTTTAAGTATAAAATATTCAGCTTTAATCTGTTAACGCAAGCGGCGCTCCAAGATTCCAGTGCAGAAATTGTTTTCCGTCCAGTCCAGGTGAGCCCTGCGGGGACGTGTCAAATGAGAAGGCTCTGGAGTGTTTGAAGGAGGCTTCAAATACTTGCCTAAGTGCATGCGGGGACAAACTGATACGCTCAGCATCACACAACAGTTTTCTGTCCTCGTTCCTAGGCGTCCAGTTTGGGTCTCGAGTGCCCAAACCAGACGCTTAATGAGCTTAATGAGCCCTGGCCTCCACGGTGTGCATCAGGACTGTCAGAAGGAAATGGCCAGTCGCACGGGCCTGACACGGTGCTTACCAAAAGACCGCTTTGGCTCCCTTGAAACAGCCACCTCTCAGAAAGCCTGCCTCCTGCACGAAGGCACGTAGCCCGTGCAGCCCTCCGAAGGTCGGGGAAAGCAAACCTGGAAGGCAGGGAAATTGCACAGGCGGTTCCGTGAAGGCGCTCTTATCTCCTGGGCAGGAGGCGGGTGCCAGGACGCCAGGGCAGTGAGCTAAAGCAGGCTCGGGGAGGACGCGAATTCCCGGAGCCTCGCGGCGCAGACGTGCCAGAGGAATTCCTGCCTCCCTGCACCGGCGGCCCGAGGGAGGAGAGCACCAGGCACGCTTTGCACACAGGTTCCCACCAGCCAATTTTTTAGTTTTTTTTATTATTATTATTATTTCCAAGACTGGGAGCATAGGGAAAGAGAAGCTCTATGCTTTACCAGGGCATCAGGGTTCCCCTGCTTTGCTATGGGCCACCCTTTTAAATCCAACAGCGACCTTCCCGTCCCGAGATGAAATCTGATCTGGCAGACATTTCAGTGCCAGAGCCTCTTTTCTGTTGACTCCAGAGGATTTAAGGAGATTTTTTTTGACCAACATTGCTGTTAATTTCAAATGGGCACTTGGCCTAGTATTTTTTTTATTTTTTTTTCTGGGATTGACGTTACCCAATTTTGCCTACTCCAGTACTTTCTGTGCATGCTCTCACTGAAGCTGTGTCCACAAAACACTTGAATGCGCTTTGTTACGTGTTGGCAAAGGCTGGTGTTTAGCTCTGCAGAGGTATGCAAGCACGTAGCTAACTCTCAGCCCACCTCTCCCTGGCTTTGTTGGGACATCCAGCCTCTGCTGAGCGGAGCTTTACTGCACGCCCAAGGCACGAGCCTTCATCCTTTGCCCGGTGATGGACTTGCACCAGTGTGTCGCAGCGGCTTGGAGCCGTCCATCACCAAGCACACTGCACGCTTCTGAACCCGGCTGCGCGGGGAAGCTCCAGCTCAGGCACCACGGCATGGGAAGCAAGGGTGGGCAGAAACCTGGGGAAGTGGCAAGTTTCCTGCTCAGAAGGAGGAGGTGCACGTGTTGCAGGTGATGTCTGTCCTTGTGCGTAAGGATAAGAGACAATTCTGGAGTTTCTGACAGCTGGTGAAACTTAATGAGCAGATGGAGAACCCAGCAAAGAGGAGCTGAGTATCACCCGGATCCCCTGAGCCCTCAGCAGAAGATATCCAAGGGCTTCCAAAGCAGCAAAACTTCTCCATAAAGATCAGATGAAGACAAAGCTCTTCTGAAAGCACAGGTTGTGCGTAATCCCTCCACACACACCAGCATTTCCACTGTTTTACTCATCTAGAAATAACAACAGGAGTCAGAGCTTGCCCGGAGTTAGGTGGCACGCACTGTCTGACCAAAGTCCACGTTTCTGAATTGTAAAACGAGGCAGGCTGCATGTCAAAATCGATGAAATTAAATCCTCATTTGTGGTAGTGCCCCAAACCCCCCAGTTTTGTGTCTCCCTTTCCATGTCCCGGATCCAGCTGATTTGGGACTGCAGCAGGGGAGAGCCGCGAGCAGCACTGCCCTGCCCAGCCATCACCCTGGGCACTCTCCGTGTCTCAGCTGCTGTTACTCCTTCCATCGCCCTCACCAATGCATTAATTGCTCTGCACGCCCAAGGACTGCTCTTTTAATGAACTGCAGTTCCATCAGCTGTGTGGTATTTCTCGGCCAGCTGGAAATGCTGGATTTCTCTCGCGTTTGCCACAGTGGGATGGGAGAAGGGAGCGAGCCACAAATCAAGCAGCGAAGCACACGAGAGCTGAACGCGCCGCGATGCACACGCAGCCGTCTCCTGCCAAGTGGATGAAACACGAGCGCTCTGCTCCCAATTTGACGTCCCTGGTTGTTAGAGTCAGGATAAAATACGAACTCGAAGCATTTGCACAACAGCCATCAGGCCGTAATGAGATTTCTATCCTGTGGTCTCTTGGATATTTTAGACTGCCAGGCCCAACAGTTTGCAGCATATGGTTTAGGTTTATGCTTTACATGTAT
The DNA here is from genome assembly GCA_011075105.1 of Heteronetta atricapilla. Classification (NCBI taxonomy): domain Eukaryota; kingdom Metazoa; phylum Chordata; class Aves; order Anseriformes; family Anatidae; genus Heteronetta; species Heteronetta atricapilla. Next base: position 96,096,277 of record CM021732.1, read on the forward strand.
CAGGCTTAGGGCATACATCTGGAAGGACACATGTAGAGTGGATACAGGTGGGCCGCTGGGGAAAAATCGTCAGTGTCTCAAACATTAGCTTTTTCTTTTATTTACGTATTTGTTTGTTTGTTTTTGCTGTCCTGTACCCCACCTAAAGGCACACATGTAGGGTCACACCTAATTTCTGTCCCTGGAAAGGCTGCAGTAACTGTTAAACTACATCTCTGCCCTCCTCAGTGTTCTTAAAACAACAGACAGGAAAAGTACTAGAATTAAGAATACGAAAACCTAAATGCTGGGATGTTTACTTCAAACACATGTGCCAGAAATATTTTTATCTGTGAATGAAATCCAAGAATCACCATGCACGTGGAATAACAGAACAAAACAAAACTAAACAAAATAAATAAATAAAAAAAAGAAGTACTCTAGCCATGACCTCTAGCAACTGCAGATTTAGAAAGTAGAGTTTTGCAGTGAACTACCCAATCTGGCAAATTTGGGATAAAGAAGGGGAAGTTGGAGCTGGCAGACGGGGAAATCTTTTAGCCAGTTACCTTCTGGCTACTGCAGGAGCACAGTCTGGTGCTGAACTGGAGCATAAACCATGTAACACTGAAACAACATGATGTTTGTCCCTCGCAGCTCCACCACTGGGTGTTTCAATGTTGTTTCAAGCCAAATGCATGGCTCTGGAGTCCCAGGCCTGAGCAAACAGTTGTTAGTGACTGCTGTGAATAGACCCTGAGATCTGTCTTGGACCCTCTTTCCTCCTTTTGTAGGTTACCACTGGGGAAAGCCAAAAAGGGGGAATGCATGCAGCTCAGAATCTCCCTGTGGTTATTCCTGGAGCTCCTTGAGCTGCAGCTTGCTCTGACACATGATGTTAACAGTCTTTGCAGGGATGAAGAAAATACCACGAGGAGGAAGCTGGTGGGTCAGCACTGGCACTGATTTTAGTGCAGCTAGTAACTAGCATTTTAGTCCTGTCAGTTTTTAATTTGCAAGCAGTAGACACACACAGTCCTTGCAGTGGCTCTGCAAAAGGCTGCATAGTCCAGCACTGAGGATCTTCAAGAGTCCTAAAGGTAGGCAGAGAGGGAGACTAATCCCTCTATAATTATATGTATATATATATAATTATATACATAATTCTATATATATATAATTAAAATAAATACATTCTTTATTTACAAAAGGGCTTTGTAAAAGTATGTATTTGATGCTGTTGAGAAGTGGGAGCCATGACAGGGATGCAAAGAAAGTAATATGAGCCCAGAGCAGAGCTGCTAGGAGTTTAGAGAAAGATGAACATTTGGATATGCATATGAGCTGAGTAAAAGGCTGTGCAGAAAGTCGGTGTGAGCTAGACACTGCCAGCATCTGAGGACACGAAGGGCCGGAGCAGCACACCAAAAGGTGGTGGATAAGCTGTAAGCGTATGGGATGAGCTAAATGGCACTGGTGTCTGTGGTAAGCAAGTGAGCAGGTTCCAGGGGTGACTTCGGGAGAATCAGTATCACATCTCGCTGAGGAACATGTTTATTTAGAAATAACTAAATGAGAGCGCAGAGTGGCTGCCCCTTGCAGATTAGCTCACTGTTTATAGAAACCTCTCACATACCCGAAAGCCTTCACCTTTCTGTCTCATTTCTCTCTTCAATCTCTGTAATTGATTGAGTCAATATTCCTCCAAGTCACTGACCCACAGACAGCATCACTACAAAGGATAATGTAGAACTGTGTGGAGGACATGGGGGCTTTGCACCACCTCTGCTCTGAGAGAGCATCCAGTGAACCACACCAGCAGATCAGAGAAAGTGAGCCTTAACCAAGAAACCAGCTGCAGATTTAATTCAGAGGATGCTCATGCCTGTGACATGGTCAGGTTGAGTGTCTCTGGCCCGTGGCCCCTTCCTTTGCTTATTCTCGGTGTCTTGTACCTGTAGTAAAGTGCCTGCTACCTGTTATCTCATGACTTATTTGCATTTGCTACTGTGTGGCAGTGCAATATTTTTTAGGGTATGTATTTTCAGAATTTTGGCTCCACATGAGGATCTGGGGACTTTGTGTGTTTTTGTTCTGGGAATCACTTTTCTAGCCTTGGTGAACAAACTGCACAGACTTAAGGCAAGCTATAAAGCAAAGCAACAACCCCTTTCCTGGAAATGCTTTGCTTGACATGCTGTTGATAGACAACCTCTGAGGAGTCAGTAACAGCTGTCGTCTTTGATTTGAATGCCTAGGATGTTTAAAAACCTAAGTAAGTTGCTTCTATTGAGAGGTGCTGGACAGACAATGTCCCTTCTCTTGTCAGAAAGTGCTAAATATAAAACGCAGGGCCTGCCCTGGAGGCTCCAAATTTGGCCGATGTAGTTGCTGTCTCACAGGGTCCGATCCCGGTGTCTGCTACACAAAATGGGACACAAAAGTACTTTCACAGTCCACGCTGATGGGCACGTACGGCTGAGAGCAGCAGCGCTGGGCCACCGGGCAGTGAGGGCAATGGCTGGCCTGGAGGCGATACCAGCTCACCACAGCCCCTGCCCCTCCAGGCGAGCCTCCCTCTGCCTGCCCGAAGCCCAAGACAAATTTCACATAATTTCAGCTGATGAGCTAGCTGTTCCTCATCAAGGGCCAACCGGAGTTACTCATTTTAACTTCAATTACCTCGGGCTAAAAGCACTCACGTGGCTGACGAACCACGTGGAGCGCTGACCAGTTCATGTGCCTGGAGCCCGGCCTGCTGCTCCACAGCACATGCCTTGGCTCAAGGCCGGAGCCTGCTCTCCCGATCCCTGGGAAGCTCCAGCATGAAACATCATGAATCTGGACATGTCCCCTTCTAAACCTCACTGCCACCCAGATTACTGAGATTTCTCACTGCTCATCCTGCAGGGCACTTTCAGGAAAAGCTTGGCTCACACAGAACACCTGCTAGCTGTACCCAAGGCCTTCCTCTGGCACCCTATTACCAAACACAATGCTGTTCAGCTCAAAGAGGTGCTACCAGCTGAATAAGCCCCATTTATCCCTGAACATGACTTTAAGAAGAGTAACAGAGAGGATAACTGTGGTCCGAGACAAGCTTAGGGTGGCTCAGCAGCCAGGTTGTTGTCGGGAGCTGTGTGAAGCCAGCCACTAATCCATATAGATGACGTACCGATGCTTTATAAAACAAACAAACAAGCAGAAAACACAAAAACTGATCAGGTGAGCTTTGTTTCCCTCTGTCTTTTCCTGCTGTAAAATGCTATGGAACAGGACACAGTATCTGCTTTTTAGCAGGAAGCATTTGTGTAGTTTTACGTTAGAATGGGAGTGTTTTGAGATGAGGCCTGGGAGTTGCCTCCAAATAATTACCATTGCTTCTTTAATGAAATATATAGTTTGACTCCCTCTTTAAATAACAGAACTGCCTTATATAACCAATTATTAAAGCTTGCAAGCCTTCCTCAGGCCCATAGATGGCATATTCTAACTATTTGTGCTCTGCAAAGCCAGCAGTGGGATGGAGAGCAGAACAGCTTAAAAAGCAAATTAAAACAGATTTATTTATTTATTTATTTATTCATGGGCAAAGGAGAACGGGAGGGTTAATTTTCCCCAAGCCCAGAGGCAGAGCAGTGAGGGCTGCAGAGGAGATTCAGGGAATGCCCATGGCAGAATCCCACTGGCTACTGCTGCTCCAGTGATATACACGAAAAGCAACGCCATGGCACAAAGCATTTATGTTTTCTCCAAAACCAAAGCAGACTGGAAAATGAGGCACAAAATGTAATGCAGGTGGGAATTACAAAAAAGCACGCCACAGATGAATCCTGAGGGAAACAAAGTTCTCCTCCATGGTACCTGTACAGCACTGCAGTGGTACATGCCATGCTAGGTCAGCTTTTAAAGGCTTATCAGGTGTCACACTGGTGGGTGACCTTCCCAGGCAAGAAGGCAACAGAATGGAAAGGGAATGGACCAGGGTTCAAGTCTGTTTGCTCTGCTAGCAATCAGAAAGCCTGAATAGCTTAAAGGTGGGTAAGAGGAAGTATTGTCCAGGTCTGACCCTTCTGGGCATTTTGTCTTGATCTTCCTGTGCCAAAATCTAATCCAAGACATTGCATAAAACTAAAGTTCTGTATTCCTCTCTCACCTCTTCAAGATATGTACTGACGTTGTCACCTTACACAGCAAATTTCTTCCAAAGAAATTCCAAAGAGCGCAGCAAAATACCAATGCCTGCAAGATCTGGCTGTTGACCAAGAGCAATTCAGATATTGAGAATTTGTGTGAACCAGCAGGGGTAGCCAGAATCCATATAAAAGGTAAGGGAGTTTTGGATAGATAGTGAAGTCCTTTGGGACTTTGTTAAGGATGAGCATGCTGGTTTGCATGAAGAGAAGGAGGCATTGTGCTTTTAGAGCATTTTACTAGCAGACCAAAATATGGGCCTGCTGTGACCATCAGTGTTGAGTTCTGTTACTGAAAGGCTCATGTGAAAACACAGAGAAAACACAAGCCAGCACACCGCAGCTTTCAGCAGGGATGACCTGTTAGGGAGGATGCTCAGAGCTTTTCTAATTAACTGTGTGCCAATCACAGAAGCCAAATCATTCCTAGCTCAGCAAAAATGATGCTCAAAGCTGTTACACATTTTGCTGTGCCAGAGGAAGGAACAATGCTCGCTGGCATCCCTGTTGGGGCAGATATCAATGCCCCCAGATACACATGCGCAGCCCAAACAGCACCTACAGCAGGGTGTGATTCCCTGTGCCCCGGCAGATGGCTGGGTGGCCACAGCCCAGAAGCAGACCAGGTGACAAATGTATCTGACATTTTAAATGTACTCCATGCCACTTGCTGCCGCATAGGCTAGTTGGGCTAGAGTCTGAATAGCCCTTTGTCCCCATCCCTGTAAGAAAAATACAGCAAAAATCAACCCACACACTTCTTCAGAGAAGATGCTGTGTGATGTGTGAGGGGAGGGCTCAGCAGCATGTCATTTTAGTAACCCTGTGGTATGCTGATGAGTCAACTTTTGTTGAGGATTGTTGCACGTTTTTGTGGATTTTGGCACCTTCTGAACTGTAAATAGAAGAAAAAATTACTTCTTTCAGGCCAAAGTTTGCTGTTGCAGGGTTAGAGGTACCTTCATAATCTAAACTGTGATCCATCTGGAGATCTGCAGCAAAGCTCACCAAAAGCTGATAAAATAAACAGTGGATGAAGAGAATTTATATTGGAAATTATCTCAATAACAGTAATAGTAAAGCAGACCACGTGCAAGGGTGCCGAGCATTCATCAGAAATTGTTCCAATGATCCTCAAACAACAAAGACTTATTCTTCTTTGTTTTTGTAACACATGCGATGGTGAATTTTTCAGTGTCCTTGAAACTTGCCAAGAATGGGGGAAAAAAAAAAAAAAAAGAGAGGAAAGCTACAGAAAGAGAGGGGAGTGCATTGAAAATACAGGATGACAGAGGGTAGAGAAATGCCTAATCAGCTTTGATGTGGAGCAGATGTACCCTGCATTCCACAGGCAAACACAACATCGAGGCCTCTCAGAAAACAGTGAGGAGGGAAACTCTCCCGGTTCTGGGCAAAAGCTAACGGGAGACCTTTCAGGAATTAGGATGTGCAGCAAAAATATTTCTAACAGCAACCCCCACACATCCCAAAATGTTCCTATCTAAGGATGTACAGTAAAAACAGGCAGAACTAGAATTACACTCTTGGGTACATGGCAGCCTTTTTCCAAACTACTCCTGGATTCAGGCACTTTGCAAAGTGCCCTCAGCCTGGGGATGTTTGCTCTGCCTCCTACAGATAAAGCTAGCATGTCATATTTAATACATTACATAAAAGTGTCCAATTAACATGATATGCAAATAAGGAAATTATCTAATTTTGATATATTGCACTAGCAGAAAATGCAAGACAAAGGCACAAGCAGTGGCAATTTACATTATTAGTTCAATATTTTTCCTCTAATAACAGATGATCCTTTCAAGCTGTTAAGTCTTAGCAGTACTCAGAAAGGGTTGGCGGAGGGGAAGATTCACAGACTGCTTGGTATCAGCCCACACTGGAAAGCCCGTGAAGCCTTTTACATTATTCCAGTCTGTAGAGCACAGATCTGGCCTTGCAAGAAACTAATGGCAGAAGCAGCGTTGACTCCAACAGAACTGGCATTTAACCTTTTGGACCACTTGGCTTTATTAGAAACATGTCAAAGGCACAATTTGCTGATGAGGAGATGAGAGGCTTTTCCTTGTGGTTGTGTCTCTAGAAGCGTGCTGAAATGCATATACTTGTGTTATAAAGTGCACTTACTGGGCAATTGAGTATATGTGCATATACAAATATGCCTAAAGATAACATACTCTGAGAAAGTGTACAATACAATTTGAGAAATGCACTTTGGGGTACATTTTTTCCATCAGTTGGAATATTATTAATTTTTAAAAGAGGAAAAATGGCCCACTGCATTAGATGAATAGAACAACTCAAATCCCAAAACTCTGCATCAGATAGTTTTTTGTTGTTGTTGTTGTTGTTTTTCCAAACAGTAGTGACCTTTTCAGAGAATGAGCTTTGTATCATGCATTATTCCTTTTATGCCACTTATCTGGTTGAAAGCTAGTAGTATTCATCATCTTTCCACTGAAAATACTCTTCCCTTACTTTGGTCTAGTCTGTTCAATATGAAGAAATAAAATTACTGAGATTAATGCTGAAGCATGTTATGTTTTGTTGTTGTTTCTTTTTTCTCCCTGCATTATTCAATCATTTTATTAGAATAAATAAATAAATAAATAACAGTTAAAATAAAAATCAAAACATAAGAGAATGATAAGAATAAGAACAGCTACCGAAGACACATAAAGGCAACCAAAATGCTCTCTAGAGCATTCAGGGCTCCAGCATGATGTGCTGTTGCCTTTCCAGCCCTGGTATTTCAAGGAGTTCCACAGGACCTGAGGTCTTGCAAGCAGGATTTTTTGTCCATTTAAGGCTCACACTAGAGAAAGCTGAAGAATCAAGCAATCAAGGACTGGGAGCCATGTGAGAAGGGCTACAAGAGCACAGTTAAGGTTTAAGCTGAAATAGAGCCTGCCTTATGGCAGCAAGCAAAGCCCCCTGTTTTATTTCATCTGTGCTGGGGTATACGCAGCAAGAAGTCCTTCAAAGTCCCCAGTGCCTGAATGAAAGACAGGTATTAAAAGCCCTGAAAGCAAGGTAATTGCCTCCAGATGTTTTAAAATTGCTTTCAGAAATGAATAATCAAATCCTTCATAAGCAAGACACAACAGCAGAGGCACAAACAGTCACGAATATTTATGGAGAACTCTGTGGAGGGCACATCTTCTTTCAACAGGGGCATAAAAGCCTGAACAGCCAACAGCATCCAAGATCTGTGCTTTGGATGGTGGCTTGCTGTAGGCTTTCAGATTGGCAGCCAGTTAAGTAAAAAGGATTGACATGCTAATTACAAATGAACACAGCCATGACAAGTGGTGTAGGCCACAAGTTTTTCAGACCTTAATTAAACGTGATAAGAGATGCAAAGTCTTGGTTTACTGAACCAACAGCATGGGGCCACCGCCTGCCACTCATCGTTGTATGTGGTCTTACAATAAACAGAAAGGTGAACTTGGAGCCTTATTTCCTTTTTGACTGAATTAGCACAGGGAATATTGTGTGTCATTTAACTTTATTTCAAAATTTGGAATTTGTTAGTTCAGCCTGATTGTTTTATTTTTTATTTTTGTAAGACTGAAAGAGACTGCATCTGTCTTGCACTTTATACTGTTAAAGACGGGTCACGGCACAGACCTGGGTCTGATGCCTGCACCAACTTGTGCACCTCCCACTCTTTGGGAAGCTGAGCTCATACCCCAGCCTCAGGTCTACGGAGGTACCAGGGTGCTCCACTATGAATAAGCGTGCGACCCAAACCTTCATCCCCGTCTTATTAGTTGCCAAAAACCTCACGGTGAGGCTGTGGTGATTATAGGCTGCCTGACTCGATAACACTTTTGGTATCCCCATTCATTTTTAACTGTTTTTAAATAGCTGGAAGGGGTCACGTTCCAGACCTAATAGCTGTGAGAAAACCTGGATCCTGGCTTACTGCAAATGTTGCCCCTAGTGACAGTCTGTGTAAAGAGCTGAACTGGCCAAGAGGGTGTATTAAAAATAAAATAAAATAAAATAAAATAAAATAAAATAAAATAAAATAAAATAAAATAAAATAAAGGCCCTGGAATGCTTTCAAGTTCCTATACATGATTTTGAGGAACTTACTTGAGCCTCAACTGAGTGGAGAGTATTCTTAACATATACTGTCCAAGCAGCTTAACAGCACTGTTTTTCAAGCAAGAAGCACCAACTATGAACAAGCAGTTTGAAACATCAGCCATTTCCACAGGAGCAAGTACTCCATTGATGCATTGGTTTCCACACTATGTCATGGTGTGGCAGGGGAAAGGAGAGAAAAGACATGGCCACAGGAAAAAAAAAAAAAATATATATATATATATATAATACAGATTTTCAGTGACATTAGCATAAGTAGTTTTTTTTTTTTTTTTCTTTTGTTTTTGTTTTTTAAATCACAGAATGGTTTGGGTTGGAAGAGACCCTAAAGCCCACCCAGTTCCACCCCCCTGCCATGGGCAGGGACACCTCCCACCAGACCAGGTTGGCCAAAGCTGCATCCAGCCTGGCCTTGAGCACCTCCAGGGATGGGGCATCCACAGCTTCTCTGGGCAGCCTGTGCCAGGGCCTCATCACCCTCTGAGTGAAGAATTTCTTCCTTGTATCCAAGCTCTCTTTTAGTTTAAAGCCATTTCTCTTTGATCTATCCCTACACTCCCTGACACTGAGTCCCTCCCCAGCTTTCCTGTAGCCCCCCTTTATGTACTGGAAGGCCGCTGAAGGATCTCCACGGAGCCTTCTCTAGGATGAATTCTCAGCCTTGAAGTGAACATCTGTATCTACGTGTTCTTCAGCATAGAAAGAAAACAGAAGAGAGCACATCCAAATTTGGTTCCCATGCTGGAAGCCATGCTGGTGCTTCCCTGCCAAAGCGGGGCTACAAGGTGACCTGATTTCCTCGGGGGTAGATATTTGTAATTAAGACATTCTCAACAGGCAGCTGAGTAGAGGATTAAAGAGATTAAACTGAGCTGAAGTGCAGGTGTAACTATTTCTGAGGACAGGCCCTGCACTCACCCTGGAGCTGGTTGTGCAGCAAAGGCAGCCAGGAGCTCCCCAGGCACACGGTGCCTGTGCGCTGCACACCAGCCAGCACTGCTCACCCGGCCCTTGCTGCAGTGCCCTGGGACTTTATTCCATCCAAGCCCATTTTCCTCATCTCCTCTTTGAAGCTGGCATGAAGTTTGCTGCTTTACCCCACGTAGGAGAACAGCTGCCATAAAACAGGAGCATGAAGTCCCCAAAGATGGACAGCAGCCTCCCTCGAGGAAATAAAGCTGATTCCGGGTTTATCCCCCAACCTCACCCTCCAGCGGCCTGTTGATACCAAAGCCAAGTCAAGTCTTTCATAATCTCGTATTAATACAGCCTGTCACCATCTCATGGGTTCTCCAGCTCAGTTTGTTATATCAAACAAACCATGCCAGAAAAAAACGTTTTGGTGGCCTCTGCTTCCTCATTCTGCTGCAGGCAGCGAGCCCAGAAACCTCCAAGCCACAGCCAAGGGCTCTGACCTTCTCCCACCAGCAGCTGGGACTGAAGCTTCTGCCTGTCCCCACGCTGCTGCAGGCTCCACAGGCAAAGCCCTCAGAAGCACATAGCGTGCACCAGGAGGAAGAGGCGGATGAAAGAACCCCGTCACTGAGCTCTGCTGAGTTACTCCATCTTTCTGACCCCAAACCTCCCTCTCACAAAGAAAACTTGTGCGTGCTTTTTTTTGAACAGCACTAACTACATCCTAAAAGAAACTTTTTAAAGCAGAGGCCAAGGATGCACACTTGAACTTTCCCTGATTCGTTCAGAATTTATTTCATGGATCTTCTGTGCTTGTACAATCTCCTGCCTTCACTGGAGAGCCAGGAACAACAGCAAAAGCAAGGGCAGAACTCGGTATTGCGACAGTGCACAATAAATACTTTGTTTTCCCTGCATAAACAGCTCTCCTGGTGTCAACAGGACGGGGAACAGGAGCATGGTTAAATACCAACTGAAACATGTGCAAGACTCACACCTTAAGCAATAAATGTCTTGTTTCACCCAGAAGGCATTATTTGTGTTAGTCTTTCAGGGGAGGCAGGCAGAATTGAGCAATCATTCAACGCAAGATGAAGTTTTTGTGCAGTGAGACACGAGCCATTATCAGCACTGAATTAGCTGAAAAAGTGATAAAGATCAGTGATTTTCTAAGCTTGGGATTGAGATCGACTGCATTTCCACTCATCTTGTACAGCAAGCCTGTTGACAGGTTAGTTAGAGTACAGATGTCTGTGCAAACAATAGAATATTGATAAAAATGAAGACATTTTCCTTCCAAGAAGTGGAATTTATTCTTTCCCTTTTGGATCATTTTCCTGTGTGTCAGGTGCAAAAGTCCAAATGCATGGGTCCTGTTAGTTATTTTGATGTAATTTGTGCTTCCATCTCCCCTGCTCCACTGCCTACTTCGTCCCCAGTCTCTGCAGAGGGTATTGCTTATGAGGGCAGAAAGAATCACCACCAGCAGTGTTAAATCAAAATGCTTTCCCAATATAAACAACCTAAAAGACAGGGCAGAAGGACAATGGGAAGAAGATATACATCCAAGGAAAGGGAAACAGTCTGCAACAGAGTTCCTTTTCTCAGCCCTGCAGTGAACACATGCAATGCTAAGGAGATAACATCAGAAAGTAAGGAGTAGCTCTTCAATGACAAATGAATGCAAGGACAGAGATGTAGACACAGCTTCCAGCTGTGTTCTTCAGTGCGTTCACCAAAGCTTGAGAGAATTCTGCTAGAGATGAAAAAGTACGCTCACAAGTCAGCTGAGCATGGTCACTTCCGCTATCATCTAGTAGATTTGTTGCTCTCCAGGTGACAGCAAGTCAAGAACAGAAAAGAATAATCACAGAGGACATTCTCCCAAGCCATCTAATCAACACCTCAAGTAAAGACGGCCACTAACACTAAGCTTTGCACATGATATAGCTCAGAGCACTGGGTGGCCTCCTGCTACTTTGAAGTCATCAGCCTTTAATCATCAGCAGCTGCATCTAGACCTATTCTGACAGCAGATCTCCTACCTCCTTAGGAGCTCTGTGTTGTCTACTCAACCCATTTTGAACTTCACCACCTCTAGGAGTGTAGAAGCCCTGCTTTTGTAGAATAAGCTCTTACCTGTAGTCGTTCCTTCATTTATGGGTAATTTTCCTTTCCCTCAAGTCCCTTATCCCCCTGAATGGCTCCTGTTATCCCTTTACGACAGTTTGGGTTTATTCTCTTCTCCGGGTGCCCCTGTGGCACCGTGCATTGTTCTGCTGTTTCCTGGGAGCAACTAGATTTTATTATTTAGATCAGGTGTTCTCTGTTGCACGAAATGCCTTGTTTTACTGTACACAACATGAGAATCAAATGGCACAAATACGACGCTGTCAGCAGTTAGATTGCAGCATCCCAGGCACGATTAAGGGATACCCCTAAGCTAAGGTACTAGTTGGCAAAGACCGAGTTCAGCCAACCTCAATCTTATGTACTATGCAAAACTGCAGTGTCTGCATGTTACTGAAAGCCTAATTATATGTCTCCTATGCATCTGTCACAGCAGGAACCTTCTCTCTTGCCTCTCCAGCACGTGTAAGGTGTAGTCAAGACCAGCCCAGCCAAAACACGGTGGCAGAGGCAGCTTAATCCGGACTGCTGCTTTTCCTGACTGTCCTTAAGCATGGAAGGGAAAAGCGACCTAGCTGTGTGTGGGTAATGAGTAGATTATTGCTACCTTTGGTGCCCGTGCCTGGTTTAAAACCTGGGTTTCTGAAAGGGGTACTGGAAGCTCTGTCAGCCAGCTGCCACTAGTTAGTTACACTTAAGGGTGTTAGTTAAACATTCACATCGGCATTACGTTAACAGCAACATCAGCATCTGCTTGTTTATCAGTATGCCTCATTAAAAGCGAGCAAGTAATTATTTCCAAGAGCGCGTTGTAGTCATTTGCATAGGAGGTGTGCTAATGCTACCGGTGAGCACTCACAGGGACCAGGGAGAGGAGTTGTCTGGAAACCACAGAATCTGGGCCGAGTAACTAGGTTACACAGCCAGCCTGCTCTTACCAGCAAGGATGCATTTGCTTCTGCTTCGGTGCCAGGGCAAACAGCCCAGGGAAAACAAAGGTCTCACACGCACCTGCCTCGTTTGTTGCGATAAGCTTTCCTTCTTTGCTAAGTGAGTTTCACTGTGTGAATGCTGTTCTAGACGGCCGTCCAGCCAGAGAAGCATCTAAATAGCTCTGAAGGCAAGTTGTGGCATTTAAAGGTCATTCTCATCGCTCTGCCTCGAGAGCGCTCAGCTAACCGAGCCAGCATATTAAGTCAGTGGCACCGCAGCTAAGTGATGTTGGCCCCGAATAGCTGGTAGCTGAGGTGGAGAGAGCAGTCAGAAAAACAGCGCTTGGCTCCGTGAGCCTTCTGGGTGAATTCATGGCTAAATAAATGCATAATGAACTAGTGAATTCATAGCTAAGTAAATATACAGCGAATCAGTGCTCTCTGGTACTGAGGCCCTCAATAACAGGTTTTCATCTTATCAGAATGACAACTTCATGCTGCCCACCCTGCTTTGGCGTAGCAGTGTGAGAGCAAATGCTTTCAGCAGCTTATTGCTCCCTTGGAGCTGGGGTGCCAGGGGGAGGCACTGCTTGCAGGAGGCTGGCTGGGAAAGGCAACAGCCAAGGAACGTGAGAGCACCCACATTTCCCCATGCACCCCCATCCCTACTCTTGTGCACCTGAAGTTACTGATGGTGGGGCGTTTTGACAGCACAGGTTGACTCGGAGATATGATGCTGGCTTGTCAGTTAGCACCGCACAGTAGCGAGAGCACCCCAGCTTCTCTAAGGACGTGGAAATGACACATCCACGAATCCCCAAATTAATTAGAAGTAACAGAATGGAAGCAAGCAGTAAGTAATCTTGCAGCACTGCCACGAGCGGGGATTTAAGATAGGGTACCACTGTTATCAAACGTTACACGAGACTAGCTCACACCACCTAAATGTCTGGCTTAGGACCAGGACAAAAGTGAGCACTGCAAACTGGAAAAACTGTATTTGCTGTTAACATCTGATACACATTCCTCATCCAAGGTTTTTTCTTTTATTAATTAAGGGATGGAACATATTTTGTCAATTACACTTTGGCCCTCAGGGCCGCGTACTCACCTGCCATGGAGCATCTCAACCCGGGGCACCCTCCGGGGCCATGCTGAGGCAGATCAGCTTTGCTTGCCCAGCTCTCTCCTTCCCCCCTATGGTCCCTGCAGGAGGTGGAGCATCGCGGCCATTCCTCCAGGCATCCCTCCTGCAGGGGTTTAACCTCCCAGCTGTGTGCCATCAGGGAGGAATGCCCCTGCCATTGCCCTAGGATTAATAGCAGCCAAGGGATATTCAAAGCCAGTGGTCAGTCTGCGGCCTTTGGAAACCTCGTAGCTCTGGTAAAGCGGCAGAGGTTTTATATACTGGCTTTTGTGGGTATGCCTTTATATCCTGTAAAGATCACCACGGGACAAGGTCCAGAAGCAGCCCAGCGTGTTTCCATCAGCCCCATCACCAGTGACAGATAGCAGATCCACCTGCAGGAGCCACAGTGCCTATGTCCTCAGTGCCCAGTCAGGAATGTTGTGACAAGGGACCTTGGTGCCTTTGCTAATGTGGGGGTGTGGTGGTTTGACTGTGCTAGGCAGCTGAACACCAGAACCGCTCTCTCACTCCCCCTCCTCAGATGAGGAGGGGAAGAAGTAAAGGAGAAAAAACAACTCACGGGTTGAGATAAGGATAATTTTAATAAAGAGAAAAATATATTATTAAGGAAATATTATTATTAATTAAACAATTCAACTAAAGGGAAAAAAAGGGAAAAGGGGAAGAGGAAGGGGGAAAGGGAATAACAAAACAAAACAAGTAAAGGCTATGTGGAAATGCAGAGGGAAAAAAAATTACTCCCTACTTCCCACAAATAAGTGATGCTTGACCACGTCCTTGAAGCAGGGCCTCAACACACGTAGCCGGTGTTCGGGAGGAGGACAGACGTTTTCACAACGAGAGCCCACCCCTCCCCTCTTCTTCCTTTTTCCACCTTTTATTGCTGAGTGTGACATCATATGGTATGGAATATCCCTTTGGTTGGTTTGGGTCAGCTGCCCTGGTGATGTTTCTTTCTCACTTTTTTGCCCACCCCCTAGGAGGGTTAGAGAGAGTCCTGGTGCTGTGCCAGCACTGCTCAGCAGCAGACACCACACCGGTGTGATACCACTGCTGTTCTAGCTACAAGTGCAGAGCACAGCACTGTATGGGCTGCTGCAGGGATCATAACATCCCAGCCAGACCCAGTACAGGGTGCCCCAGGAGCTGGGAGGGGTCGCAGCCAGGACAGCTGGCCCATACTGGCCAGAGCCATGTCCCATACTGTATGGGGTCATGCTGAAGACCGGGACTGAGCGGGTTCGCCGGAGTGCGGGAGCCATCATGCGGGGTCTGTGGACATCATTAATGAGTGGGTAGCGGGTGATCGCATTGTGCATCACTGTGCATTCATCCTGGAGGAGAGAAGGCTCAGGGGGATCATAGCAATGTCTAGACATCCCCCAAGGGAGGATGCAAAGAAGACGGAGCCAGGCTCTTGTCAGCGGTGTCCAGCAGCCGTACGGCTCTAGGTGGTCCTGCTTCAGCAGGGGGGTTGGAGCAGATGACCTCCAGAGGCCCCTTCCATCCCCAACCCTTCTGGGAGCTTCCTTCTGGGTAAAACACAGGCTCTTTTTATACCACTGACACAGAAGATGGCACAGGACGACACCACCTCAAGTAGCCAGGGAGGCGCTGCTCATTCCTATCGTCCCCCTGAGACAGCCAAGAGGTGGCGATGTTCCTGGTTTTCTCTGAACAACCCTGGGTTTCTCAGTCATGCTCCCACTGTCTCTGGCCAATTTCCACCTTCCCCGGTGATAAGTTGTTCCTCAGTTTCTTGTTGTGTCCTCATCAGTGGTGGAACGCAAAAAGCAGTGTCACTTTCCAAGACTCCTTTGGGAGAATTAGAAAGCAGGTATTCTTTATTAACAGCGCTGGGTATGGGGGGGATAATTCCACCCAACACGTACACCTAAGCAAGACCAGGAGTACTTATTTCTTGTACGGTGATATCCATATTCATATAGTTCACAAGAAAGGGCAGGATTTATGTTAATGGTTTCTCAGACCTAATTATCATATTGTCCCTCCTGCTATCTCAGGCACGTTAACCTCTGGTGCCTGCACCTTTGGGGCTTTCTGATGAAGGCTCATAGTCTTCTTCATCTTGTACTTATCTCCTTTCAGTTTTGCACATGCTCAGTCATTGTTTAACAGCTTCAGCACTTTTGATCTTTTACAAACTCATCTAACTTATTTCAGTTCTACTTTGGGCACTGTGTTCTTTCTATAGCCGGGATTTTGTGGATAGAGATGAATGTTCTTCTCACGTGAGGCCGATACAACAACTGAGCAATTTAAACCTTGGTGGCTGCTCCCGTCCCCAACACTTTCCCATTCCCATGACGACTTCTCATCCCCCAGATGACTTCTCATCCCCAAGTCTCCCTCAGGGACCCGCCGCCCACAGCAGTTCTCCATCAGGAGCAGTCATCCCCAAACCAATTTGTGGCGCAGGCAGAAACCCCTTCCCCACTTCCCCTCCCCAAACCGCTGACCAATGCAGGAATAAGTGCAGGCAGAGGCTTTGCAGGGTGGAAAAGTTGTAATTTATTCCTGGGGTAACTGTGGCTGCCACCCCCAGCCCGTCCCCAGGTGAGGCCCGGCCGCCTGCTCAGGCAGGGGGCCCAGCCTGCTGGCCTGCTTGGTCCCCGGCTCCTGGCTCCTCGTGCCGGCCCGCTTGGTCCCCGGCCCCCGGCCCCTCCTGCCGGCCTGCTTGGTCTCCGGCCCCTGGCTGCTCCTGCCGGACCCTGTGCAGCCATGATGTGTCCCCGACGTTGGCGTCCTGTGGGGACCCTGGCAGTCGGCGCCCGGCCTGCCCCGCGTGCCAGGAGTAGCTTCTCACAAGTCTGCGCTCTGTGGAGGGGCTGCGCTCCCTGCGCCTGGGCGAGACGCTGCGGGAGCGGTAGCTTGAGGGGCTCCTGTGCCGCTGCTGCTGCTGCTGACGCCGCCCCAGCCGCGCGTTGCGCTGCCTCCTTCTGCGGGGCTGCTGGGCTGAGGCGTCGCGCCGGGCGGGTGGCACCGGGTGCACGATGGCCGCAATAGGCCCGCGGCACAGCGGGCAGGTGTCTCTTTCTGCGGCCCACACATGGATGCACTCCAAGCAGAACATGTGCCTGCAGGGGTCCACACGAGCTGGGCTGGACAGCCGGCCCAGGCAGATGGGGCACGTCTCATCCCCGGGGGCCTCCTCTGGCTGCCTCTGCTGCTGTGGCCGGCTCATGGTGTCTCCGGCCGCCGCAATGTGCAGATGGTCGTCCTCTGGGGGAGGCTGCCCTGGTGCCAGGAACTTAGCAGCAGCCTGGGGTCTTCAGTGCCTTCACTGCCTCGTGCGTTGCCGACAGGACCTCGATTTCTCACGTGTGTCTGGCTGGATCTCGACACCTCACGTGACACCAGCAGGACTACTGCAGACAGAACCAGGAAGAAAATATTGGAGCAGCAATCAGACATTGGCTTTCTAGGTTCAACCAAGTTGTCTAGAGTACTGTAGCTGTCAACTTTCTGTGTATGGATTATGAACATTGCTGTTAGAATGGCAAATATGCTCGTGATAGGTTCTACTTGGCAAGACTACGCTTAGGAAAGATGCGGTACATAGATATATATAGATTTGAGAACATTACCAAAAGACCTCGATGGCTTGCGTGCAACAAGAATGGCTTCACGTGTGCCTTTTGCAACACCTCCGCCTGTCTCTGTCCTTCCAGCTGTGGAACCTCGAGCTCTCGACTACCACCAGCTGGACTGGCCGCAGGCGCCACGCTCAGGGCAATTATAGCCAGCCACCTTTTGTGAGGTCATAGGGCCACATCACAATGGTCTGGGGTGCCCATGATGGCAGCACTGTCTTGATGGGAGTCTCAGGTATTTGAAGCGACACTTTATTCTTGATACCTTAGGGCCCAATCCTTGGCCCACTCCACAGTTCGGTCTCTTCTAAGATGGCTTTTCTTAATTAGCCTGATTCCGCTCTCCATGCTTGGCTCCTGTCAGCAAGGATCAGCCAATTCACGTCAGCATTGTGTCCCAACGGTCAGGTGACTTCTGTCAGTGCTGCCATCAGGGGCACCCCAAGACCCTTGTGATGTGGCCCTATGACCTCACAAAAGGTGGCTGGCTATAAGTGCCCTGAGCGTGGCGCCTGCGGCCAGTCCAGCTGGTGGTAGTCGAGAGCTCGAGGTTCCACAGCTGGAAGGACAGAGACAGGCGGAGGTGTAGCAAAAGGCACACGTGAAGCCATTCTTGTTGCACGCAAGCCATCGAGGTCTTTTGGTAATGTTCTCAAATCTATATATATCTATGTACCGCATCTTTGTTAAGTGTAGTCTTGCCAAGTAGAACCTATCACGAGCATATTTGCCATTCTAACAGCAATGTTCATAATCCATACACAGAAAGTTGACAGCTACAGTACTCTAGACAACTTGGTTGAACCTAGAAAGCCAATGTCTGATTGCTGCTCCAATATTTTCTTCCTGGTTCTGTCTGCAGTAGTCCTGCTGGTGTCACGTGAGGTGTCGAGATCCAGCCAGACACACGTGAGAAATCGAGGTCCTGTCGGCAACGCACGAGGCAGTGAAGGCACTGAAGACCCCAGGCTGCTGCTAAGTTCCTGGCACCAGGGCAGCCTCCCCCAGAGGACGACCATCTGCACATTGCGGCGGCCGGAGACACCATGAGCCGGCCACAGCAGCAGAGGCAGCCAGAGGAGGCCCCCGGGGATGAGACGTGCCCCATCTGCCTGGGCCGGCTGTCCAGCCCAGCTCGTGTGGACCCCTGCAGGCACATGTTCTGCTTGGAGTGCATCCATGTGTGGGCCGCAGAAAGAGACACCTGCCCGCTGTGCCGCGGGCCTATTGCGGCCATCGTGCACCCGGTGCCACCCGCCCGGCACGACGCCTCAGCCCAGCAGCCCCGCAGAAGGAGGCAGCGCAACGCGCGGCTGGGGCGGCGTCAGCAGCAGCAGCAGCGGCACAGGAGCCCCTCAAGCTACCGCTCCCGCAGCGTCTCGCCCAGGCGCAGGGAGCGCAGCCCCTCCACAGAGCGCAGACTTGTGAGAAGCTACTCCTGGCATGCGGGGCAGGCCGGGCGCCGACTGCCAGGGTCCCCACAGGATGCTGACATCGGGGACACATCATGGCTGCACAGGGTCCGGCAGGAGCAGCCAGGGGCCGGAGACCAAGCAGGCCGGCAGGAGGGGCCGGGGGCCGGGGACCAAGCGGGCCGGCACGAGGAGCCAGGGGCCGGGGACCAAGCGGGTCAGCAGGCTGGGCCCCCTGCCTGAGCAGGCGGCCAGGCCTCACCTGGGAACGGGCTGGGGGTGGCAGCCACAGTTACCCCAGGAATAAATTATGACTTTTCCACCCTGCAAAGCCTCTGCCTGCACTTATTCCTGCATCAGTCAGCATTTGGGTTGGAGGCGGTGGGCGCAGGGCGAGGCTGAATGTAGTCCTCTCCTGCTGTCCGTGCCACAAAGTTGTTTGGGGATCTCTGTTCCTGAGTGGGAACTGCTGGGGGCGGCCAGTCCGTGAGGGAGACTTGGGGATAAGAAGTCGTCAAGGGAATGGGAAAGTGTTGGGAACAGGAGCAGCTACAAAGGTGGCCTGGCCCGACTGGGAAAAAGGCTGACAGCAAAAGTCTCCTAAAAGAGAATTCTCCTGGCAGAAGAGAATGCCTGGCACTGGGAAACCGGGCCTGGCAACCTGCAGCATCTGTTGAAGGTGCTGCTGGTTTCCTGCAAGTGCAGTTGAAGGGTACCTAAGAACCAGAGACTTCCTTAAGAAACCACCACCAAGGGCAAAAGCAAGGAACTAGAAGAGCAACGGACTGTCTGAGAAGGAGGAACGGCTCTGGGAAAGGTGCCGTTCTCAGAGACTAGGAAGCAGCGGTGTCTATCGGGTGTCTCAGGTGAAACACAGGAATTAGCAGCGGCTTTTGGCTGCTCTAAGGAGCTGGTGTCCTATGCCCTCTTCTGCCTCTTTTGATCAAAAAAGGACTCCTACCCAAAATGGAGCGCCTCTCTCCCTCGGAACTTCCTGTGCTGCACAAATTGTTCCTGCCCACACGACATCCTAAACCCATTGAACCTTTACTGGGGATGCCCGGCTGACTCTGAACTCCGTGGTGGGAGTCTCACGTCTTTGAAGTGACTCTTTCTTCTTCACCCATTGAGGCCCACTCCTGGGTTCAGTCTCTTCCGAGACGGCTTTTCTTAATAAGCCCGATACCTCTCCCCATGCTTGCCTTTAATCACAGAATATTGCCCAGTGGTGCTTTGTGGCCATGTGTAATAAAGAGACCTTTTCAGCAAAGAAAGCCTCCCTGTCCTCGTGTACTGCAGCAATCTACCAACTCCCACTTGCCATCTCTCTACACCCGCAGGCCGGGGGGCATCCCTGAAGGGTCAGCCCTGCGGAAGGTCATGGCATGGACTTCATTGTTGTCAGAAGCAGGATTCTATAAAATGCGCACTCAAGGATGCTTTAGAGGAGATGGTAGACGAACACTGGAAAGTGCACGAGGCTGTCCTGGCTTCAGCTGGGATAGAGCTCGTTGTCTTCCCAGTACCTGGTATGGAGCTGGGTTCTGGATTCCAGATGACAGTGATGCTGACAACACACCGACCTTTTAGCTGTCGCAGAGCACTGCTTACACAGAGTCAAGGACGTTCCAGCTGCCCATACCGCACAGCCAGCGAGGAGGCTGCGGGTGTGTGGTGGTTTTACCGTGCTAGGCAGCTGAACACCAGAACCGCTCTCTCACACCCCCTCCTCAGATGAGGAGGGGAAGAAGTAAAGGAAAAAACAACTCATGGGTTGAGATAGGGATAATTTAATTAAAGGGGGAAAAATAATTATTAAGGAAGTCTTATTAGTACATAAACAATTTAACCAAAGGGAAAAAAGGGAAAGGGGAAAAGGGAGGAGGAAAGGGAAAAAGAAAACAAAACAAAACAAGTAAAGGCTATGTGGAAGTGCAGAGGAAAGAGATTACTCTCTACTTCCCACAAATGAGTGATTCTTGACCACGTCCTTGAAGCAGGGCCTCAACGCACGTAGCCGGTGTTCGGGAGGAGGACAGACGTTTTCACAATGAGAGCCCACCCCTCCCCTCTTCTTCCTTTTCCACCTTTTATTGCTGAGTGCGACATCATATGGTATGGAATATCCCTTTGGTTGGTTTGGGTCAGCTGCCCTGGTGATGTTTCTTTCTCACTTTTTTGCCCACCCCCTAGGAGGGTTGGAGAGAGTCCTGGTGCTGTGCCAGCACTGCTCAGCAGCAGACACAACACCAGTGTGATACCACTGCTGTTTTAGCTACAAGTGCAGAGCGTAGCACTGTATGGGCTGCTGCAGGGAAAGTTAACATCCCAGCCAGACCCAGTACAGGGGGAGAACAGCATTAAAAATGTTTAAAAAGGTGTTTGCTCTCAGGAAAGCTCTCTGTGGTTAGCAAACAGTGGAGACCTCCACTGGGTTAGTGGGAGGTCCCCTTGAT
Organism: Heteronetta atricapilla; assembly: GCA_011075105.1. Lineage (NCBI taxonomy): Eukaryota > Metazoa > Chordata > Aves > Anseriformes > Anatidae > Heteronetta > Heteronetta atricapilla. Next base: position 96,117,189 of record CM021732.1, read on the forward strand.
ACTTCACGCAGCACAGCTGTACCTGAATGAGGCTGAGGGTGGAGGATTAAGGCAGCGTACAATAAGCCGTACGTGGCTGCGAGGGAGTTTCTACCTCCTCTCAATTGCAAGTGATTTTTTCCCCCTGTGGTCAGCCATCTGCTGACTGTAACCACCACAGTCACCATCAGTCTTCAGCAAGCGTCTGGAAGTCTGGTAGAAAGAGGTTAGGAGGAAAAGAGTCTGAAATCCTCCCTGACAAGTGGGATTTCACTGCACGTATAGTGCCTGGCACTGCAGTGACCCCGATCCAATCTGGCATCCCCACAGCAATGCATTTTAAATGCCATTACTTTGAGAATAATGAGGCTGATGTTTAATGGATAAGCAATCCCAGGTGAAATAACACAGTAGATTTCATAAATTAAAGCCAAAGATTTAAGGGAACGATCCAGACATGACTCTTTCGTGGGGTAAATGGATTTTCTGACCAAGCAGCCCTGCAAAATGACCTCGCAGCGATGTATTTCCAGGATTCGTGCTGGGATGCCACCCATCTGCCTGGCTTCTGCTCAGGAGGGCTTTCACAACCGGCCAGCAAGCACACACCTGAGGAGGCTTCTTTTCATGATCTACATTTGAGATTCAGGATTCAGAGCAGAAGGAGATGCCGATCCCCAAGGGAACGGGCATCTCATGTCATATTTTGCAGTTTTTTACTGCTTTACATGCTTTGTTACAAAACACTGGCTGTGCCCATCCCTCCCCAGGGACAGCAGTGCAATCAGCCGGCTGCGGGGAGCAAGCAGCCCAGAGCTGAGATGAAATTGCTGCTGAGAGGTAGCGAGGGGAAGCCTCAAAGCACGTTGTTGGGAGCCCCTGGGTTTGTTGGTGAGGCTTTTTGCCAGCTTGCCCTCCGCCAGCTCACCTGTGTGAGTCAGAGCAGCCGCTGGCCGCGGGGCAGGTGGGGTTCGTGAGGGCTGCTGGCAGCACTCAGATCGCTCCCCACCCCGGGAGCAGCCACCCAGCTCGGGGCTGGGACGTCTTTCCTCATCTGTATTTGCTCAGGAGCTGGCACAACGAGGTCTGCAAGCCTAATTTAATAGTGACTTGTTACTAATAATTATCATCCACGCACTAATAATTACATATCATCTCTTCAGCAGCCATCCAGCCCAAGAGGCGCAGCGAATGCCAGACCCTGTTTGCTCGGGGACTCTTCCCCTCTTCCGAAAGCCATCCGAAATCTCCTTGTCCACATGGCTGGTGGCCGTGTGCTGCCACTCGTGCAGCTGCAGAGGAGGGATGCTGGGGCCAGACTCGGTGGCAGCCAGCTTTTCCCAGCCCCGCGGCGGCTCCCCGGTTCCAAACCATCAGTGCTAGATGTCGTTCTGGCTGAGTTGTTACGCCAGGAATGCTAAATTACAGCGTACAGCAAACCTCCAGGAGGCTTGAATTGCTTAGAGAGTAATTTCACTGTGTCTCTGGCATCCTGTGCATGCATCTGTAATGGTTGTCCCCATCCCTCTTGTTTTCACTTTAATTGAAGGGTACACGCAACCTCAAAATTAAAAAAAATATATATGCATATGCTTAAATACTATGCACACACAGAGAAATGTTGGTATTTAATCCGTGCACACGTTAATATCCTCATATTCTGGATATATAGTGGCACATCACAGCCACTATACGGAAATATATGCAACAACCTGCAAGTAATGTAAAGTTGCACCTCGAAACCTGGGGTTGTCTCGTTCATGGTACATCTGGACTTTTTATTCCTGCCCATGAAGACCCCTTGCGCACCCACAGAGCCACCAGCACTCACACCTTTTCGGTACCCGGGCCTTCAAAAGCCAGAGGCAGGCTCTCTCAGCCCAGACTGCACCCTCCGGAGAGTGGTACTGAGCCAAGGAAATCTGGCATGCCTACAGAGTGTGGCTCCCTCCTCGTACAGACATAAACAGAAGGAGGAATCTGTGTTAGCAAAGCAGGGTAAATAAGATAGATGAGAAAACAGGGGAAAAAAAATCAGGAACACATGATTTATTTTGAGGGCAGGGTGGAAGTAAAGTGTATTCTTCGTTCCTCCTAACCATCAGCCTTTAGGATCTCTGTCCTGACTTTTCGATGCACCCTTCCAGACCAGGAGCTCACTTGCAGTCATCCTCAAATGCCTTCTGCTAAATATTTGCTCCACGTTTGATCAGTTCTGAATTACTGGAAGTTGTTAACATGGCATTTGTAGCATTAAATGGTTGTAGCCCCAGCCCAAAGAACAGCTTAAAGCCAGCGCCACTGAGCTGTGCTCTCTGACAAAAGAGATAATAAGTTTTTTTTTTCTTCTGTTCTGCCAAACGGTGACCAAGCAGCACAAACGCTGCCACAGCTGCATCCCCATCCCCTGCACCACCCCAAGCCCCCTGTGTTTCCCTGCCCTGCCCTGCCAGAGCAATTTGGGAGCACCCTGGGGAAGGGCTGGATGTCCAGAGTGCCTGGGTAAGCCTTGCTAGTTCTGCACGAGCTCTCCTGACAGCATTCCTGCAAGGTGAGAGGCGAGCAATGAAAGTCGTGTTGACTGAGGACCGCGTGTCTTCTTCGCCCCTTGTGATTACCCGAACTGGTCTGCTGGCTTTCACTGCCCCTTCGTCTCTGTTACGCTGTGCCGCAGCACGCCGCTCATTACAGCTCTGCAGCACAGCCGCCGTAAACTCAAGCCATTATGCCTCAGCATTATTTACAAATGGGAAATAAAGGAAACTGATTTCCTGTTCCGAGGGGAGAGAAGCACAGAACAAAAAGGAGAGGGACGGAAAGGGGCCGGTCAGCTCCTGGCAAATGAGGCAAGGGACAGGGTGGGCAAATTCCCACTGGTGGGGCGGGCGCGTCGGGCTGACCTTTGTGAGATGCCATCCTTCTGCAACGTGCTGTGGGGTGAAGGCACACGTGGCAGCTTGTGCTGTAGTCAAAACCATGAAGATGCCAATTCTGGCTCTGCTGCATTCGGTAGAAGACTTCCTAGTCTGCTCTTAGCAAGCAAGTGCCTCGCTTGTGAAACAAGGGCTAGCACGAGCTTGAGCTGACACTTTAAAAACTGCTACTGGCCATGTCCTGCTTGGAAAAGGTGGGCACATGGAGCAAACGCTACAGGTGGCATTTTCCCAGTTACTCGGTAGGCTTACCGGTGGAAAATCTCCCATTTGTACAAGAAATGGCCATTTCCTTGAGTGCCACGAGACAATCGCATCTGATTTTCTGATTTGCGGTTTCAAATTCTTGTTTGCACGAGGAATCGTGTCTGCAGGCAGGGCAGCCTGAACACGCAAGCAGAGGCTGCTGTGTGTCTGGAACCTGGGACTGAGCGTATTGCCACAGCAGAAACCTCACCACAGCACTCTGAAAAAGCATGAAGCTGGAGAGAGATAGCATGGCCTTTAAGCGGCAGCATTACTGACAGAAGACATAAAGGGAAGGAAACGGGGAGTCATTTAACTGGGGTTGATGCTCAGATGTAATGCCATCCATTTAAAGTAAATTTCATTTAACGTTAATTTTCATTCGCCCACATCTGTTGCCGGGATTTAACCTGTGAACTCTAGCTGCCTTTCCTGGCAGCCCCTTATACCCATTACAAAATCCCACCACGCCAAACCACGGCAAATCCAATGGCTCCCCTGGGAAGGGCTCGGCGAGAGGATGAGCTGTGCGTGGCAGGCATCGGCTGCATCGCTGCTCGACGTAGAGCTGCAGGTCGGTTCTCAGCTGACAAGAAGTAGGCAGTTCCTACATACAGAAGGAAGAGCTTGCTACAGCCCAGAGCTGTAATTTGTCTTAATATTGGCCCATGCGCAACTTTATGTAGAAGTGAAGATGTGAAAACGTTTCCATGGGCCCTGGCTGAAATCAAGAAGGGCTCCAGCCACTAGTCTCAGCTGCTTCTCTTTGCGTACCATTGCAGCTGGCTGAAGTCTGCCTTTGACACTTGCTTGAGGTAAGCGAGCTTCAAGACTGTGAAACAATCCACGCTGGAAAACTGCCCTAGGGACTCAAATAAGCCAGATGAAGGTGCAGTCAGGTTTTTCAGAACTGGTGCTATGAATTGTTGTGACTTCATATGCATGTAATATTGTAATTTAGAGTAATGTCAGCAGAACTGAGATCTGGATGCTCTCAGTACCCTTAACACCACTCCAAAATGAAACGTAGGATAAGCAGTCCCTAATTTCCCTCTCTTTCAAAGAACTCCCTTTACTGTAATAATGCTTCCTAAAAAAATGCATGCACATGAAGCTATTTATGTAGTAGCTGGGCTGAAAAGTCTCAAACAGGACCATTAAACCAGGCAGGAACCAATGAATGCTGCAGCTGTGCCCAAAAAGGGCTCTGGTAGCTGTGTGAATTTGGCAGGAGAGAATTAAACGTTAGCTCCGCACCCAAGCACCACATTTTACAGCGCACTCATTTTTCCAAGAGGGTTGCCCAAGGCAGGCTGACACGGCCCTTAAAGAAAGGCTTTGACATTTAAAAAAATTCCATTTCTTCCTAGATTGAAACCTAAGCCTGGCAGACTCATGGGCTAAATTAATTCCTTAAGCCCTCTGCCCGATGATAAAACTTATCTGAAGCAGAAAATGGAAATGTACAGCAGCGTGCTGCACAAAGCTGATCAAAGATCCCCAGGAAAGTGCTGGAACAATCGGAATGAACGATCTGCTCCCGTGGATGGAAAAAAAAAATGGATATTTAATTGCATAAATTATTCACCACCAATTATTCGTGAGAAGCCTTTTATGTCCTGGAGACTGAGAGGCCTATCTATGCCGGATAAAATAAGCAGAGATTCCTGTTATTTTCCTGCGGACGCAGAGTCCGCAATGATGGTGAGTCAAATGGAGAGGTGGAGGAGCCTCCCCGGGTCTGGAGCTGGTGGCTGCTGTGTGGGTCCTTCCCGACCAGAGCTGAAGGAATAAACGGTGCGGTAGGAAGCTGCTCCTTACTGAGCCAGCCTTCAATTTAAAAGAAGAAAAAAACCAAGCAATCTCCTGAGGAAGACGAGCACATGCTGTACTTTACCATACCAACGCGTCATTATCCAGAGGAAGATCTCTCTCACACACCCACACACACAGGGGATGCTAACACAAGACATTTATTTTTGCTGTTCTTCCAGCAGGGCACGAAACATCTTTGTCACCGACCATCACCCGTCCCAATCCATCACCCGCCTCACACCCAATCTTACCCACATACAGCAGGGTTTTGGAGACCCTCACTTCCCCGTGCTTTTGCCAAACCATTAGCTGCTGCACAGGAAGGACAGTGCCCACCTAGTTATGGGAAGGGAGAGCTTCATTTCCTTGGGCTCCTCAAAGCCAGGAGTTGCACCTCTGGTGCCTTAAAGAGGCATCGGGCAGCGGGGGCAGGAGGGGCTGCCGCCGTCTGAGGCAGCTGGAGGCACTGCAGAGACAGGCACGGAACGAGTGAAACGACAAAAAGTCCCAAGACTTCACTGAAAATTAGGAGCATGGCCAGCAAAACCAGATTTAAGGCTGCAACAGAGGACACCCAGAGCGGCAGAAACCTCGGAGGCGGTGGAAAGCAGTAACTGAGGGAAAGCCTCGGACATCCCTCTCAGCCCCTCTCCATGGGGTCCAACGAGCGGTACAGACCCCGCTTCCTTGAGCTCTGGTGTGAGACTGGCAAGATTTTAGGCATCAGCCCAGCAGCTTTATCAAGAGGCAACTCCAAGTGCAGGAGGTGAGTGAGTTTGGGCACGTTTGCTGATGGCATGGCATCTGTTGACATCATGGGCCGGCATACTGCTGCCCTGCCTTTCCTCTTCCCACCCAGCTCTCTGCGTTTCCGTCTCCCAGGAAGGGCAGAAGGAACAGGCTCCTGATGCAGGGAGTCGCCCCTGAGCCTCGCCGACTGACATGGGGAGGCTGGAGGAGAGCCGCAGCTTCCTGGGAAGCAATGAAACCAGCAACAAGCAGATCGAGTGCCGTACGGCGCAGAGCACAGCGGGCAGGTGTGGCGGCCCAGAAGGCACGGGAGAAACAATCCCACGGCTTCCCATAGAAAGGAAAAGCAAGGCAAAGATGAGGGGAGGCAAGGAAAGGAGGGGAAAAACATAAGAGATTTCACGAGTTGTGAAGGCGGCTGCTTGATCTTGTGTGGCCTGATTTGTAGCTGTCGCGTGCAAGGTGTGGGCTGTAGCACTCCTGGATCCCGCCAGCAGGAGAGTGGAAACAGGAGAAAAAATCTCAGGCTAAATTTCACAGGCAGCAAGCAGAAAATGTGCTATGATTTATTAGAACCTAAAAGGTGTTCACCTACAAGGAACTTATAAAATTAAGCAATTTCTAGCTCTTAAAAATCAAAACAGGGCCATCCAAATGTCATTAACTGTAGGCCAATTGCATCTTTTCCTTTTTTTAGGTATAAAAAGGAATTCTCACTAAAAAAATACCAGGGTTGTATTATAGAGAGATGGTAAAAGAAATCCTAGAACAAGTCTTTCAAACCATCCTGACGTTGTGTCAGTCACCTAAGGTCCTTGTAACATGCCGTGACTACTAGCTTTTTATGTCTTATGACAAAAATGCAAGTATCTATTGATTTTTAGGTAATCTTCCACGTGGCCCAAACCCAAGCAGATCACTCTCAGCCTAATGACCAGGAAATGTCCTGGACTCATACCCACCACGCACCCGTGCTCATTTGCACGCATCAGGAAGGAGGAAACAGTTGCCTTTGACCAGCTCATTAATTAGCTCTCAGGCAAACAATCAGGTTATTGTGGAGCACTTGGCAAGCACCGCACGCCATCCGAGCCCTCGCGTGCACGCTCTCTGCTTGCAGGAAGACGCACAACAGCGGGTCAGCCCGGGCTTCGTGTGTGCTCGTGGGTTTGCGAATGGCCCCGATAGTGTGTCTGGAGAAGTCCCCGCTCTTCCCAGTGCCACGGCCGTGCTCTGCGGGGCTGCCGGCTGATGCAGGGCTCACCTGAAGCTCCCCCGGGGCAGCAGAGAGCTTGGCTCCTCCAGGCGCTATCACCCAGCTCCCCCTTGGATATCTCGCTAAAACCAAGAGGTATTCTCCAGATGCATCCTCGTCCCTGCTGGCAAAGGAAGCCCTGGCAGCCTGCTGGCTCCTACTTTTTGTCTTCCGGAGAAATGAACCTGTTTGCTAAGGATTAACAGTGATAAATAAAAGCTGTGTTTGGCCACACCATCAAAGTTAGACACACGCTAGCCAAACTGACAGATGACAACAATCTGCTCAAACAGCAACCTGAATGGGATTTTTGAGCTTCTCTTTCTCCATCTTCCTCGTTATGAGGCGTGGGGAATAATGTCTTACACAAGACTTTGCAGGGAAGCTAAGAACGAGAACATGCTATCCCTAGCTTTAACAACTGCAAGAAACCCTTGCACAATTTGGTTGCATGAAGCTCGTGGCCACATCTGCTGTCCTACACTGGCCCAGCTGCACTGGGACCTGCTCGTCCCAGCCGGTGGCAGAGACCCAAGTGTTTTGGCAGCCTCGCGCAATTTCGACTTCCACAGCCACATTAAAACCATGCTTTCTCCTGACGCCACCAACTGTGACCCATTTCTCTCTCTTTAGGCTCTGGTGTTGATTATTTTACCAGGCAGCACCATGAAGATTTGGCACAAATGCTGATACAGACCTCATCTGGATTCAGAATTAATTCAGGGCTCGAGTTTCACACATTCCCCTCCTATAACATCATTTTTTTTATTGCTGACCACCCGTAGCTGCCTTGAGCTCCTTCCCCGGGCTTGGTCACCATAGCCTGCTGCAGAGGGATCTCTAAAAGGGACTGGGGTACGCCCTGCAGCAAGTGGCTCTCACACTGGATGTGGAAACCAACCCTGGAGAAAGTGTTCTTCAGTGTTCCTGAAGTTGGGAACTTGATGCCCATTATTTTAAACATACCCACTGCAAGTACACTTCCAAACCAAGACAGCTAATTTCCAGCCTGTGGTTATGTGCTGTCATCATCCATAGCAGAAATCTTCTCCTGGTAAGGCTGAGCTGCTCAAAGGCTCTTGAGCTTTACAGCCATCGTGCTGAGCAGAGCAGTGACCCCATAACATATAACATATAATATGTAATATATAATATATAATAATAATATATAAATAAATAGTAGTGCTAGTGGGCCAAAATGAGGTCTGTGGTGATTATGTCAAATCCAAATGATTTTTTTTTTCTGAAACATTGTATGAAGAGATGACAGATGAAGCAAAAAGCAAAAAAAATAAAATAAAATAAAAATAAAAATAAAATAAAAAAAAAGAACAAATCCCACTTCTGTCTTGTTTTTCTTTCCTCTGGCTGCCAAGAGGCAGACAGATAACTCATGGGTTACATCCTCTGGGGAGCATGCCCCTGCCAAAGGATTGCAGAGTTGCTGCTCTGACAGCTGGCACCAAAAATTGCCGTATCCCAGAGCAATTAGTACGGAAGCTTCCTTGTCGACAGGCTGGGGGTTTGAGATGTAGCCCAGGAATTTGCCAGTATGTTGTGTGCAGTGGTGCCAGCCATTCTCCCTGGGCAGAGACATCTCCATTTCTCCCATCACCCAAGCAAACCTGGGAATGGTTTTAACCCCTGGGACCCAGTGGGAGCTCCCTGCAGGTGTCTCTTGGCATCAGGCAAATGGTTCCCTTGTCTTCTCTTGTAGCTGGTGTAACTAACACTCTTTTTTCCCTCCTTTTCCCAAGTGCAAATGTTCCTTAAAATTAGATGTAATCCTCTGTGGGTTGACTGAAAATACAGGTGCAACTAAGAGCCAGAAAATGGGAGCTTTTCACTGCCAGTCAGGGTATCCCTCATGCAAAAATGTCACTCATAGTTACTTCAGCCCGTGTAATTACGCAGCAAAGCCCCATTTAACATTTCACTACATAACGGCAACATGCTCTTTCAAATCAGATTAATGCAAGAGTTACCCGGCCCTCTTAAGAGATAATAGCTGTAATTAAGGTGTTTCTCCTGATGGGTTACTATTATAACGTGGCAGATGATCCCATGATAGTCTTGTTGGTTGCGTTAGTCACAATTGTTTTCATTACTATTGACACTATTCTCTTGCCACACAAACAGAAAAGCAGATTGATCAAAATATTGTGCTGGTTCCCTGTGCTCTGAGCCCTTTGTTGGGGCTTATGCTCAATGCTTAGCTCTGAGTAGGACTAAAACGCAGTTTTCATAAGAGATGCAGGCTGCTTCACCTACGTTGCTTAAAGCCTTGTGGTGAGAACAAAGGAAAAGAATTCTTTCACCGAAAATTGGAAAACAGAGCAGCGATGAAACTTAAATGTTATGCTTTGTACACACCTCACCTGGTTCCAGCTCCAGCGCCAATGACGTGAGACTGCTGCAGCGTGTTCGGGCTGGGGAATGAAGCAAGCGTGTATATTGGGGCTCATTATTCCAGGGAAAAATTGCACAGACCATGGGATGAGAGGGAACATGAGCAATTTGTGACTGCAAGGCTGGTCCAGGAAATTCTGTGTCTCCAAGGACAGATCTCCATGGGGATGGCTTGGGAGGCGGCTCGTTGAGGTTCAAAGGGACAGGAGAAAAGATTGTGTCTCTATCACACCATTTCCAGGGAAACCAATGGAGTTAAGCGAGGATGGATTTGAATTAAAAGCCCTATAAATGTTCATTTTTCCCCAGTATGGGTTCTGCACATTCAGCTGAAGCTGTCAGCGGCAGCGTCTCCTGACAGAGTTGTCATGACAAGTCATCCAGAACAAAACTGCATCAGGTGCTGAAAATGAGAAGGGCCCGGATGAGCAGGGAGCATGACAGGAGACCAGGGCACCATCTCCAATAACTCACAGCTGACGGGAGGCAAAGGAACAGCTAAGAAACACTGAGGAGATTCACCCTTTGATTTCCAGATCCAATAGTCTGCCAATTCAACAAGCAAGGGGAGAAAAAATTTAAAATGATGCATTTGGGAGCGCAGTGAATACTGACTGCTATGGTTGTCTTAGCTAAAAGTATTGGAAGTGTATCTATTAAATATGACGATACAAGCCGATTGAAATTGATTTTGGTAAATTAGCACACTCTGATCAAAGACAAAACTGTGAATCCCTTAATCACAGTTTTCTTGAGAAAAACGTGAAAATACCAAGGGAAAATATCTTGGCAAACATTTTCATTCACTTTCTGTTATCAAATTCTGCTTACCAAGATACCAGCTCCTAAGTAGCGTGACGCTGTCAGAGTTTTCTTGGCAGAGGATATACCGATCAAACAGCCCCAAAGCTTCCTTGCGTGTCTCCAGTGTATTTACAGCGCTGAAGGCATCGTGGTCTGTAAGTGCCTTTGGCTTTGTAGGCAAGATGTTTTCATACAATTCAGGCAAAACAGGTATGTTCATGTAACCGTTCAAATGTGAAACTATCTCGTATTTTGGCGTATAAGGGAATCCACACTGCACATAAAAGTACCTTTTTTGTTCGCAGAATGGGAGATAGCAGTGTTTCACCAAAATGCATCGCCTGTCCATGTATCTATCCATAGCACTGCAGAGGGATGAATTCACCAGGGCTACCACAGGCAAGCCTGGGACCAAAGGGGCTTACAGGGCATTCATTATTCAAGCGAATATGGTAATATAAAAACAACCACAGTTCTGCAAGCAAAGAACACGTTTTGCTCCACAGGAAGTCTTAAAACGCCTGCCTCCTGTGATAACATTGACTTTTAGAGGCTAGAGGGTTATAAGGCCACGGCTCATTAATAATTGCCTTGCTGACCTTTCTAGCCTGGGCTCAAATCCCACGGCATCGCCTGACATTTTTCCTTGCTTCTGGGGCACCCGCAGCTCGCTGGGACGCAGCTCTGCCCTACAGTCCTTGCACACAGGGCAGGGTGCATGCCGGCCATCCAGATCCCTCCTCTCTGCTCTGGACAAAACAATTCCTTATGGGAATGTAGAATTGCATAAATGTACATTAAAAAAAAATGCTTCCAAGGCCCTCATGTGAGGTTTTCGTCTACCATCCCCAGCTACTTTTGGATTAAGTTTTATACAATATCCTTGTAAATGCACCTATTTCAGGCACTTACATAGAGCTAATAAAACCAGTTGCATGAACTTGCAGAGAGTTTTTGCAGACTCGGCACTTTAAAAAAATCCACAGATTTGTACGAAAGAAGCAAAACGCGTTGTGACGACAACATATCAAATTCATTACCGCTTAGTGCCTGTCATAAAAACTGTTGGCTAAGGAGGATGTGAAAAGCATAAGGTGCAGCATTATGCAATGCTTGAAATAAGAGCTGTGGTTGTCTAAAGTCCGGAAGAGACTCTTTTCATTTTAGGTTAAAATTTGCTATATTTTTGGTGAAGCAGGGCAGGATACTCTGAAACTTATATTTTAATGAATGGAAGATAGTTCTACTCATATCGATAGTATTAAATGGGGGTGAAACAAAGTGAACCTTTTATCATTGAAAAGTGAAAATAGCATAAAGATGATCCAAGTGATAAAGACGATACGGCATTCTGTAGGGAATGGTACGGGAATTGTTCTGCTGTCCACATTAGTAGAAACTGTGGTTTAAGAAAATGGAAATAACAAGAAGAATGATATAGAGGCTGACAGAAGGGAATGCAACAGAAGAATGTACTTAAAGGCATAATTATTCAGGCTGGCAAGTCATACCTTGTTGAGGTATGACGAAAAGATGTTTGGTGACGTCCCCCACAAACTTTGTAGCAAATTGTTCAGGACGGTGATAACGCACGTCTGGTAAGCAGCAGCACATGGGATTTTTCTGTTCGGCTTCCTCTCTGCCATCATGCACTCCTGAACACAGCTCGTCGCTCAGGTGCAAGTGGCCGGGGGTAAAAACACGTCCCTGGTGGCTGGTGGAGCTGCGGCTCAGGCCTGATCTCTTGCTCATGTTTTTTCTGAACTGCTGTGAAGCTCTGTTATTGGGGTTGTGATGTGAGTTGCTGCCACAGGGATAAAATGCAGTTAAGAGCTTAAAGGCCTAGTGCAGTGCTGTGTTTAAACACGCACTTAGCATTTTGTCTACGAGCTTATCATCATGGGTGTAAATGGAAAATGAGCATCTCCCTCAAGCTGTATATGCTCTTCCGTGCTTTATTGAATCACCATCTCTATATGTGTTGACTGAAGGTGATTTCTGATTAGTTTTGATAAAGCAGAGTATAAAGGGAGTGTTTCATTTTGCCATCTTGTGCTAAGAACATAACCAGAAAGAAACTTGTAGTGTCACGTCTGGGTCCCTCATCTGCAGGAGACATAAATGCTGAAGCGTGTGCTGGTTTTGCTGACAGCCCTACCTCAGCAACTCTCATTTGAAATGAAGAAAGTATTACCTGGGCATGATAGTGTAGGTGTGGCACTTTCTGAATATGCAGTCAAATCCTTTGGAACAGGAAAATATGTGGCACAAATGATGCTGATGCCTTTAAGCTCGAGGATTACATTTACGACCTGGGAGTGATAGGAAGCTTCAAGTTCAATAAAGCTTGCAAGAATTTGCTAATTCCTGTGGATTTTTAAAAAATGTATGCCTGTGCTTATGAGCTTTTCTTTAATTACACTTTTGTTCATCCAATTTCTCAATTTATGGAAACCTCGTTTAATACTTTACTATTCAGAAAGGCTTCCTCCAGAAGTGGTGTTACTCTGACTTCATCCTCGAGGTAATATTAGTTTCTGTTATGTGTGGTTTCCCCATGGGAAGAACCTACCGTGTTTCATTTGCTGGCAGACTTGAAAACCACCACAGCTGACAGGCATTGCAAAACCTCTTGCCATCTGATGGGTTTTACATAAAATGGCTACTCGGTATGGTCTGTCAGTCTGCAACATACGGCGTTCCATATATATCCATAACACATGAACTCCAGTCTTTCTGATTTTCTGTAACTGCCTTTTTTTTTTTCTTTTTTATTTCTGCACAAATACACTGTCAACCATCCAATATTTTAACTGCACAAACAAAAGCACAATGCTCACCAAAGTAACGACTTCACACGGAAGGCAACCATCAGAAACACAGAGCAGCGGCAGCCCAAGAGCACTGACATTAGGCGATGCTTGTCCCTACTCTAGCAGACAGGCTGGGCAGTGCTTCATGGGGGCAGGAGTAGGCGAGCAGCCCCTTTTCTGAGCAAATGGTGTGCTTGTGGGCAGAGAAGCTGCTGGAGGGGCCCACAAGCAGCGGCATCTACTGAATACCACCCGCTGACACTTGTCACAGAGTCACAGCATGGCTGAGGTGACCTCTGGAGGCCGCCTGGTCCCAGCCCTGCTCCAGCAGGGACACCCTTGTGTTCCAGTTTGTGCCCATTGCCTCTTGCCCTGGCACTGGGAACCACTGAAAAGAGCCCGGCTCCATCCTCCTGGCACCCTCCCTTCAGGTATTTATATGCACTGGTGAAATTGTCCTCCCCAATCTGCTGCCCATCCATACAAATGCGCCCCTGCCCCACCACCTGCCTGCTTACACAGCACACTTTTACCAGGAGCAGCAGGCACAAGGAAAACACAGCCACAAGCACCGCCACAGCTACGGGGTCATTTTAAGCCCAAGACACAAGGCCAGTTCCGATTTCTGAATTTTCCCGTCCCTGTTCACATCGCAGTGGTTGAGCAGAATCTGGCGGAATTTGTCCAGGTCCACCCCGCTGATGCTGGGCTGCAGGCAAAAGGGAACAATGCTGTTAAGAGGGAAAACAGCTCTGCATTTCAGCAGCTCTGAAAAGCAGGAAACAGTGCAGCAGCAGGGAAATGCCCCAAAGGGCGAGCAACAACGTGGCCTGACCCCACATGGAAAATGAGCGGAGAATTGATAAATGAGGCCCTGCAAAAACGGGCATGGTTAGGTTTATAGCATGGTGAGCCCCACAGGAAATGTGAGGTGGTTTTTGCCCTTAGTCAGGATCAGCAGTATCTAATCTGCATTAAACAAGTGTCTGCAGAAAGGTCTGGGCCTCTGCTTTCATTCAGTTTCCTCTCTCAGACCTGCTGCCCAAGGAGGCACATGTTGCACATGGCATTTTTGTTGCCAGGTCACCATTTTATAAGCCAGTCAGCAACTTAGAAATACTTTTAGTGGATCAAATGAATGCCAGAGGCATAGCTTACAGGGCACCTTTCTTCTGCCTGCTCTTACTGCTGTACCCACTTCCCTGCTCTCCCCTTCCTAATGAGGAGGTGAAATGCACACACACAGCTAGCGGTGCCCAGGAGTGCTGCTGATGAAGAAAGGCCCTGAAGGCGAGTACAACCCTCGCTCCTTTGCACACCCATGCACAGAGCACAGGTCCAGAGGTCCATTTGTCCTCACATCCTTCCCTACATGCCATGGCTATAACAACGTCCTCTAAAGCTGATCGTATGGCCGTACAAAATCACAGCCATCAAGGATCCTACGTATGAACTTTCTGAAGTTTCACACAAGCTCAGTGATGCTCTGGGAACCTTCATTCAGTCTGTGTCACTGTCAGTGGGAGCTGAGGGCTCCCAGCTCTGACCAGCATTACCTTGCTTTGCACTCAAATATGATATGGAAAGGCAGAGGCACGTATTACTCATCCCAATTTTTCTTTCAGCTAACTCAACACCCTTCAGCTATTTTATCCTAAATACTAATTTCATTAGAGTAAAAAATATGTCTGTGTGGGTAGAGTAGGCGGTGACTAAATTTGCATTAAATGTTTGTAATGCTGTAATGTCTGCTCAGCTCAGAGCATGAGTTGGAATGGACTTTTCTTAAATACAACTTCTGAGTCAAGCTGTGTTAATTTGTTAAGGCAGAATTGCTGTGATAAGGTGAAATGCTCTACAGTGTTTATGCTGAGACGATGACTTTAGCTTCTGCTGCTGATCAAAGTGAAATTTGACTCTGTGTTCCCACTACCCACTCTATTTACCTAACTTTACCAGAATAAGCACTGCATTATTATAGGACATATAGGGTGTTAATAAATAGTAAGAGCCAAGAAGATACCTTGACCAGTTCCATCATGTCTTTGACAAACCCATCCACTTCTGGGCCTTCAAGTGCTCCCGTTTTACTCTGAAAGATGGAATAAACATCAAAGCCCTCCAGAAAGTCAAAAACACAGAGATGTTTACTAGGCAGTCACTGAGCCCAATGATGCTAGAGGATCCCTTCCTTTTCTCCAAACCATCTCTTCCCCTCAAATGGCAGCAACGTCTCCACCATTTAGCGAGGCTTGCTGGTCATCACACCACACCATCGTGTGAATGGAAGAAGTGGCTCTGGATTGCTGTTTTGTAACCAGTGGTTGGGTATTTCTGTCTGCCCAGGGCCAGACTTAGAATTACTCTTGGCTTGGTACTGGAAGGGATTTCATTTTTCCGCAGCCCTTGTGTCTCCTGCATAGAGATACTGTTAATGCAGCAGTACTGCCTGTGGTGATCGAAAAAGTGAAAATTTGTCCTTTGCCATGTGGTCTCTGAGCGTCACCCAGCTCTGCTCTCCACACCTGTACATGGGCACCTCTGACCCACGGGATCTGGTACTGCTGCAACCCACAGCACCCACCAGGGAGAAGCACTGCTAGCAGCACATATTTAATCAGCATCATGTAAAGACCACAAAGAAACTGCCTCTAGGACTCACAACATCATAGTGTGCGAAGATTTTCTCAAAATCTCTTTTCCTTTCCTCTGTGCTGCAAGCCTGCATGCAGGGAGGAGAAATAATGAAAAAGAAAGAGAAAAAAAGAGATTGAGGTTCTGGCCCAGGTTATCTTAGCTGAGAGAGATGGGAAGAATGCATCAGAAAATACTTACATCCATTTTAAATTGAAGGAGGAAATTTTCCTGAAGCGCCAGAATCCTGAACGGAGAGATTCAAATTACGATCTTGCCACTTTGTCGTCTACACACAAACTGCTCTGAACTATTTCAGTTCATAAAGCATGGGGATTTGAGATTACGGGCCTTTAAAACAGAAAACCTCCTGCAGGGTTATTCGTGGGTGCTGTTCAGTAAGCACGGGCCTCCCTCCCCATCTGATGGGGAGCCGCAGGTCTTCCTTGGCTCACAGAAATCCATGTTTCTTAGCACCGCCACCTCTCACAGCACATTTATTCCTGGTGGCCCACCGCAGTGGAGGCTGCCAGCCTCTGACACGAGAGCTGCCAGGCTATTATTCCTCTGCAACTGGGTTGCTGTGCTGCGTTTCAGGAAGTTGTAATTTACCACCCTCGTTTCGAGGAAGAATTGGTGGCTGGAAAAGGAAAGGATGTAGTAATGCTGGCCTGAGTGCTGAGGCCACACAATTTACTCTCCTTCCCCCCACCTCACTCCCCAAGTCCCTCACAGCACAGATAAAAGCTTTTTTTTTTTTTTTTTTTTTCCTTTATTTTTTTCCCAGCTGCTCTGCTTGCCCCGAGGCTCTTAGAGCCAGTAGTTTTGGGGTGTGCCAAAAGGCTTCCACAAACTGAAGGGCTCAAGGTGCAATAAATGTGTTTCATTCACAAGCATCTTCCCCTTGTCTCTCCAAATCCTCTCCTGTTGACATGGCCAAACTTATTAGTAGTGGTGCCTTGACTCCTCAACCAAGGAGAAAACCTCTTTGCCATCCGTGCTGTACATGGCAATATGAAACAAATGCTTGTCCCCTGCTGAGAGGGGCTGCCAGCCTTTTGGAGGAGCAGCGCTGCTGGCTTCTTCTCCACCTCCTGGGGATCCGTGCCAGTGCAAGCTGGTGACCAAGCACCACTCCTAGCATTGCTCAGTGTCATCAGCACTAAGCGCTCACAGGCTATCACAGTGGGGACCACGTGTCAGAGACATGAGATGCCTACGTGAGAGTGCCTGATGTAACTTAGGATTCAAATGCATGTCCCCAGAGAGATATTATTGCTTTAAGTTATCGCCTTGCCTAGATCTGCATTGCAAGCTGAAAAATGCATCATTGTAATTGAAGCCTACCTTGCCAGGTCATTCAGGTCCAGCCGTCCATCCTTGTTTTTGTCAAAGATTTTCATCTAAAAATCAAGAACAGAGTGTCACCATCAAATAGATAGGCCATGAGGAGAAGACATAGAAAAAAAGCTGATAGACATTTTGCTGTGCCCTGAGAAAAATTTGGCTAGGATTGGGAAGAAGATTCATGCTGCCAATCTCAAGAGGTTAATTTGGGTGAGCGCAAAAGTTATCCTTTCCTGAATATTATTTTTTTCTAAATGAAATATTTATGGTGAGTCACCACCAGATATTATCTGTTTATTTCATGTATTTGGTACTATGTTTCCCTACAAGGAATAAATACGAGTCAGTTATGTCGGAAGAGTGTAATGGGTCATAAACACGAAAAACTTATTGCTCAAAGCTAAAAGGAAAAAATGTATTCGATATTGCCATGAGGGGAAAAATCAATATTTTACTAAGATGGATTGCCATTCTTTGTCAGATCCTCAGTAACACAACATGCATTGGTCTTTCTTCCATGAACCTCATTTCTTATTCAGTGGGTACAAGCAGCCAAATCACTGAAAACCTTTGGTGTGGTAGCACACTGCTGGGGCAGGCACATGCCAGTCCCCAGCTCCACAGGCTCACAGGGACCATCCTCTGATGTTTCTTGGAGAGACACTGAGTAAATATGATGCCTTTATTTTGTCAGCACTGCCTCTTCGCTGCCCCTTGCTCTGGTGCCTGTGCTGAGGTTGGTGAGTCTGTGGTAGCCTTCTATTCTGCTGGGAGTAAATAAGATACTGCAGCAGGTTTTTATTAATTCTTCTGTGATTTACACTACTGAGGTTTGGATGAGAATTTTGATGAGCACTTCGTATTGGCTCACTTTTCCTCCTATTGATAGAAAGTGTAAAACTCATATGTACAAATGAAGGTCCATACTGAGATTTTTGGAAAAATCATGTATCTCAATGCAGATATTTAGTGGCACAGGGAAAGCCACTTCCCACTTTTCTTTTTGCTTAGGGCTGGACAGACAATTAAAGCTGCTGAACCATCCTGAGGATTTCTCTCACACTGGGCCAATCCAACATGTCCCTCTTCATCTTAGCTGACCGCTTCCACCTTGCCTTCTGCCCCTTAGCTTGTCCCACTGCAATGTGAGGATATTTCCCTGGCGTCTGCTTGGGCCACAACAAGGCAAGGCTGGAAGCAAGGTTGGGAATGGGAGCTGCCCACGCTGGTACCACTGAGGGATTGAAATGTCCTTGCAATGACAGCATCCCACTGCCATCAGAGAGAAAAGGCTGAGCTTTCGGTTCTTTGCAGATAAAGTAGTATTTCTGCAGGCAACAGAAAATGGTTAATGTTCCTTGTAAGGGTAAATCACCACAGATAAGATTTTAAAGACCTCTTTCCAAATGGCCACATTAGTGGCTAAACAGTTTTCGTATGTTGTATGAGGAGAGAGGGAGATAACCATAATAGCTCTTTCTGCAGAGGAGCCCTCTTGGGCTGCCTTGCGACGTCCAGCTTGCACAATTACTCCGAAAAATACTCCATAAAGGAAGTTTATGGGGATGAACTCCTATTTAGCCAGCTAAAGGAAGTGCCAAAGTGTGGGTAGTAGGGTTGCCATAGCCCCTGGACTGTATAGTTACTCAACAGCTTTTGAAAACATTTCTCTAAATCTCTCCATTTAGGCCACTGAGGAGCATTAGTGACCCCCACAGCATCCACGGGTCTGTAAGAAACCAGCATAAGATGGATAGCCTCGCATGGTGGGAGAAGGCAGCATTTTGTGGATGCTCTGCCCCCCGGGGATGAGCTCGGCCTGCCCAGGACAGGGCAGGCTGAAGGTGCTGGCCTAGTCCTCACGTAGAGACATGAGGCCCTGATCAGAACACGCTGGAAATTACTGCCTTTAGAACTCCTTGAACTCCACCCAGATCCTTCTACATGTATTTTCTGAGTTCCCAAAGAATGTTTTTTCCCTCTGTTCTCTGTGGCATTTCAGAAGTACTCTCTTGAGACCTAAAAGCCTGTGTTTCAGCCTAGACTTAGGATTCAAACGGCTCCAGTTGTGCCATTTCCACTGTGATGCCTCAAGAAAGTAAACACACAGAGCTTCTTGGAGAAGCTCAGCTCTGTGGCCACGTGGTCCTGACCTCTGTACAATCATGCTAATAAACATAAAAAAATGCTTACCATGATGGCAACTTCTGGGACCAGGACAGAACTGATCCCAATCCAAGAAGCAGACTTAGGCCTGTTTTTCATTTTAGGTAGACCTGTCTGAGACAAGCCATGAGTATCTTTTCCCATGAAACATCTCAAGTCTCATCTCATAAAAAATAAGCACCCTAGTGTAGCCATATTTTTCCTGGGACTTTCAAGTGTCCCACCTGCCCTGCACTTGCTTTACATTGTGGGTACAATGTATTTTCATGGTTTCAGAAGTCCCAAATAGCTGTGAGAGGCTGAAGAGCTTTGTGCGTCCTTAATGAAACAGGCTAGATTAGAGGTGATGGTTTAGTTGTGAAAGCCTTTCTGCTTCGTTATCAATTTTCTGAGCCAGTGGTTTTCAACTTTATCCATTTCTGAACCCTTTGCAATTTTCCAGCAGCATTGCAGGCTCCATTAAAACAAATTTAACTACAGAGATAATGCATCCCTTAGTGGAATGCTTACTGAAAAGCAACGTCCCCAATCAATTTGCTTCGTTTGCACTCAATCTTTGAGCTTAAGAGTAAACTTCCAGTGGTTTACCATGTCTACTTATATCTAACCAGCTCTCCTCTCTGCCCTCTTCCATTCATCTCTGGTTTTGCAATATCAAGAGAGAATCTTTGCATTTTCAAATTATTTTTTTTTTTTCTGCAAAAAAACATCCTAAATGAAATTTTCAAACCTATGCAATGTTTTTGTTGCCCATACCAGTCAACAGAGAGAGAGAAAAAAAAAAAAAAAAGAACGTCTTGCTGGAAGAGCTAGGTTGGTCTAATTCTTGCATTGTGAATTCCACATGAAAGATGGAAAACACGTAGGGAAGATGGAATAGCATTCACTGAATTAGTTCAGGTACCACAGCTAACAAGATAGACCTAATCCTATTATTTGGACAACTGTAGCTCATGCATACACGCTATATGGCAATCTTGGGATGGAAAAGCCTAGGGAAATGTTCATTAATTAAACTTTCAAATTTCAAGTGTGCAAGTGTTTGATCTGATCTGCTAATTGTGTACCTAAGTACACAAAGAATGACAAAGGGTACCCACCCCATATGATGATGCATAGCTCATGGGAGAAGTAGATATTTTAAATCGTTATGAGATTGTTTCTAATTGAAACTTTTGCCTTTGCATACCATCTTGATATGTTAAACTTGATGGATTTTCAGTTTACATTCTCAAAAGGTGTATTTATGCTGCCAGCCTGATATGCAACATCTCAATGTGGTTAAGGATAAGGTCTGGCATGTTTAAATAACACTCAATTTTATTAAAAGCTTTGTTGCATTCAGTAGTATGCTTTATAAAATGATGCATTTGTTTTACTGTCAAGCTACCCAATGTTTGCACAAATTAATTCTCTGACATTTTAATGGCAGTGCACCAGGGAAGTCTTAGCTCTGTTTGTCTGAATTTAGTCTGTGTACTCTGAGGCAGACAGAGCGTAAGTGAGATCTGGTTTCACAAAACGAAAGTTGCTACATCTTGCATTTCAAGTGCTAAATTAAAACTGCCATTGGCTTTGAATTCACCAAAAAATATTTCTGCTTCCTCAATCAGGTGTTGTAAAGAGGGCCACTGAAACACCAAGATATGACAAGCTCACACATGCTTTGAAGAGCCATGTAAGATTATAAACCCGAATTATTTTCTGTGACAGAGATAAGGAGAGAAGTAAACAACCAAAATAAATGTGTTTGTGATCAGTGGAATTACTAAAGCTGGCTTGTAAACACTTTCCTGTCCCTTCTCTGATGTGTAATGAAGTGTATTATCCCTGGAGGTGTGTGGGGACACACACACAGAGAGAGTTGTCTCTTCCCTGACCATCTACCTTCTAAAAATGTACAGCTCCATCTCGACCACCTATATCACGCCAGCTATAACTAAAATAGCCAAGGAGCAAAAAAAAGTTATTGCATGTGTATAAACAAAGACCAAAGACACACCTCCAAGCAGCAAGACTACCTATGTCTTGTTTCTGTGGGGAAGGTTGGTGGCCCAGAAGCTTTTGCAGAGCCCTGGAAGGCCCTGTGGGACCCCTGGGACAGAAGTTCAGTTCTCTGCCCCACCAGCCTGCCTGTATAACCTAGGTATAAGTCATTTAGTGCCGCATTTCTAAGAGTCTTTTGGTTCTTACAAGACCAGACTGTTACTTGCTGGGATTTTCAAAAGCCTGCAGGCACTTGTGTTGCATGGGGTTTGATCCTTGGAAGCAAAGCTTGAGCTGAAATGTGATTTTCTGCCTCTGTTGGCTTACGTCACAGCAAGCGCGGTGCAACACTGGAGACGACAGCACCACTGGGATTAAGTCTAGAAGTGACACAGGAGCCAGATTTCTCTCCGTGGTGTTCACAAGCTATGTGAGAACCCTCTCTTTATCATGCACAACAAGGCAGCCTTTCTGCAGTGAGAGGAGTCATACTGACCCAGAGCAATGAGGAAGCTCTCAGGGAGGGCTCCCAGTGTGGTGGCTGGCATTGGGAGGCTTGATGGCTGCAGTGCCAGTGCAGAACTGGAGATGCAGTCTCTTGGAGTCACGGCATTCATACAGAGCCACCTGGGACGAAGGCCAGCATGGACCAATACCACGAGAAGGGAAGTACAAAGACCTCTCCTTTAAACCACCAGTTTTAGGCCATACTCCATCGTATTTCTAGGGCTTTGGGAAGCTGGATTAGAATGTGTTACGAAACATAACAGGCTCTGTTTAGGGTTTCATCATTATAACAAAGATGTCTTTCCATTGCACTACTCCTTTGGTGGTCATAAAGAACTTCATTTATATGGATAAGCTGGCTTGCCCATTAAGGTGGAAGGAGGCAAACCACCTGGATTTTCCCTATGTAAATACAGAGGTAGTGGCAAAAAGCACGGACAGACATATAGGCTTTCACAGATGAAGAAGTAACCACTTTGAACCTCCAGCACCGTCCTTGCAGAGGGGACAGCCAGCAACCACAAGCACCAATAGTCCACCCAACACAAAATAAAGATAGTGCACAATTCACATGGACACAGAGCATCTTCAGGGAGAAGTGAGCCTGTCTCCCTTCACACTGAGAAGACCAAGAGCCCTCACAGCCCTCACCCAGTCAGCTGTGGATTTGCATGTGGGGGCAGTGGCTGCTCAGGATACACAGCTCCATCCCCAGAACTTCTGCAGATAAGCAGGGTTAAACTATGGCAGCATTATAGCTGTGAGGATTGCTGTACTGACTTCTCTGGAGATACGATTTCATCCTCAGCCATATCCATACACTAATTTTCTTCAGATGTTGCAGTTCATGGCCAATACTTATTGAATTACTAGTCACTGCGCTTACATTATTGCCTTCCTAGAAATTTAGTTTGTGGTGGGCAAATAGTATATTCTGCTTTGGTTATTTTTATCCTTTCTGTTTTGCTAAAATATAATAATGCTCACATTACAGGACATTCTAATGCTCAGCCTGATTATATCAACATAAAGCAATTCAAAAAGTGAGTATCAGTATTCTGTGTGTGACTATTTCAGCAGCACATGTAACGTTACTTGCTGAATTTTGCCTCAGTATTGAGCTTTCCCCTGCATGTGGCTTGTAGACACTGGGATTACCAATTAGAAGTATAGCATGCTGCTATCTGGGAAGCTACGTGGCTTCTATGAACAAGGTAATAATGTACGCCAAAATGCAAGAGCTGAGTGTGAATTTTATTCTTACAGAAGGCGAGGGATGAATACTTAACTTCATCAAAAACTGTGTCTTAAATCTGGTTCATATTCAGGCATTGACAACGTTCTGCTGAAGTACACAGCTCCGTGCATGGATGTGTATGGAAGCTGCCACTCGTGACAAAATGCTGGGAAATGCAAGCATAAGCTGGGTGTGCATGGGCTGAAACTTCACCAGCAGCATTGGAAAGGTTGTTAATACTACTGTCATCCCCCACCCTCTCCTTCTCACAATGAAGCAGTAATGGGGCAAGTTTTCATTTCTCCATTTTGTGTTGCTTAAAGAAGGCATAATATTCTTACTATGCTATTAAAACCCTCCACTTTCAATTGCATCCCTTCCCCACCCCATCTCCCAGACATCTTCTCATTGCTGAGAGAGGCTCGGAGCAATACAAAGCTTTGATTCTGCCTCTGAGCACCTTGCTCCCTGCCCACAACTCTCAGTCTAGAAGTCATCTGTGGTTTGTCTCTTCTGGAAGAAGACAAACCCACAGACTTTTTTTCAAAGATTCAGAACAGCACATCGCTGTTTATATTCTCATGCAAATGCATGTGTGTAAGTAAATACTAATACACTCTTAATGACTATTAATACAAGCACATATATACATATATTTAAGCACAAAAACTAACAGAAACCCTGCATGGGGCTTCCTCAGCACAGAGCTGCTACTTTAATTCCCTCGTCAAGAGCCTTGAGAACTCAAATATTCTTTCACAACATTTCTCAGTGACTTTGGTGCTCCTTAAGATTTGATTTAACAAACTCATGGTGCTTGTGCAGTGCCAACAAATTCCCTACCTCTTTTCTTCCCAACACTATTTGCTCACCTAATCCCTGATCTAAATCAGTGTTCTCTGAAGAAAGTATGCCAAGGTCACAAGGAAATAGAATAGTCTGCTAACAAATGGCTTCTAAGCAACCTGATAAAGTGATGCTACTTTCTGCAGAGAACCAATATACACATGTTAAAAATGGGAAAGTGCTTCAAGTAACAGTGAAGCAGAGCAGAAACGCTACCTCAGATACTCTGCTTTCACCTATGTCTGACCTGAAGTGGCTAAAGATAAGGAATGAGAAATGTGTTCATACAAATAAATAAGTAAATATATATAAAATATAAAGTTAGAATTATATAAAATTATTAATATGTGTGTGTATGTGCATATACATACGTGTATCTGTCTATATATGTAAATGCATCTGAATCTGAAAAGTCTGAAGAGCCTACACCACAAATTTGGGCATAAGACTTGGATCTCCTGGCTTACTGGATTTTGGACTGGATCCAAAATCCAGTAAGCCAGGAGCGAGCCTTCACCGATGACAGCGAGCATTAATGTCACTCCCATCTTTTTTCCCTCCCTATAATTTTGTACGACTGCTTCAGACAAGTTCCCACGCAATCACTTTTTGCAGTGCATCTGCTACCGTAGGGATGCTGTCCACATGGATGCTCTTACCTTGCCGTGATACACGGGATACGTACCCCCCCATTTTACTGCAGGATATTGCAGCACCTGGGATGTTACTCTGTGATTTCACATCCTAACTTAGCTCTTGGGTGTTTGTAAACATCCTCAGTCTTTATAATAAAGAATTGTAAGGGGAAAAAGTCATCTGCCATATCCTCATTTTCTAATAACGTCCTTGATCCTTTTGGCATTGTGGCTTGCAAGCTTTTGTCCTCACGAGCCAGACTTGCACTTCAAGTCATAGATTTTCCCAGATATATGAAGCATTCCCTTTCCCAAATCAAATCTTATTCTGCAGCATAGAGACTAAACTGTCTCTTCAAAGACACAAAGGCAATCTATAAAAAATATGGGAATAGAAACCAGACCCCCTGGCTGTCAGCCCTGGACGGCATCACCACACCACATTTCTTCCCAGCTGCATTGCTATCTAGCTGCATTGGGGCGGCAGAAATCACCGATATTTCTCGGGAAATTAGTGGAAAGGGAAAAAAGTTGGAGGCAATGAGCCGCCCAGTGTCTATGAGCTTCAGATCACCTATCCACCAGCAGCCCTCGGTCAGAGATGAGCCGCTGGGGAAGGGAACCTTAATGGAGCAGCCTAAAAGCTGTTTGCTACCTACAAACACTGCTGGAAAGATTTTCATTCTGGCTGTGGCTTCTGGATTTTTATTGTTTTCTAGCTCTTCCAACTGGAAAATAATTTCTGCAGTCTGCTTTCCTCTCCCTTCACTGTTCTATAAATACGAAAAGCCGTACACACTTCTGTACACCATTAGGTACGGTTTTTCACTTTGCTTTCAAGGGTCACATTTTTAGTCACTGATGCTTCATGCATTCATAACGTGGTATTGCAAAACACGTGGGCAGCTCCTCATTTGCTTGCATGCCAAGCTCTTCTGTAGGTACAAACACAGATTTTGTGCCAAGAAGCAAGATAGTCCCGTGTGAAACTCATTTAGAAAATTGCAACGGTAGATGTCTTCTGGTGGAACTCAAATGATACCCTTGATAATGACATCAGAAATGGGCTTTTTTGTTTTTTTTCCTTGTTTTCAGATGGTTAGATAAAATAAGTTGTTCTGAAATCCAGGTGACTGACGCTAAACTTACACCAAGAATTATGTTGCTGATGACTGCAGGATAAAAGCTACATTGTGAGAAGGCAGGGGACAAGACAAAGCCTTTAAGCCTTCAAGCTCCCAGCCTTTCAGGGAAGCAGCAGGGAGCTAGCAAGGCTTTCTAGGTTTTGCAGAGGACAAGAGATGGATACCTGAATCTCAAGAGCAGAAGGTTTGGCTAGGAGGGAGGGAGAGAGGGAGCTGGGGACCTGTCTGAGGCTGGATCTCCCCCAAAGAAGGATGCTTGCACCTCACCCATTTTTTTGAACAGGTTTAGGGCTTTGTTTGCTGTGGCACAAAGTTGAGCTATTTTCTCATAATAAACCATTCACCTCAAAGCAAAAATAATTGAAACGCAGCTCACGGCTGATGGCCAGTTCAGTGCAAAGAAGCAGCAGCAGCATGTGCTGCTCAACTTCCCACAGGGATCTCCTGGGGAAGAAACAGCCTTTGAGAGGGCATCTGTGGCCCCACATACCGGGACATTTACCCTCAGGGAGATTTTTAGGCAGTACTATAATCCAAAGAACATTATTGCTCTCTTCTTACCATTGTGTCAGTATATTCTTCCAGCTTTACTTCAGCAACCACCTTGTTATGCTGCAGAAAGAGATCTCGCAGGAAGTCCTGTAGTCAGGAAAGAGTGATATGTTATCTGCAGAGTAAATTCAAGAAGGAGCAGGAAGAAACTAGATCCACATTCAGCAGGGGCACATGAATCTGGCTTCACATTCCTGATTAGTACTAGTGCCTTTAACTTCATGTAAAACTCACATTTTAAGTTGAAGCATGTTTTTTACAAATAAATTAGAAAATAACCAAATTTCCACTGAGCAGGCGTAGTGGAATCAGTTGTAATGGAACAATTCACCTGCAAAGCACGTAGAAAATAACATAAGTCCTGCAGCATTTGCTAACTGTTCTCAGATGAAAATAGTCTCCATTCAGCAAAACACTTCAGTATCTGCCTCTGTGGGGCTGCACATGGAGGCTGCAGCCCTGGGACTGCTCCAAGGGACTGCATGGTGGTTTCTGAACAGGCTTCTGCCTCAAAAGCCTTTTAAAAAAAATCAGCATTGAAAAAATCCACAGGTTCATGAAGAGATTATGAAGAAACCCCACTAATAAAGGACAACCCTGTTCAGCAAGGCTGGGAGAGGTGCATGAGCAAAGATGAGGTGAGGCAGCTCCTCCTGGGGGCAGTGGGACAGCAGGGGTGACAGAAAAGCCTCCTCCAGCCCAGCATGGTCCCTGCAGCTGTGCCAGAAGGCCGGAGGGTGCCCTGCCCTTAAACTGGCTGTGAACAAGCTAGAAGTGACATTTGTCATCCGCACAAAAAGGCAGCAAATCGGTAAAGGCGACGGAAGGGCTCCCGTTGACATCTGTGAGCCGTAGATCAAGCCCAAGGAGACTGGTTAGAATAACTTACTTTGAGCTCGCCAGCTGAAATAAATCCACTGCTATCAGCATCGTAGCTGCGCCAGATCTGGATGGGGATAGATGGATGCAACTGCATAAATATTGCAATTAATCACCCACGCTGGAGACAAAGATCTGAACCGGGACTTCACTAACGAGCAAGCTGTTGTGTTACTCAATATTTAACTAATTGTGGACAAAATAAAATAAACTTTCCACACAATAGCGTTTACTCTCATCTGGATGCTGTACGTGTGACATGCTGCAATCACATATTTAATGCAGCCATGCTTTCTATAAATGGAAGAAAGGACTGAGATATGGGCCTGCATTTCTTACCTAATTTGTACACACAGCTTCTCAGAGTGGTTACTGCCTTGACTGCAGCTTGGCACACAGCTGGCCATGGATCTGCAGGAGCCCCCAGTTTGAGTTGAAAATAAAAGCAACCACAAGCAATCTTGGAAATGTCAAAACTTTCAACTGAAGGAACTTGCAGAGGAAAAAAATGGAGTTTGTATTTGACAATTGTTCTTGTGCCCGTTCTGCCAAGGATGAGTTTCTCAGTGTCCCTGAACAGAGCAGGGATGCACTTGTGTGCCTTCATAGCCTGGCCTAACTCTTCAGGGTAAGGCTGTTGGAATGCATATGTTGAAGAAGGTATTGGTGCACAAGGGGAAAGAGCAAGGCAGAGATACAGACCCGCATGAACTCCACACTGTTGTCCAAGGGAGTTTCTCGGCGGAAAAGCAGCAGGAAGTTTTCATCATCTGGCAAGATCATATTTGCAAGCTGAAACAACAGGGAAAGTGAAGATAAGGAAAGCTTGGATGGCTGCAGATGCAGTATGAGAAATAGAAGCTGACATGGAGATAAACCCCAGAGCAAGAGGTCTGGCTACGTAGTCCCCCCGTGACTCACCCCCTCGCCACCCAGCTCTGTCTCCCACATCTCCCAAGTCTGCTCTAGGCCCTCACCCTCCCTCCTTCTGTAAAAAAAAAACAAACAGGCTGGGGGTAGGAATAAATACCTCTTGGATTTGCAAGCGGCCATCGGTGCTGACATCGTAGGCGGACATGAACTGCTCCTTCATCCTCTGAACTTTTTCTTCCGTGATGGTGTCCTGCCACGGGGAAAACAACAGGGGCATGCAGGTTGCTGAGGGCACTTCCAGTGGGGGAGGCCTCACCCGCAGATAGCCACCAGGAACACTGCACCCTTACTGCTGGGGGATAATGCTTCTAGAAGTCCACAGACACACCGCCTCGGCTGAATAGCTGGAAGTAAGTTCTACTCGTAACTTTGTGGTAACTAAGCTGTCAGCTGGGAGACCAGCGCTTGGAGACCCTAAAACATCTCAGTGATGCTGCTTCTTTAGCCAGCTGTTCCCGCTGTATCCCTGGGGTTAGGTTTTGCTTGGGTTTGTATTACAGCAGTTCTGATGCTGCTCGTTGTCGTCTTGTTTCATTCGGGAACGCGCCCTTATCCTTGAAGCACATCTCTGTAGTTCACTAGATCATCAGCCTTGGGAACTGTCTGTGGGGCAAGATGGCTGCCAGCCAGCTGGTTCCAGACCTGGCACTAAGCCCTGTCAGCATTTCTGGGTTAATAACATAGGATTTCAAGCAATTCACGTTCCCTTTGCATCTGCTTAACCCCAATAATCAATTCATTCATAGTGAGGAGCTCTCAGGATTTGTCAGGTTACATGTTTTGACAGGCATGGCTGCGACAGGTGAAACACAATGTGTAGGTTAACCAGGCACGACTTCTTAAAACAGTACCCTTTAGGGTACCTGGTCTGACTTGGCTGCACAAAGCCTGACCTCCCCACCCTGGAGAAAGCCTTCTGGTGAGACAAGCTTCGTGGCTGGACTGGGAAGCCCAGCTGGCGAGTCCCTCAGCAGCGGTCACCACGTCCCCTTGCCCTCTGCACCCGCAGGGGCCAGCTCCTGGCTCTGATCCCAGCCTCTCCGGGAGGAGAGCCCCATCCATCTCTCTGCATACTTTTCTACCATTTTTACAAGAGCATAAATTAAATCCTCGCCACCTCTGTAGAAAAGCCCTCAACAGGCTTTATCTCCTCAACATCTGAGTGAATTATGGATACAGCAGTGTCTTTCTTGGTCTCCTAGCCCAGCTTCTCTTTTTCATCCACTTTTTGAGCCCCTCTGAGCTGAGTAACAGGGCTGCTCCTGCAGCTCATCTTCTCACTTGAGATGGGTGTTTGAAACCACCACAAAAAGGGAACTGAACGTGCCTGATGCTCCGACGCCTTCCTGGCCGTGCCCATGCCCAGCAGCAGCCAGCTGACAATGCCATTCCCAGCTGCTCTCAAGCAGTTCTGCTACAGAGGCTTTGTACAGTGACTGGGCTGCGGAGACACAGCAGGATGTCACAGATGAAGTCATTAGAAAGGCAGTGAGGTATCATATCTTCTGATTAAGCTCATTAAGCTAAGGGTTATTTCGAACCCCGCGTTGTCACCAGCTTTTCCCACATGTTTAGGTGTGACTGCTATTTTCCAAAAGCCTTAATTTGCTGCTAGTAATAACACATCAAAAGCTATCTAGAGTTAAATGGGTAGTCAGACGGTATGACTGATCATTTATGGTATCATTTAATTTGCCGTCACCTTGCTTCAGAGCAGACTGGGAGCTCAGGAGCATCTGCCTGCACACAGTCATTACGGGCTCACACAAAAACCTTTCACAGCATGGTGCAATACAATCGCTGATAGCATGGGCCACGCAGAGGATCCTATGTTGAAATCAGGGGGGAAAATGTTAATTGGCTTCGATTTATAAGTGTCAAGTCAAAGTAACTGGGAGGGGGGCTCTGCTCAGAGCAAGCGAACCTCTGTTATCTCGTCACTATCTGCAGTAACGGAGGATGAGCCAGATGAAGGAAAATCTGGGGATCTGGGAGGGGGAATGGGAGGACAGGGGCGCCCAGGCGGCCCTTTGTAGGGCAGGTGGAGCACGTCCCCTGGGGCGCAGCGCCGCAGGGGAGATGCCCCGGAGGGCCATCCCCTCGGCATTATAGCTCGCCATCCTCGTGCCAGTTAAATTGCCTCCTGACTGCACCTTGACACTTCCAGACACTTCCCAGGCATTAGGCAAGCCTATCAGTTGCTGACTTCAATAGGCTTGCAAAGTACTCTGAAATTATCCTCCTCCAGGCCCAGTAGGATAAGTTATTTCTGAAACTATAATCAGAGCTGATATTTTACAAAATGTGCTGCAGAGTTCAGACTAGTCATTTGTTAAATGCTCAACTTTGTGTCAGCTTTTAACCACTACTTCATTGAACTTTGCGTGGCAGGAATGTTATCTGCATGAAAATAAGACTGCCTCCTTTTCTTTCTTTTTCTTTTTTTTTTTCTTTTTTTTTTTTTTAAATGATTCAAATGAATACATTGAGTAAATACCCCAAATCTGGAATGTACAGAAACACAGCTCCAATAGGTTTTAGTCCGAGAGGTATAGTGTATTTCTCATATTGGCCAAGCTATCTCTGTTCATAAATACGCTGCCTATGGAATGCTAAAGGTAGCAGGACCTGCTAAAATGCAACTTTTGCTTTCAAGGAATAAAAGGGAAGTGAAAGATGCTCTACAAAAAGGCTTTCCCAAGATGCACACTCAAGGCAAAACAATTTGTATATTACAGATTTTTACACTGTGTATGATATATCTCCTCAGAGTATGACCATTAGGTTTCAAAGGTGATGTTCACAAACCAAGGTAGGGAGCAAGCAGACCCGTAGGTTGTTCCAATTGCCTTTCGGTCACAAAAAGGGTGGAAAAAAGCCTGCATGTAGTCTACATGACTTGTTCCACTCGTCCAAGCAAGGACAGGAACTGCAGACTCCTGTTGTACCTGCTCACTCCGAGATCTGACTTTGGAGGTCTGCAGGTTGCTGTGGGGCAGCCTGAGCAGACTGCAGGGAAGAGCCAGGACCATGGATGGAGATGCCAATCCCTTTCTTGAAAATATCTGGACAAAAGTATTGTCTATGTTATATTCCAGTTGCTTTTAGGCTCCTACAAATATTTCCTTGCCTCACAGATCAGGGCAAGTCTTATAATAAAAGGAGAAAGGGCAGAGGCTGAAGAGCAAGAAGGACAGCCCTCCAGATAGGCACAGGCAAGGATGGATGCTGTTTACATACATGCTGCTCGCAGTGCTATGGCCACCAGATTCCCCAGGAAGTTTGTTTTTTCCTTCCTTGCTTCCTTCCCTCCTTCCTTTCCCTGGAATTATTAGTTTGCTGTTCAACTAAAGGTTGAGACAAGCAGGAAAGCCTAAGCCAAACACATACTTGTTGCAAATGCCTCAGGCTTACACTCCATTTATTCAATCCTCTATGGATTATCAGGGGAGTAAGGAAAAAATCCAGTCTCTAGGACACTATTCTCTGTGAAGTGATTGCACTGTAGCTGAGAACAGCCTTTTTTTTTTCTTTCTTTCTTTTTTTTTTTTTTTTTCCCTAAAAGCTAATGCTGCCTTCACCACATTGCCTGTCTCAAGCATCATCTCCATTTAAAGCACCTCTCCCTGCTCTCAAAGGTTTGCAAAGCTTTCGGAAGCGTTCAATGCTTGGGCTAAAATTTTGCAAACTTGTTAGCAGCTCAATAAACTTCTGCTTTTGTGAAAGCTTGTGAAAGCAAATGATGTTGTATCCATGGAATGGCCTTCCACAGATCGCAAGCTGTCATTCTGTATTTTCCCTGCTGTACGCACCTCTGTGAGTTTCTGGAAGAGAATTTTATCAGGAGGTAATAATCCTAATTGACAAAGGAGCACAGTTTCGACCCGGACTGCTGCCCCCTTAAAGCAGAAACAGCTATAGAAATTCTCACATTTAGCATCCATCCACACTGTAATGAAGAATGGAAAACACATCTGAACTGGGACTGGCCTCTGGCTTTGCTGAGGAAGATTGTGGTTGCTGGGAGAGCAAGTACTCAGCTGGGAAGGGAGGAAGGGCCCCTCAGTGTGCTGAGTGCCCTGCAGCAGAAGGAAACCTCCAGCAAAGTCTTCCCTGATGCTCACTTAAGGGGAAAAAAAATAAATTTTCTGCTAATCCCAAGAAATACAAACTCCATTGAGGCGTAACGGTGATAAAAACTAGCCTGGAACAGAGGGATGCTCTAAACCCTTTGTAGGTTGCTTCATATAAAGCCCCAGCTTTATATAAACTAACATATATACATATTCCTTATACATATGAGTATCTATTCTACATGAATACGAAGTCCCTCACAGGTTGGGTGCTGCGTGGTTTCTAAGCTCTGCTCCATGCTCGCACCGCCCAGTCAAGGAATAAATCCTTACTGTGCCCTATGGGAAAGAGGACACATCACTTTTTTTCCTCATAAAAGTACAATTTAAAATATTACTGCGACTTTATTCATACGTATCTCAGGGATGAGCAGTAAATTTCTTTCTACAGATGCTCTTCCACATAGTTTTGCAGAGGAAAGCTTCTATAATTGAAGTTGCCATAACAAATGAATTTTCTGCTTTCTCTTTTCCAAATCCAGTCTTCATCTTTCGTTTTGTGGAAACCCTTTAGAAATATTTAGCATCACAAAGGTAATTTGATTTTTAATACAGTTTGTAATAATGGAAAGGGCATGTTCACATTTTTTTAATCCACGCAGCATTTCATTTCTTTGTCAAGGCTGATTATGATTCTTTGGAAACCTGGCTGTAATCTGTGTCCTTCGTTAACGTGCTCCTTTCACATTGTTTTACCCTTGCCCCATGCTTTCTGATTAAATTTTTACTCCTTAAGGGATCCGTGTGCTTGTCAGCAGCTTTTCATGATGAAAATACAGCTATGAGTCATTTGTTTTGGGGGGACAAAAAGCGAATGCATGGCGTGCTGTGGAGACTTGACTATTTGGTGAAAGGGGCAGTCTCATTTAATCCCTGCTGATCAAGACAGCCTTGTCATCATTTTTTTTTTTCCTTCTTGACGTGATTTTTGGAAGCCAGTCCCTAAACTGACGACAGTATAAAAAGCAAGAAGAAATTAAATGTGAGTGACTATTATAGCCTGTTTCTTGATAAAAATGAAGCTTATCTTGAGCACATGTTTCTCCTAACAACGTTTCAGCCAAATCTGATAGAAGTGCAAAGGGTCTCAGAGATATCAAGTTCCTACAAGATCTATGAAAATAAATTACATCTGCCAAGAATGATAGCTGGAAAACAACCTTGACAATAATTACCATGCCAAAAACCACATGGTAATGATGGCAGGCCAGCGAAGACCAGCCGAGACATCAGAAACGTGCACTTTGACTTTAGAAGGAGAACTTTTTTTGGCTAAGCATTTGTTCTTTTAATCCTGTAGCGTTAAAAAAGCACATATTCATGAATGATTTCACTCCATCCCCGCAGTTGTGTGCTAGGCTGCTTTGTCTTTTTCAGCATCTGATTCCACCCAAAGCTACCAGGCCAATCTTGCTTACTGACCTGCAGCGCTATTGCTGGAGGACTTGGCCCTCTACGTGGGTTAGGATTTACTACAATCCTGCTTGCTACAATAGATGAGAACTTACACTGTCATCCCTTGTGGGCTTTAGTTGCTTGTTTTGCTTTAGCTCTCATCAGCACATATGTGGGAAATCTTTTTTTCACATAGCAGACACCAGCACCCAACAAAGGCTATTGCGGCCTTCCCTGTGCCGTCACGTTTCTGCGGTTCGGCTTTGGACAGGTTCTTTGTTCTGCCCTTTCCACCAGGCTAAATGCTTTTTGACATGCCTTTGGGCGACGAAAACACATCGGTTTTGCCTGTTATTCCCATGGGCGTGTTGAGCTTGCCATTATAGATACTTCCAGGTGTTTGCAGTGCTCTGCCTTAACTTGCAGCAACTGGAATAGAAATTGGTCAGGATAATCAAGGCTAACAAAAGCCACACCTAAATAAATAAACGTATTTGGGCAATTACCAGAATTGACTCAGGGTTTACATTTCTGAGTTAGCCTGGGGGAGGCTGCAAGATGAATGCTTTTTGGTAGGGGTCTCCTTGCTCTTACTTGACCTGCTGGTCACCAGAGACCTGCTCTGTGACCCTGGCTCTGTCTGGGTGGTCCAACACAGGGGCAGTCTGCTTCGGGTGGCTCTGAGGCTGGCTGATATTTTGGACATTAAATTTGGTTTGAGCAACTAGCTGTTCCTGACCATGTCATCTGACCACCAATTAAACACGATTTAGACAAACAACACGTTGCGCGAGGCAAGGCTGACATGCAAGACAGGCTGGGGGCTGATCATCTTTGGAAGTAAAAATCAAAGACAAATCCTTTACAGCTGTTCAGGCTGAGCTCCTGGAGATTAACTTCAGTCCCTCCCAGCCAGAACTACCCAGGTGGTTTGGGGGAGCGGGGATTATATCAAGGCTAATACCTGTCTTACCTCAAGAAATTTGCACTTCAAAGACTTCCACGCATGGCCTCTTACACACTTCCAGCTGGGTGATGGCTACAAACGTTTATCTGGAAGTCTTCTGTTCCTAAACCTCCTAATTTTACGATAATTTAAACAATTGCCTTTCTGTGGAAGAACCCGGAAAATGCAATGGTAATGTACAATTCTTTTTGTATCTGCACAGATATCATTGATTTTATAGAAATTTCAGTAAAAGGCCAATCCGAAATTTACAGTCATTCATCTAGAAACCCCTCCTTGTCTAATTATTACCAGAATATACATAGAGCTTCATCAAAACTATAACAAAGAAGCAAGGAAGATCCTAAATAATTTCTAAAAAGAAAGATGCATAGCGATGTAAGACAGAAATATCGGGGCAGTATTTCCTGTTCCAATAAAACTACTTCAGTACTGCAAGAAAACTAGATTTTCACTGCAGGATAATGGATTTTACAAGTGGAAATGTGTCCATAATGCAGAAGAATGAGGCTTACAAGTAAGCAGGAGCACAGGCAGCTCACTGCACCCGTGCAGCGAAGCTGGAGGCTGAAGTGGTTCAAGAGAAGTCGTGGTAGTGATGACAGCAGCAGATGTATAAAGAGAGCAGCTCACAAACCTGGGCCGGCGTTGGGCTGAATTGTCCCTGATCCCGTCTCATACCCTGCAAGCAAAGCAGCCCATTTCTTCATGGAAGCCCTGCCAGCTGATGGAGGAGTTACACCGACTGGAGTGCATCACTGCCATAAATCCTCTGTGTTGCACTGGGCCCTTCTATACATGTAATTCACACCTGGAAACCAAAGGCATTGCTTCAAACTGCCCCTTGCTGGAGGGGGAGAGGCAGAAAGCAGCATCCGGGATCCGTGTCTGTTTATTATGAGGTTAAAAGGCGTTGGCAAAGCTCAGGTCTACCCTTGCCTCGAAGTTTTCCCTTTCTCCCCAGCTTCCTGACGGCTCAATAAAAGACCCTGCGCTAGCCTCCCTCGCGGGATGGCATTTCAAGACTCCTTCCTTGCTCAGCCCCGTCACGAGGAATCTGACTCCCAGGCTGCTGGGGGCTCGCTGCGCATTGTTTTCCCAGCTGCTCTGATCCCCTGGCATTTCGTGTCAGCTGGGGATGCTGCCGAGCTGCTGGGAAGAAAAACAGAGCTGACGGACTACAGTGGTCATTAACAGAAATAACAGCTTAGAGAGTGCAGGCTGAAAAAATATAATTACGAGACCATTTGCTATTCAAGCAGAGACAACTTCCAGAGCTGATAACATTATTTATCACTTGCAGAGCACTTCAGACGCAGTCACTAATTAATCCTTGCGACACATCTGGAAGCCACGCCAGTACATATTACTGTCTCTCTCTTTTACAGTGCAAGAGAACAGGGATGTCAAGAGGCCACAGAAGAAATGAGTGTCAAAATGAGCACTGCAGCAGAGGGATGCTCAGCCCCAGCTCACTGCTCGTATCACCGATGCCATTATCTTCCTGTAGGGCAGTGAAAAGCATTGCAGGGGGGACTCTGCACCCATCCCGCAATAACCACAAGCCTGTACAAAATAAAGCATGTGAAAAAGAGCAAAATGGGTGAAAATCGTTACACCAACTCATTGCACAAAGCGGGTAGGGAAGTGTGCTCCATGCAATGCTGCAGGTGATCTCATACACGGGGCAGCTATCCCCTGCATGCGGACCAAGGGGCAGGCTGCTCTGGTGCTGCCTGTCCCCAAATACAACTGCGAGGACAGCAAGCAGGCCGTCAGCAAGGGGAAGGAGACAGCAGGTCGTCTTACTGCCCAGGGTAACGCTGCCTGGGAGGAAATGCTGACAAACGTGTGACAGGAGAGCAGGGGCGAACGCCAGAAACACTTGAGAGCCTGCCTGAGTGCCCTGGCAGCCAGCAAGCACTTTATTCCAGATTTAACCTATTCATTTCTTCCACTTAAAGGAGAGGGCGGGCAGGAGATGGTTACTTCTTCATTCCTTTTGTGCTAAGCTTGTTCCTTCCATGGCTAAACCTCGAGAGCAAAAGCAAGCAAGGAGCCGGCTAGGCGAGCCCTGCATAGCACAGCAGCAGGGCGGCCAGAACTGCTCTAACACACCAGGATTGCACACAACAGGTGTGAGGTTGCTGCCAACGCCCCACATGGGATGGGATTTTGAAAGATTTTTGGGGAGGCAGCTATGGGACTGAGAGGGGCTGGGAGATTCCTCTGGACCTCTGATCGTCAGGGAGCTGCCTGCAGCCTGGCATCCCTGTCCAAACCCACCACGAGGTTTCCAGTCTCTCGTCAGAGCTGCTTTTGTGGGTCCCTAGTGATTCTTAGTGCTTATCTTCGAGTCTGTTCTGATTTGCTTTAAGCTCTAAGTGCTTATCTGTTCATCTCACCATCTGAGCTCTGGAGAAACACTTCCGCAGAAACTGCCAATATTTCAGTCCACGTTTACTTGCAAGTTAAACAAAAACTTGATGAAAAAGTGATTCACCGCAACTTTTCTTATCGTAGCCCTGAAGACCCAAGAGTCCTACTCAGCTTGTGAGCGTAACTTCGATTTTACACTTGATAATCACGACCTTATGCCTTTCATTAGCCACCTCTTCCCTTTTCATTAACTACTTGTGGCTTAAATGTCTGGCTTTCGGCATACCCTTACCTTCCGTTTGGCAGACACCCGCTCCTGTTCTCTTACTGGCTGACCGTACCCAGTTGGAGCTGGGGAAACCAGCCCCTGTGAACCGCTGTGCAGCTCCCGGTAGCAGCACAGAAAGGGGCGAAGGCTGCCACAGGTAGGAAAGTAAGCCAGGGGAGAAAAGCAGAAACACTTGAGAGCCGGGTCTTGACCTTGTGAGCAAAGTGATTGACTCCTGTCTGGCCTCTGGCCGTTTTCAGCCATACAGACCTTCTTCTTCCTAAGCACTATTTAAAATTAATGACAGAATATTTGTTAAGCAGTGACCTTGGAAACCAACCCCTCGCATTAACCAGGCTCATCAGCACCTGCTGGCGCAAAGCATCACCGCGGCGCTGCCCCTCGCCCTGCCTGCCTGTGCCACTGCTTTTACAGGTGTTTCAGCGGCAGTAAATGACTTTCTCTCCATGCTTCCTATCGGCATCCTTAGCTGCAGCCTGGCGGCGAGAGCAGATGTCGGACCGAAAACATTTTGCACTTGTTGCCTTACCTGCCTAAATGCCACCTGGTTGCTAAGCGAAGAGCTCTTTCCCTCGGGCATCGCTCGGGGAGCTAGCAACCCGAGGACAATGAGCACAAATAACCGCGCACGTAACAGCCTTCGGCGGTGCTGCACGGCGAGCACGGCACGGTACTTACTTCTGGCCCCAGCTTCTCCAGGAGATGGTGAAAGAAGTGGTCGAGCTCCTTCCCTTCTATGTAGCCGTTGTCTAAAGGCAAGTCAAACGTCTCAGCGGTGGGGCGTTATGGGGCCGCTCGCTGTGCCGAGGCTGCGGGCTGGGGGTCCCCCTTCCTGCCTGCTCAGGGGGTTTCACGTCCCCATTTGATCGTGTCGCTGCTGTGGGGTGGAGGGCACAGCACCGCGGGGAGCCCGTAGGGGTTCTCCTACGGAAAACTTTTCAGGGCAAACACAAACGGGGAACCCAAGAGCCAACAGAGCAGGAGGGGCGGGGAGGTGATGGAAAAGGGGGAAAACTTTGGGGGCGAAACCAGGGAAGTTTGGACACGACGTGGGGGAAGAGGCAAGTCAAAACACCCGCGGGACAGCATGGGGGACGCTCGGGGACACTGCTCACCGACCTCTCGCGCTCCCGCCCGGGGGTCACCCGCCCGCGGGGTCCCCCCACGCGTGTCCCCCCCTCCCCAAAAAACTTGCCGTCGGCGTCGAAGCGGCGCCAGGCTCCCAGGAAGGCGGCGGCGTCCAGGCGCCCGGCCCCGCCGCTCTCCATGGTGCTGCCCCGGCCGCGCAAAAGCCGCGCAGGACCCGCGCAGGCTCTGCCCGCCGCCCGCCGCCCGCCCCGGCTTTGAGCACGGCGGCCCCGCCCCGGGGGCGGCCCCACGGGGGGCAGGGGGAAGGCAGAGCCCCCCCCACCACGCCTTGGCGTGGCCCCGAGTCTAAGTCACGGCGTGGGGCCGTGGAGGGAGCGCGCCCGGGTGGATTTGAAAGAGCTGGGCTACGCGTAACGCCGCCGTCGAGCTCTTGAAAGGTCTCCGAAGGGAGGCAGAGGTGGTGGGGGTTCACGTGGGGAGCTTCCGAGAAAGACTGATGATTAGGGACAAAAAAATAAGTATATTTAACAATGTATAGGGGTGGCTAGCTGGGGTGGGGGGCTGGCTGCTCGGGGATGGGCTGGGCATCGGTCAGCGGGTGGTGAGCAGTTGCGTTGTGCATCACTTGTTTGTACACATTACTATTAGTAGTACTATTATCGTTATTTTCCTTTCTTTTCTGTCCTAATAAACTGTCTTCATCTCAACCCACAGGCTTTCATTTTTTTCCCTGATTCTCTCCCCCATCCCAGAGATTCCCCCATGTCTTTGCTCCCTCAAATCCTGCCCCCAGCGCACCCTGTAAATGTAGGGGGGGATGCTGCAATGGACTTGGGTGGCAATCCAGTACGAGAAAAACACGTTTTGTTCTTTAAAAGCACGAGCAAGCTCAAACATCCCTGGGAAATATCAGTCGGTCCTTCTAAGTACAGGTGGCACTGCAACGATCTGCAGCATTATCAATTAAACTACATTAACGCTTAAATTCTGCATGGTTAAAACGGGCTTAGGCTTCTCCAGCCGCTTTTTGTTACCCGGTAAAGCAGGAATTAAAGAAAGGGGCTCAGAGCAAGTTTCACCCCTTGGGCAGGACACGGTGCAGGGTACTGCAAACCTGAGGAGCGCATTGAATGGTGGGCTTATTGCCATCAGCATTGAAGTGGTGCAGGGAACATGCCTCCTGCTCGTGCACCAAACTCCCATTGCTCCGCCTTGCCTTGTTTCCTTACAGGAATAAGTAAGAATTAAAGGTAGGCAGCATTATTAAAAGTGAGGGATGCTTTTGCCTCATGACTTCTTCAGCTCTGGCTTTGCACTATGCAGGAACTCGAGAGGTGGAGGAATTCAACCCCTTGTTTTGAAAAGCTGAAAAAAAAAATGATGATTTTTTTGGTTCTTCATAGCATTGTGGATATTTTAAGATACATCTTTTGAAAAACACGCCACTGTTTTTCTTTTTTAAGTTCAGAAATGGCTTTAATCTAATAATATTTGACAGGATTGTATTTTCCATCAAGCCCTTGTGGTGGCAGACCATTAGTTCCGACGTTCCTTTTATCGGTTTATTTTCAGGTTATGGCAATTACGCATCGAGGAGTAAGAAATGCCCCTTCTTGCTTTTCGTGTGAGCCTGGGTGTACAAAATAGGTTTCGAGCAGCATAAACGCTATTTCCTAGTAAACTCGTTTCCTGCGTGCTTCGTGAGGCTCCCGGAAAACGCAACCATCAATCCAAATGTTTGGGGGAGGCACAAAAACGCCTGAATCAGCCCAGGGCGGCTCTGCTGGAGGGGGGAAGGAATTTCAGGCGATCGCTGTGCTCACCCGAGGACGCAGGGTCTTTGCTGGTGTTACTGCACAGCAGGGAGCACTTGAGGACACGCAAAATCCATCGCCCAGGCTTCAAGCCACTTTAGCAGGGAGCGGGAAGCAGGCCCTGACGACACGGCGTGGGGCGGGTGGGGATCACAGTTTCCTCGGGCAACAAGCCGTCCTGCACCCCAGCGGTGCTCAGCTCCCTGGAGGTAGAAACCGGTCCAGCAGAAGGATGGGAGCCCGCTCCTGGAAGCTGCTGCTGCTTACCCGAGGCCCCTGCAGGCTCAAGGCGCTGGAAATCAAAGGTGGGATTCGTAAAGGGTGGAAGAGCTCCAGTGGGGTGCTCTGGATGCTCCGCGAGCTCCTTGCAATCAGGCTGGCAGTGCCGGGCTTGCCAGGCAGGCAGCACAGAAACAAGAAGTGTCCTTCCTCCCCACGCCCAGACACACGCACACGAGCCCCAGGTCTCTGAGAGCTTGCTAGTGCTCCCTTGCATGCCTTCCCCACCATCCAGCCATTTATTCCAGCGCCATTTATTCCAACACAACGATGTCTGGAATAAATGCTGGAAATGAGTTACACCATGAGGAAAAAAAAAAAGCACTGCTGGAACCTCTCTGCTACAGCAAGGTACTCTTCTACAGTCCTACAGCTTTTCTTCTGGCACACACCCTTTCACAGAGACGCCCTTCTTTGGCTTATTAACACTCGGGCGATGCACGCACGCTATTGCCAGGTGCCTCGTACTGTACAACACGGGGCTGGCTGGTGAGGGCTGCAAGCTCAGAGAGGAGAGGTTCCCAGCAGCTGAAAGTCAGCTATTGTTACTACTTACTAATAACACAAACCTTGGGGTTCGATAAATCGTCTTAAATTCATGAAGCCTGCAAATCAGGGAACCCTTCTTGAATACTTACACTCATACAACTGTCTTTTCCACGACCTGTGTGAATGAGAAGTGCAGCAGACAGTTCATGGATTGGTTTTCTTTTCTACTATAATCTCAGGTTTTTCAAAGGAGGATGTCCAACAAATAAAGACTGAATGTCCGTGAAAGCGGACAATTTCTTGTAATGATTTTAGATGGGAGTGGAATTCCGAAACAACGCAAAACCTGTGGCACATAGGTATGAAACTCCAGACTTTACAGCCTGTTTTCCACATCCTTCTGCTTTATTTTGAGATGCTAATCTCTGCAAGGCGCCTCTGGAAGGTCTCGGTATAAAAGACCACTGTCTTGCTGTAGCAGCCCCTCTACAGCGGGATAGCAAGAGTATGTTCCCAGGGGCAGCAGAAGGCTGATTCGACAGAGGCATCGGAGCCCTTCCACCCACGCCAGAGGCCACAGCAAGCTCAGGGCAGCTGCTCTCGGGAGCGAGTCACTGACCCAGGTTTGCTCTGTCCTACGGATCCGAAACGCAGAATTTGGGCAGCAGACGCCTCTGGCTCACATGAAGGCTTCTTTGGTGAACATCACAGTGAGGAGACGAGCAGAGAGATCTTCTTTCAGCGGTTTTATGAAGCTGATGGCTGTGTGCCCCTTTAAAGGGGAACAGACTTTACTAAGAGCAGAAAAAGACGGACGACATGGCTTCTGTCCTGACTGCGTGCCTTGTCTACCAAAAACAGCGCTGCAAAAACGAGGAGTTCCATTTCAGTTGTAAAATCATTTTATTGTTACAAATATACATATGAATAAAATCCCTTCAACCGGTAAGCGGATACCTGCGAAATCTGCGCCCCCCAAAGCAGCCATGTTTTTACAGATGTCAAACTGCTCTTCTCGGAGAATTACACATTGAAAGGAAGCGAATACGCGGACAGAACTGAAGAAGGCCCCTAGAAAACACCAATATTAATAAAATTTCAGTTGCCCTCATTCCGACCAGCTATGTACATTAATATATGGATGTGGAAGCATAACAAGATTATGTATCATTCAAATCCTTCTCTCTTGTGCTTTTTGACAGTACACCAACGTGAGCGCGGGAGCTTTATGTACAGTACAATACCAGGAAGAAAGAAGCTCCCGGTGGGAGGATGTAAAAACCATACCCAAGCATTTAATATATATAATCTATACAAATTATTTTATTAGTGTGCTCTTTTAATATAATTACAATGTGCAATTGCATACCGCAAGGATATATTTATAGGTCAGTCACGTGCAGATTTGACACATTTACATTCAGCAGTACAACACATTACCTGCTGTACAGTGTATTAGTGTACGACAGTGTCCAGTTAACTTGCTTTGCTTCCTACATGCCCTAATGCAGGGCACTTCTCTGCAGCTGCTTCGGAGGAATTCAAGTAGAATACACGAAAGAATTGCTGGCTTTAGCAAAGGCGTGGGAAGGAAGGCCTGAACTGTACGGGACAGAGATTAAGGGCCGAATCAACGCCAACCGATTGCACAGTAATTCGTGTTTGGAAGATCAGCTTTGCTGCATGGGAGTGTACCTGTGGTGACAGAGCAGCTGGCTAGGAGGGCTGTCGATTGCTGTACCCTGATTGTTATAAAAGCTCTCGCACTACAAAGCGCTTGCACTGATTGCTAAACAAAAATAAAATCTTTATCTGCTTCTTCGCCAGAGTCACTGGACTTGCTTCCCTGATGGCCGTCTTTACTCAAGGACCTCTGCTTCAGCTCCTGGAACTCGTGGGGCTGCTGCCCGGGGCTTCTTTTCGCAGCTGCACAAAACACAGAAACAGGTCTTACGAATGACTGTAGGAGGGAGGGAAGGGAATTAAAAAAAAAGCCACTCATGCATGTAGGACCTGCTCCCGCTCCCACCGAATTAGTTGGAACGAGGGGGAGTAACACAGATTCGTTAGTTCTTCAAACCACGAGAAAGGTGTGAGACAGGGAGAGAGAGAAGGAAAAAAGTGAAACAAACTTTATTCTGCCGCTGGTGGCAAGCAGACAAACCTGAAACGTGAAACCCTCCAGTGTGACACAGATTACGTTTCTTTTCTACATTACAGGTAAAAAAGGCCTGGAGACTTCCTTCTCATCACATCACTTCAAAAACAAAACAGCACTTTTCTTTTTTTTTCCCCCAGCTGAGCTAGGTTACAGGCAATGGCCTCCTGACTGCTCGGGTCTCTCAGCTGGGCACTTCTCAGATCAGCAGTGCACATCCCAAGCCTTTCTCCCCTGCCGGACACCGAGCCCATCCTGCAACCTTCCAGATCTCAGCAAGGCCAGTGTTTTCCCCACAAACCTAGCAGCCTAGAAATAAAATGGAAAGAAGGCTTTTCAAACCTTGTTAACATCTCCGATTGGATCAGTGGTCTAAAATTGCTATGGAAACAAGAGCTTTATTACGCACATCAGTTGGACCGAGGTTATGCAAGGGTTGATGGCTTCAGAAATCTCATGCTTCCGATCAAAACGAACCTTTGCACACGCAGTGATCCTCAAACGTGCCTGCGCTGCGAGCCGTGTTAGCTACAAGAGCTTTGCTCCACCATTTCTGATGAGGATGCCTGGAGCTTTGGTCCACGCTGGACCTTGTGGCCGCGTGTGCACGTCCCTGAACAAGGTGCCATCAGCCAGAGCAGCTACGAAACACCTCCTGCCCCTTCCCCTAGCCCCAGCCCTGCCCGACAGCCCTGTGGTTGCCACCCAGATGTCCCAGAAAGCTCCGTCCCATTTTCATTTGGCACAGACCCCGTCCAGCCCTGCATCTCTGCTGGGACGAGAGCAGAAGGGGCGCGTCCAGCACGCATCCTGCCAGACCCACCTCTGCACACACAGCACACTGCTTGTCCAAATATCCAGCCTCCTGACTCCAAAATAGCAGATCCTTTATTTGTGCTGGCCAAAACGAGGGATGAAACAAGAGCCAGCAGCTACAAAATCACTGCTTTCTTATTCCTGCTTTGCAAGTTGGGAAAGAAAAGGATTTTGAGAAAGCTCTTTTTTTAAAGCTACTTAATTTTATCTGACAATTTTAAGCTCTTTTTTTAAAGCTACTTAATTTTATCTGACAATTTTAAGATACCTAAATTCTGTAAGAATAAGATAAAAATAAGATAAAATAATAAATAAATAAATAAATAAAGGCATTTCCATCTCCTCAAACACCACTGCTGTTCAAAGAAATAGGTGCCTGGTGGTTTTGAGTCATTTTTTATAATTATACCTGCTAGTAATTACCTGGCTGTTGTTTGAGCTTCCATTCACTCTGCAAACAAAACCCCCAACACATGCTGCAGCAGCTGTTCTATTTTATGGCCTAATAAAGCCAGATGGGTAGTTTGCCCCCCAAAATGCCTGAAAAATACATTGGACACCTAAGTCCACATGC
Organism: Heteronetta atricapilla; assembly: GCA_011075105.1. Classification (NCBI taxonomy): domain Eukaryota; kingdom Metazoa; phylum Chordata; class Aves; order Anseriformes; family Anatidae; genus Heteronetta; species Heteronetta atricapilla. The sequence continues at coordinate 96,161,442 of CM021732.1, forward strand.
TGCGACCAGGCTGATGCCACCAGAGCTGCCTCTTGCTCATGTGTAGTCCCCACCTAGCCACAGAAAGGCGACTTGCATAGATCTGCGGCAGCATCTCAGCTTTGAAACTTACTTAATTTGAAGACAGCTCACTGATAAATTAAAATAACTTGATTATGGTGGTGAGTACAGATTCTGAATTTCAGGGGGGGTAAATTTGATTCCACAGTATGGAAAGAAAATCGGCTAATGCCTTCTGGGCTAAGGATAGAGAAGGGCAGATGGGATGTTTCTTTCCTTTTCCTCAAAGGGATAGAACAAGTGATGGGAAATTTACAGAAGGGATACACGATGCCTTGCAAACAGAAGATCTGGCTGTAAATACAGTTGCATAAGGTATTCAAAACGCCTCATTTAAATGCTGTAGAAAAAAAGAGTAATATTGAATCACTGTTTATGCAAACTAGTTAAGAGGTAACGGGGAGTATATAAGCACATAGCATTTGGGAACAAGGGTTTTTATATTTTATGGTTCAACCAATTATTTTATAGTTCTCTGAATGAGTGCACTCTGAGTCAAAACTGCTCTTCAAGAGGCGCAGCACAGTGCTGGGTTTGGGGTCTGGTGCTTCTTTGTGGTTTTTGTTGTGTTTGTGCCAACCAGGGAGAAAGTGTTATACCAAAACAAGCCGATTTACCCGGTTCTCAAACGGCTGTGTGAGTGACTGTGCTGAAGCTGGCACTAACAATTTGGAGGCTGAGATGTGGTTTGAAATACTTCAGCGAATGCATCTTGATCAGGAACTGAACACAAAGAGCAGCAGAGAGCCTCGACCTGGAGAGGACTTAGAGCAGCGTGCCCCCGCCGCTGTAATGAGCAGTAATGGTTTGTAAGGAGCCCTCTCCCACAGGGGGCCTGCAGGTGCTACAGGGCACTGGTCGCTGGTGCTGCCGTGAAGGAGAAATGCAAACACATCTTCCGTTAGCATTTTGTTTTTCAAATTTTTAGGTTTTTAGGTTTTTACCCTTCTCATACCTCAGGGACTGACCAGCACCATTTCAAGGCTTCTCTGCTATCACCGCATCTTCACGATTGCTAGTGCCAGCTGTCGAGCACCGTCGTGATGAAAAATGAAATAGGAAACTGCTAACCAGGAGCTGGCTGTGCCTTCCTCTGCCCAAGCTCACTGCCTTCCTCTTCCGCACTGGCAGGATGCTGCCCCGCAGCAGCTCCCCCTCCGCCGGGCGGCTTTGCGCGGTCACGGTCTGCGTCTCTCCTTTGCCCATCTCCTGTTTGCTCTAGCAGGGAAAAGGATTCGTTTACACCCCTCAGCTGTAGGGCCGCATGTGGGAAGTAGTAAGTAGTGTCAACAGTTTCACGTATTCATCCCGGTTAATCAATTATTCAGCGAGTAGCAATCCATACGCCAGAGGCTGGCTTAAATTTAGGCCAGATATTTGCACGGGTTGGGTGGTAACTACAGCCCCATCTTACAGGTACGCCGTGTAAGGAGGAGCACCTGGAGATTGTCCCGTGCAGCACAGTGAAAATCATTAACGTAAAGCGATTTTATAATTGTCATCTAACGTGCAGCTTTCTTTGGCAGTAGATGTAATTTTGTTTACTAACTGAGGCAGATTTGTAGTGATTTACCAGTTGCAGAAGTAAATTGAGCACGGCAGTCTGAAAGGAAGCAGAACGCAAGGAAAGAGGAATGGCTACAAGAGCACAGCAACAAGGAAGGATATCTCGATGAAGAATAACAACCAAAAGAAACAGTATTTAGCCTTCCCCAAACAACATTATGCAAAGCACAGCAGGTCTGTAAGGACCCAGAAACCCAATTTTAGCCATTCCAAGCTATTATTAAAGTTCTCACAGTGCAATGCAGCAGCGACCCGAAAACTGAGTCTCAGCCTGGCTGAACCTGCTGTGGAGGCAAGCGGTAAGTGAGCAAGGAGTGAGGAAGGCACAGCATACTACCCCTTTTGTGTGAAGTTCTCTGAAGAGCAAGCAGATTTTAAAAATTAAGTGACTGTCCCTCTTCTCACGTGACAATCACCAACAGCCACAACTCGCCCAATCTCTGCTGTGTGGGAGACTGCTGTAATACAACAGGCCAACCTCACGTGAAAACACACCTGCAAGTCCCATTGCAGGGTTTATTTGTCTCCAGCTGTGTAGCAGCAAGTTCTCTCTCTGGTGAAACGCTGGCCAGAAAACGAGGGCTCTAGCACATGCATTTATCAGACAGCAACTGAAAGGGTCTGTTGTGGCAAGAGCCTTTGACTGCAACCATTTTCAGTGTGATGGCACCGACATAGTGAGTCTGGTGCCCAAGCTGCGGCCCAGTTCACCTGTCTCAGGCACGGGCTCTGATGGGACTAAAGGCAGGAGCAAAACCAGGCTCTGTTCTGCCCTGCAGCCTTCATAACGCCACAGCTGTGGCACATAAATGCCACTCCAGACACCTTGCTGTGCTTTTGGGGTCCTGAGCCACAGACTGTGCAGATTTTGGCGAAACAGACTGTGCTAAGCCCTCAGCCCTTTCCAGGCACAGGAGAGGTCTTTTGGTGTGCCACATCCTGCTGGCTCCACATACCTCAGCAAGACCGTGGTCACTGTGCTGGGCTACCTTTACACAACAAGAGCAGCCCAACAGGATGCTACAGATGGCTGAAGGGAGAGCCAGAATGTGTAGACAGACACCCCACAGCACGGTCTGACATGTGATCACCAAACTGGAGCCACCACACCAACAACTTTCCAGCAGGAGCATCAACCAGACTGGGAGGTAGACTGTACCAGAAAGGAAATGGTAGTTCAGGGGAGAAAGGGACAAGCTTCTTAAAATACACCTCTGGACACTCCCGTTCTGGGGATGGCTTTGCCCCTCCTCTCATCTAGAGGGTAGTGGGCTCTGCAGGCAGCACGACTGCTCCCTCTTCACAACCCAGCTTTACACATCTGCCCTGACTCGTCAGCCCCCATCCTATACTCCAAAAACTGCTGGCAGAGTATGAAAGGACACCACTTATTCTCACAGCTTATGTGATTTTTCCTGTCTGGTTGTGACAGGAATCGTGTTGGGATGGCGATGGGGCTCGCTGTCTTTCTTGAGAAGAGTCCAAGGAAGGAGGAGGTCTCACACCCAGATTTCCAATACAGTTTTTGTGCCAGCTAACACCACGCTGAACGGTATTTCTGTGACTATTTCTCCGTATGTTCTGTGCTTTCAGAGGAAGCCTTAGCTCTTCTGAGAGCCAACTGTGGGCCAAGGAAATGCACCAGCGAAATCAGAAATCCAGAGCAGACACAAAAAGCGGCGAAGAGATGGCAGCAGTCTATTATCGTGCGTAAAAGGCACCAAGCCCTGCCCTGGCACACAGAGACAAGGGTGAGTTGAGCTCGGTCACGTGCATCGATCCCACGGAATGAAGGAGTACACACAAAGCAACAGGCTGGCTGCAAGGAACAGGCGTGGCTGCTCCCCTGGAAATCTGCTAATCAACAGAGCTGCATTTCACATTTATGCATGACCAACACCCACCAGCGTCTCGAATCAGACCAAGCTAAACTAATAAAGTAATAAATAATACACATAATACAAGAGGTCCTTGATAGTTCAAATACATTATTAATAACAAGGGATTCATCTTATTTCACTTGGTTTGCTGAAAGGAAGAAAATGTAGAGCACCGAAGGGGGAGGGAGGATGGGACCAGATGATGGATGGGGGGCAGGTGACCAGATTCACTCTCCTTCCTCTCTTTTCCTCAAAATGAATGACCCTCTTCCCTTTCAAGAGGAAACAAATCAGGGAACAATGGCACGTTGATTCCTAAGTAGAAGAAAGGCATGCTGGACCAACAGCCATACCAGCAGTCCTACCTTCTTGAGAAAACGATCTGATTGTGGGGCTGCTCTGACCGTCCTTTTCTTTATCAGAAGGAACCTTCTTCAGCACAGGTGGAAGCAGGGCAACTTTGGGGGAACTGGGGCCAGAGGGAGACTCTGGAGCATCCTCTGTGGAGTACCATGAACAAAAAGGTGAGAAGTTTTATTTGCACTGTAGTTCACAGAAAAGGGCACTTTTATGACGGGGCTGAAGCTCAACACAACACAAAAAATCAAGAAACAGCTAGAATCTGTGTCAGAAAAAGAAGGAATTGGGAATTTACGCCATGTAAAGAGAACACGTGACAGCCCTCTGTCCAGCCACGAGAATTTTAATAGCCAAAGCAAAGATCTCAATTTCAGCATTTTTAATGCATGTTACTATTGCAGCACAAACAGAAATCTGATGGGCCCAACTGAATTTCATGCAAGACGTAAGCATGCAATTTGTAAAGAACAGCTGAAAATTGTTTTGGATGGATTTTTGGAAATATTTGTTCTATTCATGTTTTTATTGTTCTCAGGCATAATGAACTGATCAAGTTAGATGTCCTGTTTCACAGTTGTAAGGCATAAAAGTGAATCAGTGGAACGAATTCCGTAAGTAGTCTGCAGAAGCCTATACTTCCAGGAATAAATTGTCAGTATATATAGCATGAGAGCATCTGTAAAGATTTGCTAAACAGAAAAATAAAATAAAAAGTCTGCTAGACTCTCAGGAAATCTGGAATTTAAATTCAAATCTATAGTTTAAACCATCTGGATATGTTGTTTCTCTAAAAGATTGGATGCATTTATATATGGCATATTGACTACCATCTTTACAGTCCTTACAAGAAGACCTTCTCAATCTTAAACCAGACAGGGACTTTCCTCCTGTCCAAATGAAGGCTATAATGGGTTACTTAAACTGCCTGTATGGTTGTTTCCCAAGGAACAAACATTGGCACACGTATCCCACAGAGCAGCTAGGAAGCTACATCAGTATTGACAGAATTAAAAAGGAGCTCACAGTATCAAGTAATGTACATTGCATCCTTGGAACATGAGTTAATTCAGCTGCATATCGGAAATTAATGGGGATCTATCTCACTGTCAACATAAACCAGCCGTCACAAAGGAGCCAATCATTTTAATTTCAGCTACAGAAAGCAATGACCTTCCAAATGCAACTCGGTCTGAACGGACACACTTATTCTCAGGACCACATATTTGACGTGCCTGTGAGGCCATGTGCTTTGGGAAGCTTGGTATGGACACATGCATGAGCACCATGCTTGGCAAGCACAGCCGCGTGCTTCTGAACGAAAGCTGATGTACCACTCCTTACAAGCTGACACACCATGCTTTACTGAGGAACCACTCTCAGCATCTGCTAAGTTGAAGACATCTGAGCTGTGCTCCTTTGCCCAAGGAGCAAAAGTCTTTTGCTTTTACTTAGCAAAAGTTTGCTACCATTAGTTTGGCCACATCACCACAAGCAACAGCAGGAGCAAGAATGTCAAGAGGATGACTGCTTGGCTTCTCCATCACACCCCCTGGATGTGCTTAGCCAGCAAGTTGACACAGGCACTAGGACAGAAGTTAGACTGCAGCAGAGATGGTGCCGCTGTTGCTGCCACCTGAAGAGCTGGCCTATGACTAGCAAGCACTAACTGTTCTCTCTGCTAAGCCCACAGTACGCTCCCTCTGCAGGAAATATGAGCTGGCAGAAACAGATAGCTTAGGTCAGTTTGATACAAAACGTTTTGAGGTAACATGCTGCTAATGTTACAGATTAAGCATCACCAAACAAGCCATGCTTTCCTATTGTATTCATCTTCAGGAGCACCTCGCCCAACACCTCTCACTTCTGTGACCATTTTTTAAATGACCAATAAAATAAATACCCACCAGAGTGCAGAGACAGACCAAATAATGCTCAGGTGCACACCAAGGGCAGGGGAGAGGCTGTAACATCCAGCTGCCCCCTCGCCCCCAGCAGAAATGACATCTTTCTAAGGTCAGTGGTGAGCATGGGAAAAGCCCGGAGGTCAGATGGGTTTTAAAAAAGGCTGCGCTCCCATTTTTCAGTCAGCAGTAATTAATAAGCTCTATTGGCCATAGCCACTGGGAGAGTTAACTAGCACGTCATTCCTCTCTGCTGCAGCGGTTATGCTTTGGGAAGAAGGCGTTGTGTCACTGGCCTATTAAATAGCGAACGGACAGCGTATAGGAAATCTGCTGAAACGTTTCATGCTACCTGGAAACTTTCAGGTGATGTCTGGGCAGGAGGTTAGGACAGAGCTGGAGTTAACAGCCATTCAGCTGGCGGCCCAGCAAGGGTTATAAAAGCACAGCTACAATTATTTCCAATCAAAAGCAGTGAGAAAAGAATCACAGGCAAAACGAGGGAAAAGAGAGTGAGAAACAGAAGTTCGTGTTAATTAAGAGGAATAACAGGCATTTGCTCAAGGGGCTAAGAGCAGCCTGCCGGAAAACCCCTAAGGACTTCAGTATTTAGAGCCAGGTGTTATCACAGGCTAATTGTTTTAATAAGTTTATTTGAATTAGGGCAGAGGGAGATGGAAAAGGAGGAAACAAGTCAAGAGCAAGAGACTGAAGAACCTCTCCCTCTCCATTTAACTCCTCTCCAGGATGTGTCCCTGGGCCTGGTCCCTTCAAGGCCAACCCAAACTCCACACAGAAGTACCCAGCTGGGGCTAACGAGCGCCCAGAAGAGCTCCTCACCGGTACGAGAGGCAGAGCGTGGTTTCTGTGGCACCGTGGGTCGTCCTGCCAGGCTGGGCTTTGCGGACTGCAGTGGGGGTTTGGGGCTGGTCGTATTGGAAGAACCTCTTGCTTTTGCTGCAGCTTCTGCCTTTGGTTCAGCTTTTGCATTTTTTTCAGATGATGCTGAGATGGAGTCACCTTTATTGGCGGCAAACCGGCTCTCTGGAAGGGTCTGCTGGAGTTTAGGCACTAAAATAAACAGAAATATAAATTGAGGTACAGGTACACAGGGCCTCCATGTAGAAAATACCTTTACTCTGTCACATTCGCACTCACACAGCTGTGTAGCAGTTGTAAAGTGACCCCTCCCTAGTATCTCATTTAAAGTCACTGCAAGAGGAGCATCTAGACCCACCAATTCTACATGTACTAAACTTCGTAATAATTCAGTTGCCTCAGAGGTGATGGCACCTCCGGCCTTTTTAATACATTTAGGTTGCTGGCTGCCTGGACTTCATCCTCCCTTCGTCTTTGTGGGAGCAGATGGTATGGCCTACTTGCTGAGACAGCAGCACTGGATCAGTGGAAAAGGCAGCCCTACAGACTGGTTGGCTGTCCAGAATCAACAGAGAAATCCTGGCCCAGAAAATTAATCCCAAACCTGTGAACAGCAGGCTACGTCTCGTTATTTGTTGCTTTTAGCAAGCTCTAGAGGAGATTTGGAAACTTGGTAGAGATTAAAGTGTTCTTTAGATAATATTTTGATTAATGTAATAACACTGTATAGGGACTATAGTTCCTACACATTAGCAGGCTTATCAACGTGTTATCCCAAACAATGGTCTAAGTATTTACCCATAAAACTACATTCATTTCCAAGAGATAAATCAGCTTTATTTAGCTATGCCAGTTGGTAGAAAGCCTGCTGGACATTAGGTTGCAAACAAGCAAAACGCCTGCCCTACTTTCCTGCTTTGCAGCCTTGAGGACACCGAAAGCTTGTACATCCCAGCTATACCGATAATCCTGAAATTTGTATGCTAGCTTGGGACTTTCAACAACTGCCACATCTTTGTTCTCAGGAACAGAATGACAGACTAACCGGAATGCAGACTGGTTGCCTTGGTACCTGGCAAAGCTCACAGACTTCACTTGACCTACCTACCTGCTATTCCCATTCAGAAACCCTGCTTGTTATGAGAGTGCTGAGCAGACGTTTTAGTGGCAATGGGAGGGGAGTGTTGGATTTTGGAGGGTTGGAGTATTTTGTTGCAAGCCAATCTCCAACACATTCTTCCAGTCTGCATAGCTGTTTGTCAGCCCGGCCAGAGTTAAACTGTGGCTAACCAGAGAGTTGTGTGCTTACGTACGTGTTTGTGTGAGCGGGGGAGTTGATGTCTGCGCGCATGCAATAGACCTTTGTGCTGCCAGTAAACCAGCAGGATGCTTTTTCCACCTGTGTCTATGTGCATACAAAAGAGCAGGTGATACCCAGGCATGAAGAAAGGAAGAACAACAACAACTTATTCTCCTTCTAAATCATGATCTGTAGTTTTCCTGTAGCAACGTCCACCAATTTTCCACTACCTCTGTTTCTTGCCTTCCTAACCTCCGGCCTGCTAATATTATTAGAAGCCAGTAAGTTGAAATAAATTAACCCAGGCCAAAGACAAACTGTAGCCACAACAGCAAAGAGCAGCCTTGGAGAGCTCTCAAGCAAGAGTGATGAAGAAAGGACTGCCATTCCGGGGCCCAGGACCACAGCTTGACAAGGGCCCTCAGCCAGTACACAGCCGGCCTAGCTGCAGAGTGATTCAGTGCTGTAAGTACCAAGTTTATTTAAGTATTTTCTGCATGCAGGCAGTGTCCCTGGGCCTTCACAGCCTTGCAGACAGCCCTGGCTTTGCTCAAGCCCCTTACAGCCTGGGAAGAGCCAGCCTCCGCTGCCTGTGGGATGTGTCTGCCAATAACCAAAAGCCAGGACTACTCAGGCTGGTACCTACACTGACTACTATTAACCTTGCAAACCGGTCATAGTGAGGTCTTCAGGTGTATTCAGGAGTTTCACTTCTTTGTGTGCAGACATTTTTGCTGGCTCCTGGGTTCAGCTCCAGCCTTGCCAATTCTGTTACAAATGAAGACCTGCTACAAGGAGCCTCAGGCACATACACCAAGTCCTTTCCCTCCTTTGGAAAGTGAAGCACGGGAGCAAAACAACCAGCCATCAACACAGCTCTCGAGCTGACTTGACAAGAAGTGCTGTCAAACACAGTACAAAAGCAAGCTTTTTTTAAATCTTGTTCACTTAGCATGAGTTCGGTTGTTTTGCTTAAGCAATTGTTAGGTACACAATTTGGGGAGGAAAGAGTGATTTTGAGGCTAGGTGTTTTGCATTTTCTAGAACGAGTTTATACCAGGAAACGCAGACTGTACCTGTACCACTTCCATCCAATCGTTCTGAGCTCACTGCTGTGTCAGAGGACTCCCTGGAAGCTGTGTCATTTCCAAGTTTCTGAAAGAGTGAGAAAAGCTCTCATGTTAATAGATCTACGATTAATACGACTCAGTGGTTCTGTTAGAAAAAAGCACCGATTTGGAAACCCTAAGGCAAAGAAAATTGTGCGAGTACTGACTGCTGAATGCACTTCCTTGTTTATTCTTCATGTCCTGGAAATCCAAGTGGAAAATAAATTACACTGGATTGATCACTAGCACTGATGCAAAGCTGCAGTGACACCTTGCCTCCTAAGTGACAGGTCTACTAATGTACAGGAGATGAAACTAAAGGCTCAGATATCGGAGTTGAAACTAACAAAGTCTTCTCTCCAAAGACAGCTCCGTATTTAAAACTTCCTCATTTAGGCTTAAAAGGAAAAGTATCTTTTTTGAAGACCTGCATTTTGAATACAAGACTGCTGTGGATGGATCTTATGCTCTTCCATGTACAAAAATAACTTGGTATTTTAGATAAACTTACAACTCCAGAAGTAGCAGCACCCATGTATTTACAGGATTGCTTTAAAAACAAACAGGTCTTACTTATTTAAAAGTGTTTAAAGCGACACATCACAAAGGCTGCTGGATTTTCACCACCTCTACAAAAAAGGGAGGGTTCTTGTCCTGTGGAGCTTACGACCTACAGGTATCCTCTTTGTAGATAAAAATTGGACAACAGGAAAGGCAGTAAGGAAGAGAACAGTCACAGTAGCAGGAACAGATTTAGAGTGAAATACTATTGTAAATATAAACATAAAGGAGTGATGTCTAAATATCCCTGCTCCCCTGTGGTGGTACTTCAGCACAGGCTTTTTAGGAGAAGCAGATTTAGGGGGGTGATACAGAAAACAGCATGGCTGGCCATACAGATTTAAGGATACCTCCATTTTGCCCATATAATTGCCCAGCTCCTAAAACAAAGCGGCTCCTTAATACAACAAGGAAAAGGATGGAGGTGCTGAACGCCTGCAATTCCTGTATAAGATGTGTCTGTCTTCCTACTTCTCCTCTAAGAATAGGTGCACACTTAAGTGGCACACTGCATTAAGGAGGATGCAATTAGAATCAAAACTAAACTTCCTGTACTGTAAAATTACCTTGACACCATGTGGCAAAACATCCAAGGGCCTGTACTACAGGTCTTAAGTATAAAGTCATCTCTGTGTTAAAAACCACTTGTAAGCAAAACGACTTGTTTTCCCATCAGAAGCACTCTAGAAACACGATGACTTGAAGAGCTAGAGTTGTAAACTACATTGCCTGTATCAACAACACAAAGACCCATCCAAATCTAGCAGGAATGTTATGCTTTGTACCACAAGCTGAGAGCTCCAGGTTTATTTTTATTCCTATTTCTTGTCTGTCAATGGCGTTTTGGCTCAATTCTCACCTCTCCACCTCCTAAAGCTAGGTATTTCTTTGTAAAACAATCTTGGCTACGTATTTTTGAAGGGAATGCCACTCTTCAGTTACTGGATCTTTTTCCCATACCTTAGCAAGTGAACTCTCTGAGAACTGAATTACTAACACTTTTTCATGGAATATGAATTCTCATGAACTTTCACCAAAATGCTGATTTTTTGAGGTATATATTGAAGATATACGCTTAAAGGTTAGCTACACTAAGTGACTTTAAAACAGCTTTAGAACAATATGAAAACTTATTTCTCAGTAACTTCTTCCTCCCTCTTTAGTCTTGGGATTGCTGGGGAAATACGACCATGTACAGAGACAAATACAAATGCCAGTGCTGGCATTTAATGTAATACTTCAAAAAATGCACTGTCAGCATGTTTGGCTAATGAGGGTGCTCACATTACAAACTGCTTACAGTCCTGAGACAATACTAAGCACTCACTGCAAAAATACACCCTGAGAAGCTGTCAGTCATGTCAGATAAATGCAGGGAAATTGATCATGCAGATGAACAGTGACCAGGCTCTACTTTTAGAAGGAACGTGTGTAGGATTGGGAAATGCTTCTGTTGGGTGCAGTGGCGAGTGAATAAACAGGTGACAAATGAGCTTGGTCTGCTCCTAGGTCTTGCTCAAGGTATTTAAAAAGTCAGCCTGGAAACACTAGATGGAGCTAAAAGATCTTTTTAGGCACGCCTAGCAGTTACCCTAATTGCACGTATTTATCTCCACCATTAATGCCAATTCTCACGTTGTACTCTAAGCGCAAGAAAACAAAAAAGCATTTACCATCTTTCCATCTACTGTGCACCTGCTCATCACTTGTATCTGTAACAAGACCGCAGGAGGGTATGAATGGAATAGTAAATTCCTTCTGGCTTTGTTTTCACGTAAAAGAACTCAGAATATAAGCAGCCATCTGTACCTTACAGGAAAATACAAATCTTCTGTGACTCTAGAATTCTGATAAATTTGAAGATATTAGGTGTCATCCCCATCCTAAGCAATTTCACAGTCGTGGGATGCTTTCTTCCGCAGCTCAACCATCAGGATACTGTATGATTTTCAGCTTCTTGAATGTCACAAATAAAAGTGCAAAACTAAACTGTTTGCTGTTGCAATCTAGGATGAAGTATATGAAAAATTCTTTTGAACAGCAGTGCAATTTTCTATGGTGGGGGCAACGTTAAGAAATAGCAAGTCGCTACCCTGCTGTGTACAGATGTATAGATTCCTATTTCAATTCAGCTTTCTTGTTACTATTAAAAGGAAAAAAAAAAATCCCACAACCCCAAATGACCTAATTCTGTATTTTATAAATATCATTTTTTTTTGCAAAACACAACAAAAATAAGGTAAGTTAAAAAAAAAATCCCAAACAACTATTTTCTTAAGTTTCTCTTTTTTATATTCATACACTAACATAAAGAGAATGGGAAAATAATGATAGACATAAAAGAAGAGGGGTAACCTTTCCAAGCTGACAAAAAAAAAAACCTTAAAGGGTGAAAAACATAATACTGGGAAAAGGTAACAGCTTTCCTTTTGGACAGCTGAAATTCAGGTTTTCAATCAGTGCTGTGAAAGCTAATCAATGGAAGCAGACTTTTACTCTCTCCACTTTAAAAAAAAAAAAAAAAAAAAGTATGCCTGCTAATAGTCTACCTCAAACACATCATCCCAGATGGGGCTAAATTTAGAGGACAAGTGTTAAGAAATTGAAGAGCACCAAGCAAACCATTTATGCAACTACAAAATATATATATATTATCTGGTGTAAGTCAGTGTTTTATGCTGACTCTAACAGTCATATTTACAATCATCTAGCATTTTACTTGAAAACTTGGTGTCTTAGAAATCAATGAGGCTATTCATGGGCACTAATCAGAGAGGTGGGAAGAAGTCATTTCCTCAGAAAATTCATTTTTGTGCAGAGGGTCCACTTTAACGAGCTTGTTAGCCATATGCTGAGGTCTTATTATTAAGACCTCAGGGTTTGCAGCAATAGTTCAGACATGACAGCAAGTACTGTAAGAGTGAGAAGAGATGTAAAAATAACATTTGAGTGTCTTGCTCAGGTCCAGTTGGATAACTGTGCCGCATTTTAAAGGCAAACATGGCAAAGCTTGCAGATGAGCTTTGCCATGAAGTGACGTCTTCTAAATTGTTTGGGGGTAATGGTGGGGAATGGATAGCATGCCAGAGAGGAAGAGAGAAGGAGGAAGTCACTGATCCTTTGGTAACTTTAGAACATGAGAACTGCAGCTGGGAGAAAGCAGGGTCTGACAGTGGGTAAGGTCAATGGGAAATGGGCATCAGGCAAAATATTTTGGCACAAAAAGCTTCGGAGTTACATGAGGATATTATAACATGAGGATAACATGAAGACTGTGGAGAAAAGTTTTTTGTTTTTTTTTTTTTTAATGTATTCTTGATTCCTTTGCGTACTAGTATTTGAAATACAGAAACCCAAGGCATAAGAATAATTAGGTGTGGTAATAAAGGACATAAAATTAAGAAGTCTAACAAAAAAGCATGAGCTAGATAGATATAAACAGTGTCTGGAAACAAGATTTACTTCTCTGCATGGAATATGTAATTCAAAATATGACACATCTCTCCAACTTGCTACAGCACCTTCCAAAAGAGAAGAGTGTAGTTAACACTGCCAAACACCTGAGGGTACAGTGTGCAGGGCACCACAGTAAAGTCTTTCTGTTGAGTAAAGGCTTTATGTTGAGCATGCTTCCATCACACATGAACAAACCACACATCATATAGGGTGCAGACATTCAAAGTGTGTTCACTAGTGTGTTCCCAAATTACTCTGTAATATGTGCAAACAGTTACGTGTCCTCTTCTGCGCTTGTGGTGGCCTGACATTAAGTTCAAGAGCTGGCATCACCTCTGCACGAGGAGAAAAAGCAGAGGCTTAAGGGCACGTCTTCTCTTGTGTGCAGCCCAGTCCCTGGCCAGGACATTCACGTTCAACCACCCCAGCACTGAACAATTCTCCTTCAGGAACTCTGTAACCCCTGGTGGAAAGGAGGGTTGATATGACAAGCCCCAGCCACCAGCCCCTGTAGCCCCTCCCCTGCATACACCTAGCTCTCGTCCATTTTTTACAACAACTCAAGAGAAATCAAACTGCCTTCACCTTCTGAGCAGAGGCTGCTCTCTTCTCCTGCTTGGCTTTCATTTCTGCGAGAAGTCCACTGCCCATCACCTGCACGCCATACCTCCGGCCTCCTTGAGGGCTTCCTTTGCTGTCACCCCTCTCAGCCTTTGCAGCATCATCTGGCTGTGCCTCCTCCAGCGAGTCTGGCGTCTTTAATTCCTCGGATCGCTCCGCACCGCCGTTCTGCTCTGCAGGTTTTGGCTCCTTCTTATTTGTATCCACAGCTGGGCTTTTTGCAGCAACCTTGGGTGAGGAGGGCTCCTCAGCCACCACCACAGTCTGGGGGCGTTCGGATTTGGAGCCTCTTGATTTGATTAAGTTTAGGAAGCCGCTCTTCCTCGAGTCCCTTTTCTTCTTCTCATCGCCTGCTTCACTGGGCTCGCTGCCATCTGAACTTTTAGTTGACGGTCTCCTGATAAATGACATGGATGTTTTAATCTCTTCGCCACTCCCCTCCCCCTTCTCTTTTACATATCACAGAATGACTTCTCCTGGGCAAAGCCAACCTTTTGTATGATCTATGTGTTGCCCTGGGCTCAGTCATTAGCTGGTGCGTCTAAATTACAACCTGCATCTTACAGGCAGAGCATTCACACTTGAGGGGAAAGCTGAGCGCGTGGCATTTCTGCATACAAGCACCCCAACTGGAAAGAGCCACCGGTGGAGCAAATGGAGACAGCTAACGGGGGCTGTCGAAAGATCCCCGAGCCACGCACGTGGCCAGGGATGTGCGAGTTCACAGGGACATCTGAAATGAGCGGCTGGCGGGAGCCCAAGGGAAGCACAAAAGGATGCTGCGGTCTGCCAGTACCCTGAACTTAACCTGGCTAACCCATTTTTCAAAGCTACCACGATTTTATCACTACACAGAGTATGTCACACATGGCTTCACATGTCACTACAAATATTTGTAACACGCGGACTTTAAAACACTTGCTTTTCCTGCCACTGCCGTCCACCAGCTCACACCAACCACTTTCCCTAATGGGCATCTCATACAGTACAGAAGGGGTCACTCACTCCGAGCTGTCCAGAATTTGCCCTAGCTTTCTCATTTATTTATGGAAATATTTATGCATGCATTTATGTATAAACCCCAAAATGTGAATACTTCTAGATGCATGCATCTGCAAATATACAACCAGGTAGAAAGCAATTGTGCACACCAGATTTTTCCCCCTATACAAAGCTAAAGGAGACATATCTTCCAGACAAACATATTTCCTAAATCTGGAGTACTACAGACTGGTTAAACATAACTTTAACATATTTTTCTGAAACAGCATAAATCTACTGTCATTGACCACAACAGTGTGCCCCATCAATCCTTACTAGGCAGCCACATCCACGTGTGCACTACTGGCACTAGAGAGGAGAGCCTCAACCAATACACTGCTCTGCTTTAGCTCTAATGAGCTCCACTCAAGGGTAATACGAAGCCAACTGAGTTATACAAATACCTGCTAGTCAATAATCCTCTCCACATGGCATGCCAAAGCAATTTATTTCCAAGTAGTCGTTTTTAATGCAGGGTAATTGAATTCACAGTATCTTAGACTATTAAGGTATTTTCTGATTTTTACAAAAGTAACCCTGAATATTGGGAACAGAAATCAAATACAACTTAGAATTGCTACTTTCCCAGCTATCAGAATGGAATATATATATATATACATACATATATATATATTTAAATCAACTTACTTTGTATCCATTTTTGTGACTTTCTTAGTGAAAAATTCATCCACACCTTCATCCACTCTTCCCATCAAACCATTCTGATCCCCTTCTGGAGGCACTCCAGCAGATACCTGACAGAAGAAAATATCTCTCTAGTGTAAAACAATTTAAGTGCATTTGTTTAAATGATAATTATTAATCATTAAGGCATTATTAAAGCTGCGTGTGACAACCAAACCTCAGTCAATGGAAGCACCATTAGAATCCCTCCTTTACTCAGGCAAGTTGCTCCACTGTATCAAACACAAACCAACAGTGGCAAAACTGAGTAGTACAACCAAACACTGGATGAGACCAGGAATTGAATGTCTTGGGCTTGTGAGAGTAGAGCACTAATTAAGACAGAAAAGAAAAATGCAGTTTTTTTTTTTTAAAAAAACCCACTCTGTGTGTTTGCAGCGGTCACCTGCAGAGAAAGTATTTTCAACAGCTATTTGTTTCCCTGTTCAGAGAGAAACTATATTCTGGATTTGGAGATTTAGAAACAGAGCTCCAGTAGGCTAACAGAGCCCCTTAAAACTCATTCAGTCCAAAACATCCAGTAGCGGAGTCTAAATACAGAATCTGATGTTTCACTCCAGGAATCAAACACAGATTTTCGCCGAGCTTCTGAAAACCTGCCCCTTTCTTTGGTTTCAGCATCCCCATTTTGAACGCGGGTGACTGAAGGCATCTAAAAGAAGCTGAGTTAGCAGTACCTGCCAACCACCAAGGCCCTGTGAAGATTAGTTCGTGTCTCTGTATCCTCCTGAAGATGAAACACGTCGCCTCCTGGGAGGAATTTGCATGTGGTCTAGCTCCTGCATGTGGCTTTGATGAAATTTCTATTACGAGCTGAGTAACTTCCTTCAATTTGAAGGGCATATGAAACCCTTTTAGGTGACTACAAAGGCTGCCTCAAGACCCAACCCAGTTGTATTTTTGGTAGCACTGATGACCAGGAATCAGTCTGCCACAAAATAGTAGGATTCGTGATTTGAAACAATTTAAGTCGAGGAACCTGCTAGTTGCCACAGCAGTTCAGGGTAATCCTAGCTTCCCTTTTCAGCTGAAATACAGACTTGTTTCCAAGCCTCTAAAAAGAAAAATTAACACTCTAAAAACTCACAGTTAGCGTAAAACCCAGCCTCTGTCATCCAGGATGACAGACTGCATATGAACTAAAGCTCTGACACATCTGTGAAACTTTTTAGCTTCCAGTGACTGAATCCTGTTAGAAACCTAGTATTTACCTGGTCATCAGAGATAATAATTCATACTTTATTGATAATTGCTGTATTAATGTAATACTAATCAGGCCAGAGGCTATCTGGCAAAGACTGCTTTATTACTTGCATGTTTCAATTAAAAAAAAAAAAAGTGGTTTCTATTTAAAAAAATAAAGGTTTTATCCTAAGAATGATTCCTCAGACTTCCAACCCTTGTCACTTCTTTTTTTCTCCCAGAGATTTTGTTTAGCTGGAAGATCTGAAACTAGGCAACCATGCATGCCCTGACATCTGTTTTGGTCATATCGGTGCTTTTGTCTCAAGGTAGGTGTTTGACTTCCCTGACAAAAAGTGGTTGACACTGCCATCAGCAGAAATAAGAAAGTATTTGATGGTTTCTAAGGATGAATATTAATCTGTTTCTCTAGACAGTAAGAAAAATCATCGATGTATCAAAGGCAAGTCCATTTCCCGGAGCAAGGCAAGAATTCAATAATCCACTGCAAATGAGATCTACCTCAAAACAGAAAACATCTTGCAACTGAAAAAACAGCAAGTTCCTAAAAACGTACTAAGGATGTACACAAATTTTGGGGTCTAATAAGGTATGCAAGGCACAGAATTTTCTTATAGATGTTTATTGTAATCCCTGTTAGTGTTCCATGTTAAGGTAAAAGACTAAGCTCTGCTTTATTTCATCTCTTAGGCTCCTAATGCTAGGGGAAGGGGAAAGAAAAGGGGAAAGGAAAAGGTGGTTAGTTTGTGTTTATCACATTTTTTTAGCCTAACTTTAGAGGTGAGCCTTCCACGTTCTTCACTAAGGAAGAATCAGGCTTGAAAGAAGAAATAAAGTGAATCACAGTCTGTTTGTTACATGCTCATATCTTTCTTGTACTAGATCTTCACACATGACTGAAGAACCCATCAGGTGAAGATCTCACCAAAAACTAAATTATAAACAACTGTTTCATCCTATTGTGTAGAAGCTTGTCGGGGGTAGGTGGGGGACGCTGAGATCTTTTTTCTCTCTCAGAACACTCATTTCAGTATACAGCCTGACAGAGCTATAAAGCCCATCCACTCCCAGTTAAACGTTTACATTTTCTCCATTTTAGCTTCCAGGCTACAGCAACTCACAGAGTACAAGTCTGTTTTCCAGCAAAGCCAGAGAAGTACAGCTATCATCATTTGAGATTCCTTAAATTACCCAGTGGAAATAATTGGAACTGGAAACAACCAAACAGTCCTGCTTTAAGCTGTATAAAAGTTTGAAGAAGAAAAAAAAAAGCTATGCAAGTAGTTTAATCTTTTGATTCAGTGACCACAACCCCATAACATTTGTTCTGGGTGGACGTGAAGCCTAAGTTTGGGTTAAGAAAATCATGACTTGCAAGAGAAAAAACACAAAACCTTGACTGAAATCCCGGATCCATACTGGGCAAAGTGTGGATCTGAGACTGTGCTTCTTGTTTCTCAAGTGCTTCTTCTAACCATTGCTTTCTATAGCATCAAAGTGGCAAAAACATCAGCAAATCAACTCTGCAAACAATGACAGAGTCCACTCGTGACTCTAGACTTGAAAATTTGTCTGTCTCATTTTTGGAAGCATCAAGCAAACATCTCACGTCTTTTAAAGTTTTGTATAGATTTGTTACTAAGTCAGAACTACTACAGAATTAAATGGTTCATAAAACCAGGCAGGGACAAATGGCTTTCAGTATAAAAAAAAAAAAAAAAAAAAAAAAAAAAAAAAAAAAAATTTTTTT